>JAQPPZ010003182.1:0-493987 GCA_028583015.1 Wollemia nobilis
TTGACACACTCAAGGAGCATGCTTTTTTATTTTATTTTATTATTTATGTTGTTATTTACTTTTTTTAATTTGGTTTTATGTGTTTGTTTACTCCTTGAGTATGTCAAAGGTGGTAGGCCAGGTCCGAGTCCTGGGCATTTTTGGCGGAATGGATACCCCCTTCCCCGGCTTCCCGAAGGAGCCCCCGGTTCCCCACACAAAAAAAAAAAAAAAAAAAAAAAGTATGAAGCCCTAATATTAGGGATTCATTTAGCAATGCTATGGGTATTAAATGAATAAGCATATTTGGTGATTTCCAGCTTGTCTTTTATCAAGTTAAAGAAAATTACCAATACAAAGAACCATCATTGAAACAATATCATGAAGTAGCAATGAAGTTTCTAGTAAAATTTGACTGGTATGAGATTGAAAAATTTCCTCATTTGACTAACATATTTGTGGATGCAATGGTTTATTTGGGATCCTTGATTCGTAAGAATGAACATTGAGAAGTTCAACTGCTTATCATAACAACAGTGTCCAAGTTACCAATCAAACAAGTAGAATTATAAGATGAGAAGAGTGTTTGTTTGGTCCATGTGGAGCCATACTATTCTTGCCTTGATAAAATAAGAGACTTTCTCAAGTTTACGACCCTCCCATTAGAATTTATGTGAACTACAAAAAAAACTTTCAAACAAAAAGTAGCTCGTTACACTCTCTTGGGGTATGTTGTATAGATGTAGTTTTTATGGATTCCTACTTCGATGTCTAGATCCCGTAGAGGTACAACGAGCTATAACTGAATCCCATGATGGTACTTGTGGTGGCCACTTTAGTGGAATTACTATTAAAAAGCACATTTTGTGCATGGGTTATTATTGGCCCACCATAGAAAGTGATTGTTGTCAATGTGTCAAGAAATATAAAAAATATCAACATCATGTAAACTTGACTCATGTACCATCGCAAGCATTACAACCCATTAAAAGTATTTGGACCATTTCATAATGGGGCCTAGATTTTATTGGAAATATTTCACCCACCTCTTCAGGACAACATAATTGTATCATAACTACCATTGAATAATTCACCAAATGGGTCAAAGCAATTCCACTGACCACTACGATTGGACCTTGAATAATGGAGTTTATAATTCAACATATTAGCTTCTATTTTGGGATTCTTGCCAAAATAATTTATGACAATGGTAAGTATTTTAAAAACAAGGATGTTTGAGGCTTATTCAAAAATACAATTTCCAACATAGTTTCTCAACTCCTTATTGTTGTGACTATTTCACAACTAGCCCCAAAGCTTGGGGACCCACATTTTTTGATAAATTTTTGGTGTGGTTTTTTTGTCTATTAATGTGTTTGTAATTCAAACATTAACTTTTGGGTTAATTCATGTTTAAAAAAATAAATAAACTAAAAAAAAAAAAAGGAATAAAAAAATAATAATAATAATAAATAAATTAATAGAACAAAAGAAAGAAAAAAGAAAAAAGAAAAAAGTAAAAATAATATATATATATATAAACAAATGAACATAAAAAAAAAAACAAAAAATAATAATAAAAATAATATAGGATTATTTTTAGCTTTTTTGTATTTTGTTAGTTTTTAATTTTTTCATGTTGGTTTAAGTAAAGTTTAGTTTTTGTTTTTTTTGCAAGGTATTGCATATGGAAGAAAGGAAGAAGGAAACGAAAAGCCATGGAGGAGAAACGAAAAGTCATGGAGGAGAAAATGAAAAGCCATGGAGGAAAATCTTTAAAATACCCATTGAAATGCATGCACAAGAGGAACTTTTGGCATGGCCAAATGCGGCAAAATTTGATGTGTAAAAGAGGAATATAATTTGAATGGGAAAACTTCTTTTCAGAAATTTCAGGCCTTGTTAGCAAGAAAGAATGAGAAATTTTCTGCATGCTCTATTTTAATTGTTTTATCTTTCTCCTTCCAGATTTCAGATTTGTATGTGAAATTTACGCCATGGGATGGGTTATTTCATGTGAATGTTTGCAATCTGGAAATTATTTAAAACCCTAGAAGTCAAGCACTTAGTTTACTTTGATTGTGTGTAGTACAGATCAAATAGGCTAGGTTGCATGTATGAAACTCTCACGTATTCGGTTTTGCAGGACGGGGTGCTATCAAACTGATGGAGCTTTTGCATTGCTGCATTTCCAGCAATTATTTGATGCAAAATTTTAATTTTCTGTTCTGAAAAATTTTAATTTTTAGAATTTTTCCTATTTTCGGGCATTAAAATAAACATTAAAAAAATTTCAAAATCCAAAAATAATTTCACCATTGCGTAGATTATAATTCAGACTTCCATTAAGCACTTTGAAATTTCATTTTCGGAGTTTTTTAGTATTTTTAAAATTCACGAAGTTCTTTGTTTGTCACGATTTCAAAAATTCGAAAATAGAAATTTTCCATTTTAAGGTCAAATTTCATTTTTCCAGTTTGTTTTGCATTCATGAGCCTATGATGACATTCCCTTCATGGAAATTCCAATTTCATTGAAGGAGTGATGTTTTATGGCATTTACATAAATTTCCATTTTTGGCCTAAAATTACCCTTTTTTCATAAAAACTCCAATTTTACGAAAGAGGGGTAATTTGAGCATCAAAATGAAGGAGCTTCTGCATTGCTACATTTCCAGAAATTATTTTTATGCAAAATTTGAATTTTCTGTTTTCAGAAATTTTAATTTCAGAATTTTTTCCTATTTTCAGGCATTAAAATAAACATCAAAAAAATTTCAAAATCCAAAAATAATTTCACCATTGCGTAGATTATAATCCAGAATTCCATTACGCACTTTGAAATTTTATTTTCGGAGTTGTTTAGTATTTTTAAAAATTCACCGAAGTTGCTATTTTGTCACAGATTTTAAAAATCCGAAAATAGAAATTTTTCATTTTAAGGTCAAATTTCATTTTTCCAGTTTTGTTTTGCATTCATGAGCCTATGATGACATTCCCTTCATGAAAATTCCAATTTCATTGAAGGAGTTATGTTTTACGGCATTTTCGCAAATTTCCATTTCGGGCCTAAAATTATCCTTTCTTCATAAAAATTCCAATTTTACGAAAGGGGGATAATTTGAGTATTATATTGAAGTTCTTTGCCTTAAAGCACTTAATTGTTCATCTTGATGAAAATTTGATTTCATTTAAGAGGGATAAGTTAAAGTGACATTTTGAAGATTCTATTCATCATTGAGGATTTAATGCAAGATAAAATCCATTTTAAAACCATCAAGATAAAAGGAATTAAAGCACTACATCGTGGTCATATGAGGGCCAACTCGCATTTGATTTATTTTGGTTCAATGAACAATCACTAAAGTTTCATGGTAAAATAAACCAACATTGCCCCTTGTTTACAGCTTACTTGCAATCACTAAGGTGTTCCAAGCATTTAAATTGAATATCTTTATTTGAGATTACTAATGCACATATGCAAATGCTAATATAACGGAGACCTTGGAGAAGTTGTTTGTTTAACTTCTTTGCAAGAGGGGATTTGGAATCCAAATCCTAAGGGAGAGTGTACTTTCACAATTGGGTGAAAATACCACTCAACACTTATTACCCACAAGCAAATGGACAAGTCAAAGAGACCAACAAGACCATGATAGCTATTCTAAAGAAAATTGTCAAATAAAAGCATAGATATTGGCATACACAAATCCCCTTGGCACTATGGGCTTAAATAAAAAGCATCTAAATTCCAATTGGAGCAAAATTATTTTCATTGGTCTATGATGCCAAAGCAATCATACCTCTTGAGCTTGATATCCCTACTTTACGAGTTGCATATGGATGACAACACAACTAGAAAATTACATCTTGACCAACTTACACTTCTTGATGAAAGGTTAATTAATGCCTTAGAACATATATGAGTATATCAAGATTGCATCAAGTGTGCCTACAATGCAAAAGTCCATCCTTGTAAATTCTAAGTGGTAGATCTCGTCCTTAAATATAATAAAAAAAATACCAATGCATTTCCACACGAGATACTAATTCACAGCTAATTGGTTAGGTCCATACATTGTTAAATAGAAGTTGGGTCTAGGAACGTATAGACTTACCAACTTAGAAGGAACATTGGAACCTAAGCCAGTCAACATAATACATCTAAAGGCATTTTATGCATAATGCAAATCATAGATATGTACATATACATGGCTTAAGTACACACACACACACACATATATATATAAAGGTAAAACAACAAAAATATTTCATTTTCATTTCATACATCCATCCATGCATTCCACCTACAATACATGCACACATTTCAGGCATTTTTTCATACCATTCATCATATAAAGGATCATTTTCTTAGTTTGGATGATCACTAGTCTACTATATCTTGTTGCATTAATTAGGGGTACCTTACACAAAACAACTCATCAATCCATATAGCACTAAATTTTATGAAACAACTTTCCTTATAATATTTTGATGATTAAGAATTTCATATAAAGTAGGATAGATACAATATAATTGTTAGCAATAATGATTATGCACCCACTGACTATCTTGTGTGTACCTTTCAATATTCAAAATATTGCAATGAAGGTATCACAAAATATTACACACCACATAAAAAATAACAATAAATATATTGTTTTTAATCACTTAGCCACTCCTAGTGTTTTGAAAAACCTCAATTCAAAGTAAAAAAATCTTTAGATGCAATAAGTTATTCCTAGTAAATCAAGTTGCCTCTTGGACCATGCACATCAAAACACATTAAACATTGTAAAGCTTAGGTATGACAAAATTATGAGTTGCTATTGCAACAAAGTGAAAAGGTTTCCCTTTTTCATCCAATTATGCGCATGGTATAGAATGCTAAGAGTTGAAAAAAGGACAAGCTCCCCCTTTGTCCTTCAAAAAAAAAGAGAGAAGCAAATCCCTTGATATTTCTCAAATTAAACAAGTATCCTGAATAGCGTCTCAAAGCAATAAAATCCCCTTGCTCTTCCTCAACACGAGCAAGTACCCAAAAAGCAATAAATGCATGTTGCTCCATTACAAAAAATGAGCATACTCAAAAATCAAAATCCCAAAATCCAATGCAATAAAAGAAAGGAAAGGAGATTGAATCCTTGGAAATCTTAATATCTCAAAAACCATAGGGTGATCATGATTACAACAAATATTTGAATGAATACCACCTAGCAATGAGGTATCCTTACGCATGGTGTCATGTCTATCACATTAGAAACCTTCTTTTGTACATACCTATGATTGCTCTCGGATGAGATAACTTATTGGCATAAGTTATGATTCATAACTTTGACCGTACTTATAATGAGAAATTTGAAGAACACAATATTTTACTAAGAGAAGGGGTGAACAGTATAAGATAAAACTTTCTACTTTTATTTATAAAATTATATTATCTAATATTATCAATTGTAATAATGAAATAATGCACAAATTTCAACACACATAAGATACACATATTTAATGTGGTTCACCCAATATGGGCTACGTATATGGAAAAATATTGCTTATAAATTTCTCAACAAATTTCATGGGAACCAACCCATAGGAGACACAAATCCTCTATTACAATGTTCATGGACACCAATCCACAGGAGACACCAATCTCCTCTCAAGTTCATGGACACCACTCCACTGTAGATACCAATCCCCTATGTTCTAGTTTTGTAGACACCACTCCATAGGAGACACCAATCCCATTTGATTATGGTTTTGTGGATACCAATCCACAAGATACACCAATGCCCTTAGCTTCATATTTTTTAGACACCGCTCCATTGGAGACACTAATCCCCTCTGATTTTGGTTTTATGGACACCACTCCATAGGAGATACCAATCCCCTCTAATTCAGGTTTTATGGACACCTATCCATAGGAGAAACCAATCCCCTTTGCTCTCGTTCATGTACCTCTATCCATAGGAGACACCAATCCCCTTTGATCTGGTTCATGGACCCCTATCCACATGAGACACCAATCCCCTTTGCTCTGGTTCATGGACCTCTATCCATAGGATATCTCAATCCCCTTTGCTCTAATCTAATCCAAGCCTTTACACAAGGCTTTCTCAAGATTACTCCAAATACCTGGTCTCAACTTTGCTCAAATATACTCCAATCCTACACACAAGACTTGCTCAAATATGCTTCAAGCCTACACACAAGGCTTGCTCACAACTCTCAAATCTGCTTCAATCCTACATACAAGGCTTGATCAAATTTTCTCATCAAAACCTGATCAAATTTGCTTCAAACCTACACATAAGGCTTGCTCAAATATATTCACCAAAACCTACTCAAATCTTCTCTAAGCCTACACACAAGGCTTGCTCACCAAAACTTGCTCAAATTTACACTAATCCTACACATAAGTCTTGCTAAAATTTTCTCCAAAACTTGCTCTCAACTCTGCTCAGATCTGCTTCAAGCCTACACACAAGGCTTGCTCAAATATGCTCATCAAAACTTGCTCAAATATGCTCCAAGCCAAAACATAAGGCTTACTCAAATATGTGCATCAAAACCTGCTCAAATCTGCTCCAAGCCTACACACAAGGCTTGCTCACCAAAACCTTATCAAATTTACTCCAATCCTACACATAAGTCTTGCTCATATCTTGTATACAAACAATGTTCATCTATTCCAAAATATTGCATAATGATGTCATCAAGTGCTTTATCTAATATTTAATGTGCTTTCCTCAACTAAAGTAGTCTAGACATATTTTACCAAAAATTTGTTTAACCTCTTGAACATATAGATAATGATATGCACTAACAAATTCTCAATATGATCTTCACATTCATTAAGTCTATCGCTTTCACATGTCTCACATTTATTGCATTCTAAAGGTAGTTCTAGTCTAGCACTTGATAACTGACCTGGTTATTGTTGAGTTGCACCTTAATTCAAAACTAATCACAATGCACCAGTCCTTCTCATCTACTTACAAAATCAATCATGAATAATGCACAAGTCTATTATTTTCATCTACTGATAAACTCAATCATGAAGATGCACAAATTTACTTTCAAAAATCTGATCTATAACTCTTGCACTTTCATTTCCAATATCACTCAAAACCAATGCACAAGTTTCCTCTCAAACTGATCTATAAGTTTCATAAATTTATTTCCAATTTCAAACATAACCAATGTACATCCTTGATCTCAAAACCTTGCACATATATTACCAATTTCATTCAAGCAATTACACAAGCAATCAATCCTTATACCTCCAACCTCATGACAACAAAATATTTCCTTCATACAAAAAAACCTTGAGAAAGAATTAAATCACCATACCTATAATTTTACCTTGACGATGATGAGTTTCTCAACCCTATATTGGCAAAATAATTTCCTTTTTGATCCTTCAAAAATATGGTAAGTAATTTTCTATTTATTGGATAGATAGGAAATCATCCACAATAACCTTCTCAAAAATGTGTACAATAAATATTTAAAACAATACCTTATTTCTCCTTTTAAAGTATTCAATATTACAAATTTCAAATGATCCACTATACACCTTATATCTAATTTTCACATGCAAAAATTACACTTTCAACTAGTCCTTGATACACCTTATAACTCCTTTTCTTAGATAAAATAAAACAAACAATTTCCCTTTGCTTAATCAACAAATAACCAATGAATATCTCCATATCTAATATATTTTGTCCTTATTTTAATCAACACAATGCGAGTGAACTATATCCTTTTATAAAAAAAATAAATTAAAATTTTGGTGTCAATTCCTCAACCAACAAACCCTGCGATTGCAAGGAGAATTGAAACCCTGACCTCTACCAACATAGCACCCAAACCAAGGCTTGGTAACCAACTAGGCTACCCCAATGGGTAATAACCATAATGCATGACATAAATTTTAAACCTTCCTTTTTACTGCCATTCAAAATAAATTCTCTACCACCAAAATAGAACATGCCTGAATTTGACCCTACGACCTTCCTGCCCCCAGTGCCTTAGTGCTAGCTCAGTGACCAACTGGGCTAGCCACCCAGTTGAAACAAAAGATATAGTACTTCTGATTTGTCTCCTTCATTGCACTCTCCAAGGCAATAAAACACATTAAAACTAGCATCGATGAGTTTCAAACCTCACACCTTCTTCCTCGTAGTGACTTGGCACAAGTCAAACTACCTCTTGGGATACCCCAATGGATGATGTCAAGGGGATACGATTATCCTCCTTATTTATTGCCATCACACTCACTCCAATGAAAGATATTTGAATTCATGCTCATCCACCTTTCCAAACCAATGTCTAGTGCATTATTTATATGCATATTGCCTCCTTTCAAAATGATGTCAATGCTCATATTTTACTTTTTGATTTTTGACTTTCTAATAAATTTTGGTGCTCTTTCTTTTTAAGTCTTATTTTTATTATAATATTTTAAATCTAAAAGATTTAAATATTATAAAATTTAAACCTTTGGCCCTTGGAAATAAATCTTTATCTTTAAACCTTTGCCTCCTCTTGTGGTCTTTAAATCTTTTTCAAGAAATTATAATAAAACCTATTAAATGTTGTCCTTATTCATAATATTTAATTATTTTAAACCTTTCTATCCTTTGTTTTCAAAATTATCTTTAAAATATTTAAATTGGATATTAAATATTATAATCCTTTCCACAAAAATATTTGCCTTACTTTGCAATAAACCTTACCTTGAATAATTTGTCCATCCTTATAAACTCATCATCCTTGAAGAATGTTTCTACCTTGAGTACCATGCACCCTTTGACATCAATTATAACTCAATATTTCTAAAAATATCCCCCTTTGTCATTTATGACAACCCTATTAAATGTTTTCTTTGACTGCATTTGGATTCCCAAATTGCTCCCCCTAACAAGATTCTCCCCCTTACTAATATCTCTTCCCCTTTGATATCAATGGCAAAGGGTTCTTTGAGACTAAGAATAAGACATTTAGCACAACCTCCTCACCACCTCCTTCTCTTTAGGTGATCAATTATGGGATGGAATTGAACCTACTCCCAATTTATAATGCTCTTATTCTTTTTTAATTTTCTTTCTCCAAAATTTTGATGTCATACCTCTTTGAATATTTTGACTTTCCTTCTTCTTGCTTGTCTTCGGAAATTCAAGAAACATTGTTCTACATCATTTTGTTGTATGCCAAAAATTATTACAATTGAAACACATGATGTTGTAGTCATTGAAAGGTGTAAATAAATTGAATTTCCTCTTGGTGAAGGAAAAAATATTCTCATCATGAACCTTGCAATGTATAGCTTTGTAACCAAAATTATTGTAATTGAAAAACATGATGGTGTCATCCTTGGAAGGTTCAAGTGACTTAAAATTTCTCTTGTTGAAGCCATGATAATTTTATCATGAACCCTGCAATGTATAGCATTATGACCAAAATGATTACATGAGAAACAATAATCTTGGAAGAAATATTCATCTTGAATTGATCTCATGGTTTTTTCTTTGCTTTTCTTTTGATGGTCCCTGTTCCTTGATGATTCTTTGTGATGAGCACCATAAATGCTCATATTTTTTATATGAATTAATGGTTTTTGTGCGGCATTATATCATGAGTTGTATGTTTTATGAATTATTATGTATGCATTTAATAAAATCATGTGTATTATCTAATCCCTATGTGAAGTGTGTTGTGTGTAGCTATTTTTCATTTTCTCATATTTTCTCAGTCGAGGTCCTACATGGACTTGGCACAGTTTTTCTAAATCAAATAAAGGTAAATAAAAGTATGCATCTTACTTATTTAGTGCCTTATTGAAGTAGGCACCTTATTGAGGTAAGCGCCTTACTGAAGTAGGCACCTTATTGGAGTAGGTGCCTTACTGAGGTAGGCACCTTACTAAGGTAGGCACATTATTGAAGTATGTGCCTTAATCAAGTAAAGTACCTTACCGAGTTAAGCGCCTTACCAAGGACAAAGCCCAAATTATACGTGTTTACCAAAACGACTGGAGAAGGACCCTGTTGACCACCATTCCATGTTATCTGTGGGGAACCATGATTGAATAAGATGTCCTAGCTAGAGTGGGCAAACACGTAACTACTCATGAAGCCAAATCGTAATGCAATGTAAAAAATCTGATTACCAGGAAACAACGTAGAGTTGTTATTGTGCGTCGGTTGTAGTAATTGAACTGTCCGAGTTTAGGCTAAACCGAGAAACTTATTATAATAGAACTACCATAGGAAGTTTTGTGTGTGTATTATATAAACACACAGACTTTCATGTGGAAGGAGAGCTTCTTTTGTAAAAGTATTTGATATATATAATTCCCTTGCATCAATACTAAAGTGTGAACGTTCATTAGCAGCACATTGTTTAAGAACCATTAGGTAGAATATGTCTAGAGCTCGGGTCCACTCCAAGCCAGTATTCCTCCCCTCTTAGTTATTTATATATTTTCATTATGCATGGTAGTATGTTTATGCATTAGGTTTATGTTTAGTTATTTTAGAAGTGTGTTTATTTATAAGAAGCATTTTCACTTTGTGTGTTTATTTTATCCACATTATTTATGAATTAATATTATTGAGGCAGATGATTTTATTGATATTATACAAACACCCCCAAATGGTAGTTGAACAAATCATCTCCAAAATGGTAGCATAACTAGTCTCAGCCATGATTATTCACAAGCTTACGAGTTCCTTTGATTAAAAAATTAAATGAGAAGTGTTGTGACAAAAATAGGACAAATTCACCAGTGTTTGGCACCCAATATTTTGGTGCCATTATCGAGGAAGCATAACTATTAGACTAGTAACATTACCCCTTAAGCCCTTCAACCTGACCTTGTATGAGTCCACTAAGAAAAAGAGGACTAGACGGTCGTTTTATAAAATAGAGCCTGCTAGATCAGTCAGAGTTGACAAAAGACTTAGATTTTGAATTAGATTCACCCGACTCATTACCAGCAATCCATTGGAGTCAGAGTCCTCACTTCATGCAAAGTGCCTCATCATCGCACTAACCTAAGAAAGAGAAAATTATTGTAAATCCATTTTTTAATAGGACACCCTCGAAGGAAGCTTAGTTGTGGAAAGTTGTAGAGGATTAAACTATAATGCCAACTGACTTCAAGGACCTCACTCAGAAAGTTTTGAATGACCAAGAGACTATAGAAGTTACATTGGAGACCACATTTCCTAAAAAAATGGTAGAAGAGGAAGTCTTATTTCAATTTAGTTTCTCGATAGAGGAAGGGGTAGGAGACTCCAAAATGAAAAATATGTCTCCTGCCCATCTCCCTACCTTTAGGGGATACCCAACCGAAGACCTTGACCTATTTTTATTTAAACTTGATGTATTATGTAGGTTTTTTTATTATAAATTAGATGCCCAAAAGCTGAAACTCTTCTCATCAACATTAGATGACTTAGCCCTATGGTGGTTCATCGGGATGGGGACCAAACATATCGCCACATGGGATGGGATGAAGAAGCTCTTTCTGGAGCAATATCAAGACTTCGATAGAGTGCAGGATTCCAAAGAAGAGGTCCTTAGCATGATGTAGAAAATGGATGAATACCTAGAAGAGTATTGGGAAAGATTTAATTTTAATTTGCAGTGATCCTCTCATGCAAAGCTAGGGGATAAATCCATCAAAATTATATTCTTGAGGGGACTAAACATTGAGTCACTGGAAGCACTGAATATAATCTTTGATGGAGATGTTTACCAACATGCGATGGAAGACATCTGATAATTATGCCAAAATTACTTACGAAGGATAGGTAAGCCAACCACAAATATAGTTAAAGTGATCATGTTAGTTACAAAAATGGATATAGGCAACATGTTGGAGGATTTAAAAAGAAAAATGCTATCCTCTCTAGCTTTACAGCTAGACACGCTACTACTGGAGAAGAAGAAATAGGAGAATGACGCAACATTAACCTATTTCTACCCCAAATGTAGAAGGAAGCATGCCAAGAATGTCTGCCCAAAGAACAAGGTCAGAATATGTGTGGTTTATCAAAAAGACCATAAAACTAGACTATGTCCACAACTGTCTAGCGCCAAAGAGGATGTCAACATAACTGAAGCCTAATTCATGGGTAATTAGTGGAATTGACAGCAAACTACTATGGGAAATATGCCCATGGGGATGCCACCTTATGCTGGAAGAGCATATATTCCATAGGGGTAGCCACCACCACCCAATATGGGATGATGGGGACCACCACCCTGGATGAACGTATCTCCAGGTACAACATTCCAAAATCAATATCCATGGATTCCATATCAGTAGCTATGGAGGAGAAAAATTTCATGGAATACACCTCCACAGAACATGGCACAAGGATTGCCTCAACAAGGCTTATCAGCCCTGTCTACGACAAGACCTGCATAGTTACCAACACAACCAATGATAAATACAAATAATAAGGTAAACTAGTCGGTATACGAGGTGGAAGGAGAGACGTATCCGATGTACCATATTAGTTGTAATCCAATACAACTTAGATCAAGCAAGCAACTAGGAGTAGAAATGCCTTCTCTGGTATAAGTGGAGGAGGAAGTAGAAGACTCCCCTCTAATAGAAGAGGTGGAGGATGAAAAGATTGTTGAGAAGACAAGGACCCCATTCCCTAAATGACTGCAAGAACAGAAGAAGTCGACACAGCCTAAATTTGATATTTTATCAAGCCTAAAAAATATCACCATAACTATCCTACTTTTCCAAGCTATTCAGGATGTGCCCATCTACACTAAGGCGATAAAAGAAATCTACCTAAGGAAATCAGGATGCAAAATAGTGCATACCATCAACATCATGGGAAAGTTAGCCGACTTGATGATGGGGAATGCATATCATCCCAAATATGCAGACCTAGGTAGCCCAGTAGTGATGGTAAAAATTATATGGTGCTTACTAGCGAATACGTTGGTTGACTTAAGGGTATTCATCAACGTAATACCATAAGACACCATGCAGATGCTAGAACTGACTAGTCTAAAGTCAACCAAAATAGTGTTGTAGTTGGTTGATCCATGGTGGCACTAGAAGGAATGATCAAGGATGTCATAGTAACAATCAATGCATGGGAGTATCCGATAGACCTTTTATTATTGTAATCCAAAACCAGATTGGGTGGTGACCCACTCATCCTAGAGAGACCATGGTTAGCTATGGCTAACGTATACATTAGCTGTCATGATGGGTTGATGACCCATTTAGATGGCTAGAACATCAAGAGATTAAAAATATCTCCCCCAGCCCAATCAGTGGATGCATTAGAAGAACAAAAAATAGAAAAACAAGAGGACAACCAACTATCGATGCTCCAACTAGTAATGGCATTGATAGAAGTGAAGGATGAAGCCAAGGAAGATGACGTCATATCAAGGTTCTTCCATGGAGAGACCTCCATCCCAATTCTTGAGTCACCATTGGTGGACACTCAGGACCACCACACAAAACAAATTGATGTTAGGCATGGAAGAACATTGAATGTCAGTAGTGATATGACCATCGCATAGTTGGCAGAATTGAAATAATTCCTAGCCAAGCATCAACAGACATTTACGTGGGATTATGAGAATATGCAAGGAATAATTCTGAAAGTATGCACTCATCATATTTATCTAGAAGAAAAATAAACCCTAGTTAGATAGCCACAAATAAGGATGAACCTGATCATGAAGGAAATTATAAAGGCCGAGTTGTAGAAGCTCCTAACGATGGGATTCATCTACCCGATCTCAAACAGTGAATGGGTATCACCACTCATGGTGGTCCCTAAAAATAATGGAAAATGGAGGATCTATGTTGACTATAGATCATTGAATAAGGCAAATAAAAAGGAAAATTTTCCACTTTTGTTCATTGACCAAGTGCTCAACACATTATTCGAGAGGAAATATTTTTCCCTCCTAGATAGATTCAACGGGTACAACCAAATCTAGATCGCAGAGGAAGATGATGAGACCTAGAAATGCCTCCATCATAGCATGTTTTGAACAACTAAAACTTGCCTAAAACTCTATGATTTACTTTATATACTAGTTAAGTTGATCTAATATGTTGTGTATTAATTGTTTGCATGATTGATGTGTTTGGAATATTATATGTTGATTTTTACAATTTTTATGTAGTTTTATGTCACTTTGCCATGACCTGTTACATAATGGATATTCTTAGGATGATAGCAACACTTTACTATTCTTATTTTGATGTTTCTCAAGCATTAATTTATTTGAATTTAGCAAATAGTGCAAAGAATTGTTACTGTGCAGCAGAAACTGGTTTTCCTATGTAAATTCCAACCAACTACCAATGAATGGAAAGGCATGAAATTCACACATGAAGAGGAATTAAGGCTATTGCAATCTGATCTTGAGTACTAATCCACCTGAGAAATGCAACTAAAATCAATTTAAGAGTACATAGTTGGTCATTCCAAAGATCTTTGGATTCAGAAATATAGTCTCTTCGGATTAAGTGAATATCTTCGGATTGAGCCACTTAGCTCTAGATTGAGAACAAAAAGCACTTTTTGACCTGTTGACTAATTTTTAACGATGGAAAAAGGGAAAGAGGGTTGGGAGGTTAAAGAAAAATATCTCCCATATAACTTTGTTGTCCTTGCCATCCAAAGCCATAGTTTATGGAAAAGATCCTCTTCTAGGATAAACCCAGGGAATACTACAGAATAACAAGAATTGATTTGCAGAGTATATTTTCTATTGTAATTAGATTTTAGGAATCTATAAAATATAGCTCTCTTCGAGGTTGATCTAATAATAATAATAGTATAAATAGTAGTAGAGAAAATATAGATAGAGAATAAGCGAGAAAACTAAGACTGTTATAGTTCTGTAATAGGTTTTAGCAGCAGATTTGTAATCATGTTTTGAATCAATAAAGTACAAGTTTTTCTATTAATTATGTTATGTTTGAGTGTGAGTAAGATTTAGAGAGAAAGGAACTCATACCTTCTTCTATAAAAGGAGGCTGGCCACTTCCAGACCTAGGAGGAGGACTAACATATAGGTTTTGTTCTGATTTTGTTGTAGTAGAATAAGCTATGAAACTTGTCAATTTCATTATTTTGTAGTAGTTAACATCCATTTCAGTACTAATCATTTATTTTATTTTTAATATACTTTTTTTATGTGATTAGCAGTAGATATGATTAGTCTTTTTGCTTTCCAATAACTTTCCAATTTATTGCAATTTCCATTTCCAGCAATTTACAATTTTCTACAATTTTCCTGCATTATTGTTTTTGTTGTCAACCCCTGCACAAAAGATTGACAACCTTCTATTATAGAGTATTGATAGGAATTAATTTTAGTTTTTATTATTTCAAGAGTAAATAGACTTTCATTTTGCAACTATAATTAGGTTTCCAATTCTACAACTATAACTAGGGTTTTAATTCTACAATTTAATTAGATTTTATTCTTGCAACTGTAACTAAGGTTTTATTTCTATAATCAAAAATTAGTTTTCATTATTGCAATTATATTAAAGTTTAATTTATGAAATTTAGAGGTATAATATACCTAAAAACCCCCACACAATCAGTTCCACCAATAAGACTTGCTGCTCCCAATTGACCTTAAATTATAGCCCTATTCACTCCTTTTGCAGATAGCCTTATACACTGCCCTGGATTGAAAAATTCATTGAGAATTAATGATGTGATTAATAATAGCATATCATTTTGGCACCATTTCTAGGGACAATTTTGTTAGAAGGTGTCAATAGTTCAATAGCTATTAATTAGACTAAGTTGTGAAAATTTAGGGAAAAATCTGAATATAACAGCTGGTTAAGTAATAATTATTGACTTTTAATTTATGTCATTAAGGAGTAGGTATGAATGAGTAGGCCTAGGGATGAAGAAGGAAAAATTATCCAAATATATCCCTGGATTATTCCATTAAGAAGATCTTCATGCCTAAGGGGTGAATCACCTGTGTTTGAACTACCAAAAAAACTAAAACAAAAACCACCAGCTTCATCATTATCAGAATCTCTTATAGCAAGAAAAATTACTAGACTCATTATCAACATAATGTTTTGGACCTCTTGAAAAAGAAATTTGGATAGGTTTAACTATTTCTGAAGAACGAGAAATTATGGAAGAAATAGGCAATCCAGATGGGGATGACCAGCATGGTCATTTCCATAATGAAAATGATCAATATGATCAAGATGTGCTCCAACATCCTAGAACATTTGAATATCCTATTCTTTTGAATCCCACATAGAAATATCCCATGAAAATAATCTCATATTTAGTGCTTCCAACCTTACTGGGTGTTGCATCTAAAGATCCTGATAAGTTCCTGTTTGAGTTCAAAGTAGTGTGTCAAACCTATCACTATATAAATGATAATTAGAAACTCAAGGTTTTTCCTTCAACACTCAAGAACTCAGTATTATGCTGGTTCATGAGCTTACAGCCAAATTCCATCCAAACCTGGGATCAAATGGAGACTATGTTTTTAAAAAAGTATCAAGAGTATTGTCGAGTAAGAAATATAAAAGATGAGTTATTCAGAATTAAACAAGAATATGATTAAACATTAGAAGATTTCCTTGATAGATTTGTGTTTGTTCAAAGAAAGTGTGGACTAGGAGACCAAAATTGTGCAAAACCATTTTTCTAAGAGGATTACAAGATGAATCTAGAGAGGTATTAGATTTGATGGTAAATGGGTATGTAAGTACTCATAATATGGATGAGATTGTGGATATTTGCAAAAATTACTCTCGCACTAGGTAGAAAAGAAAGAAAAAGAGTACAAATGGCACTGATGTGAAGGACCTAATAGAAGAACTTACAAATTTTAAGATTGATATTTTGGTACAATTAAACACATCTCTAGGAGAAATTTTTGCTAAAGCAAAAACCATAGAACCTTTAGCAAATTATTGACCAAGATGCAAGAATAAAAATGCCTTTCCTGAATGTCCTCTAAACAAAACATCCATTTCAGCCATTTGTAGTATTTGCTCAAAAGGACATTTTACTGACAAATGTCATCTACTGCCACAACTAAAAACTACCCTAGAAACTCAAACATAAGAAATCAATTATGTGGGACCAAGACAAGGGGGAAAATTTCAACAGTATCAAAATACCCCTTGTTTTCCTACAAATTGGGGAAACAACCATGGAAACATGTCTTGGGGACAGTCAGAACCACCCCAACATCCTTGGAATTATTCTCAATGGATAAATTCTCAAGAATGGCCTTTGACAGGTTGGAATAATCCATCCTAGAATCAAAACCAAAATAACCCATCATGGAATAAAAATAACCCACCATGGACTCAGAATCAAATTAATCCATCTTGGATGCAAAATCAACATCAGTGGGGTCAAAAATACCAGTCCTATCTAAAGAAACAAAAAAATCAAGGTCAAACTCAGAATTTGTTGCCTGCACCAAATCAAAATTTTCAAGGAAAACCAAATCAACAAATGCAACAGGTGAAAAAACCTCAATTACCATCTCAACCTGTAATAAATCCATATAACATAAGGTAGGCAACTCCTGCCTATATGGCTTATTCTAAAGGAAATTCATATATGCAAATTCTAGATTGTAGCAACATACAACTATGTTCAGGGAAAGTTTTACCTGAAGCTATTATAATTGAAGTGAAAGAAAATGAAATTCAAGAACCTATTGAACCAAGCAAAGTCAAACCAACAACAGAAGAAGAAGAAAAAAAAATAGAACCACAGGTAGAATAGTTACCTTCATAAGGGATAATTCTATACCTTGAGAGACTTAACACTATAATAGAAAATTCTAAATCAGAGTTAGTGAACGAACTCAAAAAATTAACCATGTCATTGCCCTTGTTGCAAGCCATTAAGGATATACCTATGATTAAAGGAACTATTTGAGATTTGTGCAATAGAAGAGCAGGAAGAAAAAAGAAAGCATTTCCTAAAACTATTCATGTTGAAGGAAAGATAGCTGATCTCTTGTCAAGAAAACTAGTACCTCCAAAGTATAGTGACCTAGGAATTCTAGTTATCATAGTGATCATAAGCTCAGTACCAATATCAAACATCTTAGTTGATCTAGGAGGTGCAATAAATATCATGACCAAGGATACAATGGAACAATTACATCTCAAACATCTCATCCCCACATTCACAGTTTTAGAAATGGTTGATAGGTTAGTTGCAAAACCTAAAGGTATGATTGAAGATGTCCCTATAGAAGTTTATTGTTGGTAATACCCTACAATTTTTTTGGTTTTATATCCAAGAAACTCAACACATGGCTATCCCATTATCCTAGGAAGACCTTGGCTTACAACTGCAACAACATTTATAGACTGTAGATCTAGAAAAATGATAATTTCAAATGGTATTGACCTAAAATAGATTTCTCTATATCCTCCTACAAGACCTTTAAGCAATTTCATAGGTCAGTTATGGTTTCATGACTCATATGAAGAACCATAAGAGGTTATTTCCACATAATCCACCTTGGTAGTAAGGAAACACACAGAAGACCTCCATGACACAAAAATTTTAGAAAATGAAACAGTCCTAATGAATGTTTTGCATGAACAAGGGTTATAAGAGGAAGCAACCAATATCAATCAATTGCTAGTGAGAGAAGAAGGTCAAATTTTTGAGGAAATACGATCTATACCATAATAGGAAACATTTGTTTCACTACCACATGGGTGGTACCATCACTTGATCTTCCCTTCTCATTGTTCCATACAGGATATGCTTCCATCAGAAGTCAATGAGACATAAACTTCTTATGTCCTCCCATCTCATCATTGTCCTCTTAATTCCCTAGTCAATAATTATGAAGAAGTAAATTCAATCATTCCAAATACAAAACAAATAGAAGTCCAGCCAGGCAAATTTTTGAACATAAATAGCTAGCTTACTAGGGAAGAGGAAGAAAATTTGATAGCTATTTTATAGAAGCATATCCATGTTTTTGCTTGGGATTACAAAGATATGTCAGTGATTCACCCTGATGTATGTACTCATAGAATTTATACTGAATATGTCAAGCCTATAACACAACCTCAGAGAAGACTAAATCCTACCTTGAGGGATATTGTGAAAGAAGAAATTGAAAAACTTTTGGAAGTAGGATTCATTTACCCAATTTTTGATAGTCGATGGGTCTCTCCATTGGTTATAGTGCCTAAGAAAAATGGAAAAATGAGAGTATGTATAGACTATAGATAACTGAAAAAAGTGACATACAAAGATTATTTTCCATTGCCATTCATAGATCAGGTGTTAGATACTCTTACTGGAAAGAAATATTTTTGTTTTCTTGATGGATTTAGTGGATATAATCAAATTCAGGTTGCACCTGAAGATCAAGAGAAAACAACCTTTACCTGTCCATGGGGAACATATTCCTATATGGTCTTACCTTTTGGTTTGTGTAATGCCCTAGCAACATTTTAGCGAGTAGTGTTAGCCATATTTTCTGATCTGAATACCAATAGTGTTGAAATATACATGGATGATTTCATAGTCTGTGGATAGAATTTTGACTTTACATTGGAACACCTTGATAAAGTTTTAACTCATTGTGAAACCTACCAGTTATCCTTAAATCTAGACAATTTTTTTATGATTATGGAGGAAGGAATAGTTATTGGTCATCACATCTCTCCTCAAGGGATCCAGGTTGATCCAAATAAGGTGGAAATTATCAAGAACCTTCCCCCTCCTAAAACTTAGATTGATGTCAGAAGCTTCCTAGGACACATTGGTTTTTACCATAGGTTTATTCCTAGCTGTAGCACAATAGGACATCCCATGTTTGCCCTATTGACTAAAGATTATGAATTCTCCTAGACTACAAAGTATCAAGAATCATTTGAAGCTCCGAAAGAAAAATTAGTAACTCCACATGTTTTAAGAGGACCTAATTGGACATTACCATTCTAAATATAGACTAATGCTTCCAATACTACAATTGGAGCAGCATTGGGACAAATCGACAATGGTGAAAACTATGCTATCTACTACATTAGCAAGAACTTGACAGGAGCTAAAAAAAATTATACCACAACTGAGAAATAATTCTTGGCATTAATCTATGCCATCAATAAATTTAGGCATTACATCATAGGTTGTCAAATATTCATTCACATAGATCACACAACCATTAAAAATTTTATGAATAAGCCTATGGTGAGTGTAAGGATTATTCGTTGGTTACTATTGATGCAGGAATTTGATATAACAATAATAAATAAACTAGGAAAAGTTAATGTTGTAGCAGATTTTTTGTTTAGGTTGCAGAACACAGAGGAAGGGGAATTAGTGGAGGACACTTTTCCTAATGAAAAATTATTTTCTATATATGTCCAATCACCTTGGTTTGCAGATATAGCTAGCTATTTTGTCACAGGGAAAGTTCCCCCACATTTTACTTCCAAATAAAGAAAACAATTGATTAAACATAGATCTTCTTTTGAATGGATTCAAGGTATGCTTTTCAAGAGTAGTCCTGACCATGTGTTACGTAGGTGCATCCGAAAGGATGAGGTATATGATATCCTTAGGGCTTGTCATGATGAACCCTCCGGTGGATACTATTCTATAAAAAGCACAATTAGGAAAATTTTAGGAACAAGATATTATTGGCCATCTCTTCACAAGGATGTGAAAAAGTACATAAGACATTGTGATGCATGCTAAAGAATGGGGAAACCCATTCACACAAATGAAATTCCACTACAGCCTCAAGTGGTTTTAGAACCATTTGAGAGGTGGGGGATTGATTTTGTGGGACCTATTGATCCACCTTCTCAAGGAAAGGTGCATATTTTGGTATGCACTGATTACCTGACAAAGTGGGTAGAGATGCATGCTTTCAAACATGCTCATGAAGAGAAGGTCACTGATTTCTTGTATAACCAAAATTTTCAAACATTTGGAGCTCCACGGTCTATCACCATAGACCAAGGACCCTAATTTGCATCTAAATTTAATGAGGCTTTTACAGAGTTGTATGAAATAAAATATAGGAAATCATCACCTTACCACCCACAAGCAAATGGCTAATTTGAGGTAACAAACAAAGAATTGGAATAGATCTTGATGAAAATAGTAGTTGTTCATAGGATAAAATGGCTAGATAAATTACCTGAAGCAGTTTGGGCTTACAATACTACTTGGAAATCCACTATTGGATTCACACCTTATGAACTAGTTTTTGGTAAAAAGCCCCTCCTACCTATTGAATTTGAGCTACTAACATTGCATACAACATTGGAAATTAGAATTGAATTTTCATAGGTACAGTTGGATAGGATTCTATAGTTGAATGCATTGGATGAACTTTGATTGGATGCTCTGCACCAAACTAAAGTAATTCAAGAGCAGAGGAATCGATGGCATGATGGCCACCTGCAACAAAGAAAATTTCAACAAGGATATTGGGCTTTGCTGTTTGATTCTTGCTATGTGGACTTCCTTGGAAAACTAAGGACTAGATGGCTTGGACCGTACCAGATTGAAGAAGTATTTGACAATGGAGCAACTCACCTCTCTCCCATTGATGATTCACGGAGAAAGTTGGTAGTGAATGGACATCGCCTTCGAGTGTACCATACACCTCTGACTAAGGAGGAGTTCTCATAACAACTTGATAGCTTGGATGCACAATAGGTAGAAGATATTCCCTCTTCCACCACAATTGCCATAGATTGAGCATAATCATGGATTTCAAGAAAACAAAAAAATACAAAAAAAAAATCAGAAAACAAAAAGATGAATAAATTTTGGCTATGAATTCCTTCATGGGCATAATCAGAATAAAAAAAAAGCAAAAAAAAAAGAGAGAAAAGGAGAGGTAAAAAAAAAGAAAAAAAAGAGAGAAAAATGAATAACTCAACAGTGAAAACCTTTTTCTAAGGCACTACTGAGTTGGTATGCATGAAAACCAGTTTTCTGGAATGCATAACCTTGAAAATTTTTGAGTCACCATTATACAAATTCACCAACTACATTTGTTTTTGAAGTATTGCAGTAAGCCTCAGTAGAGCACCAACAAAAGCAGTCATCTTTCAAAAACATGCATTAACTTGTTTTAACCAAGTATATGTTTCTTGCACTTTTCTCATTGTAAATATTTGATATTTTGTATATGACAATTAACCATTAGTATAAAACTGTTCATAAGAGTTGGCATAATCAAAACATGTTTTAAAAGAAGAATTTTGGTTTCTGCATTGTATCTTCGAAATGATTGATGCATTGTATCTATGAAATGATTGCTACATTGTATCTTTGGAATGAAGCTTTGTCTTCGGATTAAAAATTGTCTTCGAAATGACAAGTCTAGCCTTGTCTTCGGATTGAAAACTGTCTTTAGAATGACAAGTCCTGCTTTGTCTTTGGAGTGAACCTTTGTCTTTGAAATAAAAATTATCTTTAGAATGAAATTTAATCTTTGAAATGAGCACTTAATGTTATGTTTCCACATGGCATCCAAGGAGGGAGAAAAGACACGATCAACAAAATTTTTGACTCCATGTGATCATTGACACATGTCAGCTGGTTCATGATGAAATTTGTCTCATCTCGAGGAAGTACAAAATCACGGGGAAAATAACTAATAACATGCCACCACCATTCATTGTTGATAACCATGCATGTGGGAAAATCACACATAGATCGGATGAGCTAAGGATATTTGATGGCAAGGACGTCTATCTAATGATTGATGGACGTGTCCAAATAAAAAATAGGGAAGCATGCCACTCTTCATTCTGGAGATGTAATCATTGATGCAACATGATTACAAAAATTTATTTTCGAAGAAGAATAGAACATTGCAAATCCAAAGATAAAACCTTGTAATTCTACAAAAATAAAAAACCAGTGACCTAGCGGACGGTTGTAGCAGTAGAGGTGAGCAGTATTTTTAGCACAACAAGAACAAAAAAATGAGACAAAAGATAAAAATGGAACCAACAGATACTACCATCCTTCGAGAGATTCTAGAAGTGTTGCAAATTTTTGAAAATGGAGGTTTTATGCCATTTTTAGACAAATTCAATGGAAGCTCTGAATATTTGGCTATCGAATTTTCCCGCACATTCAAAAACAATAGGGTGTACATCAACGACATGAGAATTGAGGTAACCCCTAAATTTCTTAGTTAAATTACTGAACTTCCATTAGAGGGTCTTCAAATTTCTAGTACTAGCAAGAATACACTAGGAAACATAGTTAGTCAATTTTTGGAAGAAGATGATAAAGAACCATAATACTTGATAAGTAACAACATGTTTAAGGGTGTAAAGAGGACCAACTTGAAAAAACCCTGGGATGAAGTAGCCACATGAGTAATCAAGTTTTTAACCTATGAAGGGTAGTATGTAGTTTTATTAGGGCATCATTTTAAAATTTTGAACCACCTTAGACATGGTAGGAAACAACCTGAGGTTAGGGTAAATCTTCCCCTATATTCGTACCAGGAGCTACAAAACATGGCAAAACACTATTAGGAGGGAAAAGGGAGCCCTCGCCACCATGGTATTATCAAATTGATCTACAAGCATCATTTCAGAGGAAACCTAATAAGATTTGATAGGTTTTACTCTGCTCTGACTAATGTAGTCTTCAAAAAAGAGGATGAGGAGGAAGAAGACACAGATGCTACTATAGAGGAGGAAACAAATGTTGTTGTAGAGGAGGAAATAGATGTTGTTGTAGATATTGTTGTAAAAGAAACAGAGTACCTTTCCCCAAAACCTTCAACCTCACAAACTAAGAGAGGGTCTAGAACTGGCAATAGAAAAGGAAAATAGAAGAGGGTCCATTTTTTTGAGAATATTGTTGATCTGACAAAACAAGGGAGTGAAGTTCCTAGCAAAACTAGAGAAGAGACAGAAGTGGAAGTAGAGGAAATTCCACTAGAACTTGATACAATTCCTATATCCCTTGTTGACACAAGAAAACATAGTAAGAAGAGAAAGTATACACCAAGAACCAGGAGGTCTACAAGACTCCACCTGAAAGAAACAAAAAAATAGATGATTGAAGAGGAAAACAACCAAGACAGTCCTGATGTCACAGAAATACAACCAACCACTATAAATACCACCTTGGAGGATTTTGCAAAATTTCCTAAATAGTTGGTTGAGGAAGAGTCTGGACAAGAAAATTTTAAAATTTATGCAAACTTGGATGCAATCATAGATAACCTTATGGAACCTTTTGAACAAGAATGAACATTTGAAATAGAAAGTGAGATAATGGTTGAGCAACAAACTACAGATAATTTGTCTGCATTAGATTCTAAATCAAAAGAATAGGAGGTGGACATTGTAGAACAATTGAGAGCAGCCAAGAGTGTGATTAAAACACAAACCAGATGGGTTGGGGAGAAAGAAAATATCATTGAAAAACATGAAAAAGAATTACAGAGCTACAGCAGGAAGTGGAGGAACCAAAGAGTAGATTATTACAATTTGAAAAATAGTCAACTATAGCAAATAATGAGGAAGAGTTGGCTCAATTACTGCTTGGATTATCTAGGGTAGATAATTCTTCTCCCTTAATAGAGGCATCTTTGGATGAAAACACAAGAGTTCATTATGAAGTAGTGCCCTTCCATTCCGAAGCAACACCTTCTCAATACAAAGATGCTCTAGAATCGATCAAGATCCCAGAAAAGAATATATGTGGAGAGTCACAATAGTTATGTTTGCAAGAAACACCAGCATAGGAGCATTTTGAATAGCAAAATGTAAATAATCAAGTAAGTGCTCCTCTGAATAAGATTTTTGTAGAAGTAGGGATACAAGTAGAATTGCTATCAGATGTCCAACCAGTGGAAGTAGTAGAAAAAGGGATACAAGTAGAATTGCTATCAGATGTCCAACCAGTAGAAGTGGCAGCAAAATGGGTACATGTGGAATTGTTGCCTAAGTTTCAACCTATAATTAGACCACCCAATACTGTATCCCTAGAGCAGTATAATACAGACATTGCTAACTGGATGATCAAATATGAAAAGCTTACCACACAGGTTGAGAAATTAAAATTGGTAGGAAAATAGTTGGAGACAAAGGACACATAAATCAGTGCATTGAATAAAAAAGTAACTAACCTGTGTCAAATTACTGAATTTTTGGTTCAATTCAGAAGACCTACCAAGTTTTAGTCTCATTCTGAAGGAAAGATATCTGAGATGGCAGGTTATGAGAATTAGCTCAGGTCTCCCCTATAAACTGGAAAAAGTTGAAGAGTTTTTGGAAGCTTACTTCAAAAATCCTATAGAGTAGAAAAAATTGTTATGTGAGTTATTTCTGCATAGCTTTTTCATCCCAGAGGATGTATATTTCCACCCCCATATTTGCATAGGAGATGTGCAATTGAGATTTTTTATGTCTACCTTACAAAATTAGTTTTACTGGGACCAAGAAAAAAGGTAAAATAAAAAATTTGAATTAAGAGCGGAATTGTTAGTCAGAGCAATTCAACCAAATCATATGATTATCACTAGACAACATTTTCTCATGATGAATAGGACCGATATCAAAAGAATGTATTTGAGAAATTTGAGGGACTATGTAACTAAATTCCAAAATTTTTGTAATGACAATTTTGTTCCAACATTATCACATTGTAGAAATAGATGGGCAGAACTTTCCATGTCTTTACAGAAAAAGGATCCTATCTCCCCCATTAATCTAGAATGGTCCAGAAGAAGAGCAGAAGGGGTGATACAACTTATTGAAATTATGTAGCATAACTGGGCAGGTCTCAGATTTAGGCCTCCAACCATCATTACTCCATTTCCCTACTATTTTGAAGAGGATCCTCAACTAGATGAGCAGTTTGAAAATTGGCTCAGAAACCTTCAGGAGAATAGAGGATACTATATAGGCAAAAATTTGTTCTATAGATCATGGAACTTGAATATGGATATTTGTGATTCTATAGCCCAACAGAATGCATGAGGACATGCATTAATATAAGTTGGGGGGAAAATGATGAGGCCTGGAAATGCCTCCATCATAGCATATTTTGAACAACTAAAACTTGCCTAAAACTCTATGATTTACTTTATATACTAGTTAAGTTGATCTAATATGTTGTGTATTAATTTTTTGCATGATTGATGTGTTTGGAATATTATATGCTGATTTTTACAATTTTTGTGTAGATTTATGTCACTTTGCCATGACTTGTTACATAAGGGATATGCTTAGGCTGATCGCAACACTTTACTATTCTTATTTTGATGTTTCTCAAGCATTAATTTCTTTGAATTTAGAAAATAGTGCAAAGAACTATTATTGTGTAGCAGAAACTGGTTTTCCTGTGTAAATTCTAGCCAACTACCAATGAATGGCAAGGCATGTAATTCACACATGAAGAGGAATGAAGGCTATTGCAATCTAATCCTAAGGACTAATCCACCTGAGAAATGCAGCTGAAATAAATTGAAGAGTACATAGTTGGTCATTTCGAAGATCTTCGGATTGAGAAATATAGTATCTTCGGATTGAGCGAATATCTTCGGATTGAGCCACTTAGCTCTAGATTGAGAACATAAAGCACTTTTTGACCTGTTGACTGATTTTTGATGGTGGAAAAAGGGAAAGAAGGTTGAGGAGGTTAAAGGAAAATATCTCCCATCTAACTTGCCATCCTTGCCATCCAAAGCCATAATTTATGGAAAAGATCCTCTTCTAGGATAAACCTAGGGAATACTATAGAATAACAGGAATTGATTTGCAGAGTATATTTTTTGTTGTAATTAGATTTTAGGCATCTATAAAATATAGCTTCCATCCAAGTTGAGCTAAGAATAATAACAATAGAAATAGTAGTAGAAAAGAGATAGATAGAGAATAAACAATAAAACTGAGACTGTTACAGTTTTGTAACAGGTTTTAGTAGCATATTTGTAATCATGTTCTGAATCAATAAAGTACAAGTTTTTCTATTCATTCTATTATGTTTGAGTGTGAGTAATATTTAGAGAGAGAGGAACTCATACCTTCTTCTATAAAAGGAGGCTGGCCAGAATAAGCTGTGAAACTTGTCAATTTCATTCTTTTGTAGTAGTTAACATCCATTTCAGTCCTAATAATTTATTTTTTGTTCAAGATACTTTTGTGATGTTATTACCAGTAGATCTAATTAGTCTTTATGCTTTCAAAAAACTTTCTAATTTACTACAATTTTCATTTTCAGCAATTTATAATTTTCTACATTTTTTCTGCATTATTGTTTTTATTGTCAACCCCTCCACAAAAGATTGACAACCTTCTGTTATAGAGTATTGACAGGACTTAACTTTAGTTTTCATTATTGCAAGAGTAAATAGACTTTCATTTTACAATTGTAATTAGGTTTCCAATTCTACAACTATAACTAGGGTTTTAGTTCTATAATTTAATTAGATTTCATTCTTGCAACTATAACTAGGGTTTCATTTCTGTAATCAAAAATTAGTTTTAATTATTGCAATTAGATTAAATTTCAATTTATGCAATTTAGAGGTATAAGAGACCTAAAAACCCCCACACAATCAATTCCACAAATAAGACTTGCTACTCCCAATTGACCTTAAATTATAGCCCTATTCACTCCTTTCGTAGATAGCCTTGTACATTGCCTTAGATTGACAAATTCATTGAGAAATAATGATGTGATTAATGACATCACATTAGAATACCAATATAAGATAATGTTCACCTACCCATGGGGAATATTTGCATATAGAGTGCTACCTTTCGGTCTATGCAACACACCAACCACATTTTAGAAGGCAATGCTTAGCATATTTTTGGATATGATAGGCGAAGCAGTTGAAGTATATATGGATGATTTCATCGTTTACGAGAAAATATTCAAAGAGGCATTGAAAAAATTGGAGCGTGTACTCTAGAGGTGCAAGGAAAATAATCTATCCCTTAGCAATGAAAAATATTCTATGATGATGCAATAAGACATAGTGTTAGGGCATCATATCTCAATAGAAGGGATTAAAGTGGATCACAAGAAT
This sequence comes from Wollemia nobilis, assembly GCA_028583015.1. Lineage (NCBI taxonomy): Eukaryota > Viridiplantae > Streptophyta > Pinopsida > Araucariales > Araucariaceae > Wollemia > Wollemia nobilis. The sequence continues at coordinate 28,071 of JAQPPZ010003182.1, forward strand.
ATAGAAGTCATCAAAGACTTACCCAACCCAAAAACACAAAGGGAGGTAAGGATTTTTCTTAGATCTATCGAGTACTACAGGTGATTTATCACCAATTTTAGTAAAATTTCCAAACTGCTACATACCCTTCTAACGAAGGACGTAGAATTTATCTAGAGAGATGACTCTAAGCATGTATTTCAAACATTGAAGGAGAAGCTAATCTCTACCCTAGTATTGTGGGGCCCAAATTGGTTTGTCATGTTTCACATATATTATGATGCATCCAATAATACAATTGGAGAAGTCCTCGAGCAGAAGGATGGTGAAGATTTTTACGCCATCTACTACGTTAGCAAGAACCTAGTAGGGGCTGAGCTTAATTACACGATAATGAAGAAATATTTTCTTGTAGTGGTACACACCGTCAGTAAAATCTACCACTACATCATTGGATACAAAGTGTTCATCCACATAGTTCATCCACATAGACCATGCGGCCATTAGGTACCTAATGACCAAACCAATGATTAGTGGTAGGATTATCCAGTGGTTGTTATTTTTGTAGGAGTTTTACCTTACCATAGTCAAAATGCCTAGAAAAGACAACGTAGTTTTAGAATTCCTATCTAGATTAATTCTAGTAGACTACGTAGTGGTAGAAGACTAGTTCTTGGATGAGCATTTATTCATCATCAGTGAATAGAAACTATGGTATGTAGATATTGCCAATTATTTGGCCATAGGGAGAACCTCCCCTACCCTCTCATATTGAAAGAAGCAAGGGGTAATAAAAAAAGTGCATCATACCAATGGATTGATGGCCTCCTATTCAAAATAGGGCCTGATCAAATCGTGAGAATATGCATGGCCGAGCATGAATTCATAGAGATACTCAAGGCCTATCATAACGAGCCTTATGGTGGTCACTTCTCAAGAAGAAGGACTGCATATAGGGTATTGCAAACTGGATACTTTTGGCCCATATTTTTTAAATACGTAGCTGCATACGCCAATAAATGTGATGAATTCTAGAGGATGGGTTGGACAACCCATAGGGACAAAATGCCCTTGTATCCTCACATACACATTGAGCCCTTTGAAAAATGGGGCATGGATTTCATGGGACCCATAAACCCACCTTCAATAAGAATGAGGTTCATTGTAATATGTACAAACTACATCACTAAATGGGTCAAATTCCAAGCGCTAAGAGACTCCAAGGAGTGGATGATCATTGAATTTTTGTTCTCCAATATTTTTACAAGATTTTGAGTGCCCAAAGAGATTACAACAGACCAAGGACCCTAATTCATCTCTAGGTTAATCAAATATCTCATGGAACAACATAGGGTTTAGCATAATAGGACTACCCCATACCATCCATAGGTGAATGGATAGGTAGAGGTCACTAATTGGGAAATTGAAAACATCTTGACAAAGACCATGCAACAACACATAAAGGATTGGGCTACAATACTATCGAAGGCAGTATGGTCATATAACACAATGTATAAATCGACCACTAGTTTTATCCCATTTCGATTGTTCTATGGGAAAGACATGATGATGCCCATAGAATTCAAAGTTAAAACACTTAGAACGGTGGTCGAATTAAATCTAAACATGGATGATGCACAAAAGGAATGAATTTGATAGCTAAATCGGCTAGACAAAGTTCGCATGGATGCTTACAGAGAACATAAATTATGCAGAGGCAAAGGAAGGAGTGGCATGACAGCCACATTAAAATAAACAATTCAAATAAGGAGACTAGGTACTGCTGTACAACTCCAGGTTCCAAGAACGAAAGGGGAAACTAATGTAGAGATGGATGGGACCGTATGAAGTGGTGGAAATAATCAAGAATGGTGTTGTACGGGTCAAGATGATTAATGGAAAAAACACCATCCTAACAGCCAATGGCCATCGAGTGTGGCCATACCATACATGTAAAGGATTGCTGGCAGAAACCAAAACAGGCATGGGGGAGACCCCATCCAAGTAAAATCTCCCAAATTCTCAACAACATGGTGGATACAAGGAAATCCACTAAAGATAATTTAGAATAGGTTACTATTTTTTAGCTTATTGTGTATTTTGCAGGGACAACACCCGCATGCAAGCTACAGGCATCCTGAGATCCAGGGACTAATAGGCACAAACCCTGTTTAACTGCACCTTTTCTTTGTGTTTTCTTTTTGCAAGGATACGACCTGATTGTTCGAATAATAGGCATCTAGAAAACTAGGCCTAGTTTGGCTTAGCATCCACATACCTATGCATTAAGAGGATAGCAATGGTTCAAGCATGGGGGGACACCAAATTCCTCAACAAACGTCCCCATGACTGAATGAGGCGAATGCTAATGTAATATGAAGAGAATTCAAGGAGGCTTGATCAACATCACATTATAAGAAACGTCAACCACTTTTGAACTTTTTTTAAACAATAAGGAACAGGAACCTTACTCTGAAGGAGTAGAAGCACCTTACTATGAAGGAGCAACGGTACCTTACTCTTGTGCCTTACTCTAAAAATAGTAGTGACACCTTACTCTGAAGGAGCGGTGCCTTACTTGGTGCCTTACTCCAAGAGGAGCGGCACCTTACCCCACAAGCCGGGCCACCCCCGAATGCATCAATAAAATATATATATATATACATAACCATCAAAGGAGTGACTTACCTTGGTGTCTTACTTGGTTAGGCGCATTACTATCGCCTTATTGGATTAGGCGCCTTACTAGCACCTTAATGGTTAGGCACCTTAGTGAGTTAGGTGCCCTATTGGCACCTTACTCAAATAGGCGCTTCGACCAATTCAATTCATGTGCACAACTTGGCAATACGAGGAGCCAATACCATCATGTCACATGATAGATATTAAAAAATGCCCAAAAATATTTTGAAATCATTGGGTAGGATTTATGTATGTCCCAAGGCCAACCGCCAAGGAGATATGTGTCCCAACCTAAACCAATAGGATCCACCACATTTTTAGCAGTAGGACCTCAAGTGAACTAGGAATGCAGTACCCAAGGTGAAGTAATCAGCACATGGGAAAAACATCATCGAATGGAAATTTGGCATACTCCACATAGCACAAAATGACCAATCAGGTATGCACATGATTTTTATTAGATATATATATATAAAAATATATATATATATATATATATAATTTTTGTATAATATGCTCTTTGATATGATGACAATACAAGAACAAAAAATCATCCCTCATGCCTAATACATCGTGTCAAAAATAAATTCGGGTGGTGTACCCTGCTAAACCCAATATGGAACAATTCCCAAAGTTAGGCACCTTAGGTTATAGAAAGGTACCTTACTGAGTATAGAACTCGAACTTAGTAGGGAATTCACCATGGGAGGACCTTTGAAGAACCATGCGATTAAGAAGTAGGAGCCTAGTAACACTGAAGGAATAAGGGAGGAATTCCACAACTGATTTGAGGTGGCAGGTTGGCTGAACTACTACCACCTGGTCAGCCAAGAACAAGATGTGGAGGCAACCAAAGAATTCGCCACCTCATTGAGTGGACAAGTGGCTAAGCTATGCAGACTGGAAATTCTAGTCACCCCGAAGCACATTGCTCAGGTCATTGGTCTCCCCCTTATAGGGGAATGCACATACAAGGATAGTGTGGTAAATAAATGCATCGAGGAACTTCTTGGATAGGTGAATGTCCCCTGCGACCAGGAAGGGCTTCCAAAGCAAAAGACCCTGATACACCTACAAAAAATTTTGAGCAAGTTGTGAGATACTTCATATGTACTAGGATGTATTCGCACCTAAATGTGAACCACATGCAATTCATAAACCATCTGGTGCATGGGAGGGAGATCAACATCTCATTCTATCTAGCGAAGGCCCTATAGGATGAGGCATCGAGGTACCAAAGAGGGGTAGTTTCTACCTTAGCCCATCATGGGCTAATTAAAACCCTAATACGCCATGCAGAGGAGCATAGGGGAAATTCATTGACGATGCCGAACTCTCTAGTGCACAAGAATAGGCAACGATCGAAGTAGGACGCAAAGCCAAATTGAGGGAGACATCTGAGGAGATTAGGGATGAGCCATTTGATGAAGTAGAGTAGATATTCATAGAGGCAGGGCATGATGCTAAAGTGGGGGAATGTTCAAAGAAGAACACCCCCAATTTTCATAAGGGATTGTAGAGGAAGGGTAGAGCTCCCTACCCACTTTCATGGAAGAGAGGCCAAAACCCTCCAGTACTAAATGTCAGGCAGAACATAGGGAATATCAAACACAATGATGGTACCTACTCCTCTCAAATTAGGAAGATGAAGAAGATACATATCTCGATGTCATAGTGTAAACTTTGTAGAATTTGGTCCCTCATAGTTCATAGGACCCACAACCTTCTGCAAGCGAGTAACAACTGACCGAGATGCCTTGGAGGAGGATCACACTGAAAAAATCAAAAAATCCCTGATGCAGGTGCTATTCGAGGAGTATAAGGAGATGACCATGAGTAAATTCCAAAGACAAGAGGACACCATTGCCTAAATGTAGCAATTGATCCAGCAACTCAAGGAGGAGTTGTAGGCTAGAGAAAAAGAGAGGCAAGACGCCTCTACCCAGACCAATTGGGTGATGGAAGTGCCCACGAACTCTCCAACCTCACCAAAGAGTAGTCTCATCTGGGATATTCAGGTCAAATGCCATATATGAGGAATTAGAAGCAAGGGAAGGTTCACATACCTTAGACAAGATAATGGCAGAGGAACATGGGAATTATATTCTTCAAACAAAAAACCCTATCATTTTTATGGATATTGATGAAGAGCCATCAGGGCAAGCCCTTGAAGTCGAGGTTAATGAGGACTCTCCAGGGTGCCAGGAACCCAAAATTGAGGAGTCACCACTAGAGGGACTAGAAAATAAGGCACCAAAAGGAACAACCACAGGGGACATCTGATCAGAGGAAAAACTCCCTGAGTCGTCCAATAGGGAGGCAACCTCCATGGTACATAAATACTTCCCCACATAGACCGCCATAAGACTAGACAAAGGAAAGGGGAAGGCCCCTTATATGACTTATAAAAGGGAAAAAAGGAAGGCCAATGTGACATTTGTGGAACCAACCCTCATTCCAATTATTAATGGGAAGTAGGTGTGCAGGCCTTCATTGAGTGAAAGGCAAAATTTTAATGGCTCCATAAGGAGTTCTAGGAAGCAAAGGTAGCTATGAATGCTACCAAGAAGGAGGTACGAGGGCCAGGTATTTGTGTAAACTCCACTGATGATGATTAATTTTGGGATATCTATGGATCATCATTGGGTAGGCCCTCTAAAATGAAGAAGTGCCTAGCATGATGGGAGGTATATGGATCGAAGGTAGAGGCAGAAACAATAGTAGTAGAAAACACTAGCCTCACCCAGGAGGAGCTTCGACTCTATAAGGCCATCATGGTTAGTCATAAGAGGGATGACTTCGATATTCCTTTTGGATAATTACATCCTCAACACGCTGACCTATGGTAGAAACCATAAGTAGTCTTCCAAAGGGGAGCACCGATTGTGGTAGCCAGACCGAGTATAGGTACTAGGCCAAGTAGGAGACAAAGCTAGTACAATAAAGGCCCGACATAGAATGAAGGCCAACAAAGACATCGGCATAGCCAAAGGATAGCACTGCACAGGGATGCCCCACAACAAACCAGTGCCCCTCTACAAAAATAGAAACCTCAAGAGGGAGAATAGGTCAAGAACCCCAACAAGAGAAGGAAATGAAAAGTAGTGGTCTACAGATAAGAGGTAGTTACCGATTTCAGGTGCCACAATGGCATGGCACATATTAGGCATGGGGGATGATGAGAACTAGAAATGCTCATATTTTTGTATATGAATTAATAGTTTTTGCACAAAATTATATCATGAGTTGTATGTTTTATGAAGTATTATGTATGTATTTAATAAAATCATGTGTATTATCTAATCCATGTGTGAAGTGTGTTGTGTTTAGTTATTTTTCCTAATTTCATCGTCTTTTAGTCAAGGTCCTACATGGACCTGGAATGGTTTTTCTAAATCAAATAATGGTAAATCTAAGTATGAGCCTTAATGAGTTAGGTGCCTTACTAAGGTAGGCTCCTTATTGAAGTAGGCACATTACTAAGGTAGGTGCCTTACTAAAGTAGGAACCTTACTGAGGTAGGCATCTTATTGAAGTAGGCACCTTACTAATGTAGGCACCTTACTCAAGTAAAGCACCTTACCTAGTTAGGTGCCTTACCAAGGCCAAAGCCTAAATTATACGTGTTGACCAAAATGATTGGATATGGACCCTATTGACCACCATTCCACATCATCTGTGGGGAACCATGGTTGAACGATATGTCTTAGATAGAGTGGACGAACATGTAACTACTCATGAAGCCGAATTGTAATGCATTGGAAATCATTTGATTACCAAGAAATGACGCAGAGTTGTTATTGTGCACCTGTTGCAGTAACTGAACTATCCCAGTTTAGGCTAAAATGAGATTCTTGTTGTAAAAGAACTATCACAGGAAGTTTTGTGTGTGTAGTATATAAACACACAAACTTCCCTATGGAAGGAGAGATTCTTTTGTAAGAGCATTTGATATATATAATTCCCTTGCATAAATACTAAAGTGTGAACATTCGTTAGCAGCACATTGTTTGAGAAACATCAGAAAAAATTTTCCTGGAGCTCAAGCCCACTCCAAGTCAGTATTCCTCCCCTCTTCATTATTTACGTAATTTCATTATGCATGGTAGTATGTTTATGCATTAGATTTATGTTTAGTTATTTTAGAAGTGTGTTTATTTATAAGAAGCATTTTCACTTTGTGTGTTTATTTTATCCACATTATTATTTATGAATTAATATTATTGAGGTAGACAATTTTATTGATATTATACAAAAACCCCCCAATGGTAGTTGAACGAATCATCTCCAAAGTGGTAGCATGACTAGTATTAGCTATGATTCTTCACAAGATTATGATTTCCCTGGAATGACAAATTAAATGAGAAGTGTTGTGATAAAAATAGGACAAATTCACTAGTGTTTGATACCCAATACTTTTTTTTCATCCTCCTTGATGCTTCCACTTCTACACATATCAACATAGGTCTTAGGTTCCTCTTCAATCATATTTTTTATGCCTCTTTTTCTTTTGAGCTTGACTCTCCCTTTTGTACCTCTTGACCTTCCTCATAACCAATTCTAGTCTTCATAAATGGAGATAATTGTGTTTTGATAATATCATCCAAATATTTTGAGCTTTTCCTAATATAATATATCTTATTATTGAATTTCTCAAGTACCTTCCTTAGAATACTAGCTTCATGTTCTAGTCTTTCACATTGTAGTTATTTTACCTTTAACTGTTGAGTCATATCTTATTCAACTTTCTTTAACTCTTCAACATTCACTTTTAAGTGTATCAGATCTTGTAGGAGATTTGTCTTTGTTTCCTCATCCTCTTAAACTTGAGCCTTGAATTCTAAATTATTCTTTCTAACCCTTTTCAATTCTCCAAGAGCAGCAATAAGTTCCTCCTCTATGTTAACCATGGTTTCTTCTTTATTTACTGAATCTTTCTCTTTTTATAGATCTTCAATAACAAAAGCATATTCATTTTCTTCTTCTTGGTCGTAATTTTACCTGTTTTTATTTCCATGAAATTTTTTTCTTTCTTTATTCACCATTTGTATTCCTGTAAGATATTCCCTTAAGTTTTTAGGCTTTCACGAAGGAACCCACTTTGATACCAATTGAATAACACAAGCTTATATTGAGAGGGGGGTGAATAGTATAAGATAAAAATTTCTACTTTTCTTTCCAAAAAAATACTATCAATTGCAATAATGAAATAATATACAAATCACCACACACATAAGAGACACATATTTAATGTGTTTCACCCAATATGGCTACATCCATGGATAAATATTGCTTATAAATTTCTCAATAAATTTTGTGGGCACCAACCCACAGGAGACAACAATCCCCTATTACAATGTTTGTGGACACCAATCCATAGGAGACACCAATATCCTCTCAAGTTTGTGGACACCACTCCACAAGATACACCAATCGCCTATGCTATGGTTTTATGGACATCACTCCACAGGAGACACCAATCTCCTCTACTTCTAGTTTTGTTGACACCACTCCATAGGAGACACCAATCCCTTCAACTTCAAGTTTTTTTAACACCACTCTATAGGATATGCCAATCCCCTCTACTTCTAGTTTTTTGTACACCACTCCAAAAGAGACACTAATACCCTCTACTTCAGGTTTTATAGACATCTAACCACAAGAGACACCAATCCCCTTTGCTCTGGTTTTTGGACCTCTATCCATAGGATACACCAATTCCCTTTACTCTGGTTCATGGACCTCTATCCGTAGGAGATACTAATCTCCTTTTATCTATTTCATGGACCTCTATCCACAAGATACCTCAATCCCATTTTCTTTAATATGATCCAAGCCTTTACACAATATTTGCTCAAGTTTACTCCAAGACCTGCTCTCAACTCTACTCAAATTTTCTCCAAGCCTACACACAAGGATTGCTCAAATCTACTCCAAGCCTACACACAAGGTTTTATCACAAATATGCTAAAATATACTTCAATCCTACACACAAGTCTTTCTCAAGTCTACTCATCAAAACCTACTCAAATATGCTCCAAGACTATACAGAAGGCTTGCTCAAATCTGCTCACCAAAGCCTCCTCAAATCTACTTCAAGCCTACAAACAAGGTTTCCTCACCAAAACTTGCTCAAATTTTCTCCAAGCCTACACATAAGGCTTGCTCAAATTTTCTCCAAAACTTACTCTCAACTTTGCTTAAATCTACTTCAAGGCTACACACAAGTCTTGGTCAAATCTGCTCATCAAAATCTACTCTAATCGTACACATAAGGCTTGCTTAAATATGCTCACCAAAACCTGCTCAAATCTACTCCAAGACTACACACAAGGCTTACTCACCAAAACCTTCTCAAATATACTCTAATCCTACACATAAGGCTTGCACATATCTTTTTACAAACAATAATCATCTATTCCAAAATATTGCATAATGATGTCATCAAGTACTTTATCTACACTTTAATGTGTTTTCTTCAACTAAAGTAGTCTAGACATATTCTACCCAAAATACGTTTAACCTCTTGAAAATATAGAGAAGTATATGCACTAACAAATGCTTAATATGTTCTTGACATTCATTAAGTTTGTCACTTTCACATATCTCACATTTATTGCATTCTAAAGGTAGCTCCAGTCTAGCACTTAATAACTAACTTGGTTATTGTTGAGTTGCACCTTACTTAAAAATTAATCATCATGCACCAGTACTTCTCATCTACTCACAAAATCAATCATGAATAATGCACAAGTCTATTCTTTTAATCTACTCACAAAGTCAATCATCACAAAATTGATCTATAACTCTTGCACTTTCATTTCCAATATCACTCAAAACCAATGCACAAGTTTACTCTCAAAATGATCTATAATTTTCATCAATATTTTTCCAATTTCAAAGATAACCAATGCATATCCTTTATCTCAAACTCTTTCACCTATATTCTCAATTTCATTCAAGCAATTGCACAATAAATCAATCCGTATACCTCCAACCTCATGACAACAAAATATTTCCTTCAAACAAAACAACCTTGAGAAAGAATTAAATCACCATACCTCTAAGTTTACCTTGATGATGATGAGCTTCTCAACCCTGTCTTGGAAAAATAATTTCCTTTTTGATCCTTCAAAAATTTGGTTAGTAATTTTCTATTTCTTGCATAGATAGAAAATCATCCACAAAAACCTTCCCAAAAATGTGCACAATAAAGCTTGAAAATAATACCTTATATATCCTTTTAAAATATGCAATATTACAACTTTCAAATAATCTACTATACACCTTATATCTAATTTTCACATGCAAAAATTATACTTTCAACTAGTCCTTGATACACCTTATAACTCTTTTTCTTAGGTAAAATAAAACCAAAAATTTCCCTTTGTTTAATCAACAACTAACCAGTGACTATCCTCTTCTCTCACACATTTTATCTTTATTTTAATCAAAACAAGACCAATGAATTATATCCTTTCATAAAAAAATTAAATCAAAATTTTAGCGCCCATACCTCAACCAACAATCCCCATGAGTGCAAGGAGAATCAAAATCATGACCTCTACAAATGCAGCACCCAATACAAGGCTTGGTAACCAGCTGGGCTACCTCAACGGGTAGTAACCACAATGCACGATGTCAATTTTAAACCTTCCTTTTTACTTCCACTCAAAACAAAGTCTCTACACCAAAACAAAATCTACTTGAATTTGCCTTATGACCTTCCTTACCGCAATGCCTTAGTGCTAGCTGAGCGACCAATTGGGATAGCCACCTAGTTGAAATGAAATATATAGAACTTATGATTTGTCTCCTTTGTTACAACCTCCAAGGCAATAAAACACATTAAAATTGGTACTCATGAGTTTTGAACCTCACACCTTCTTCCTCATAGTGACTTGGTACAAGTCAAACCATCGCTTGGGCTACCCGGGTGGATGATGTCAAGGGGCTACAATTCTCCTCCTTATTCGTTGTCGTTCGCACTCATTGCAACAAACAATATTTGAATGCATGCTCATCCAACTTTTTCAAACCAATGTTTAGTGCATTATTTATATGCATATCACCTCCTTTCACAATGACGTCGGTGCTCATATTTTACTTTTTGATTTTTGACTTTCTAATAATTTTTTGTGCTCTTTCTTTTTAAGTCTTATTTTGATTGTAATATTTTAAATATAAAAGATTTAAATATTATAAACTTTAAACCTTGGTACCTTAGAAATAAATATTTGTCTTTAAACCTTTGCCTCCTCTTGTAGTCTTTAAATATTTTTTGAGAAATTATAATAAAACCTTTTAAACCTTATCCTTCTTCATAATATTTAATTATTTTAAACCTTTCTATCCTTTGCTTTCAAACTTCTAATTATAATATTTAAATTGGATATTAAATATTATAATCCTTTCCACAAAAATATTTGCCTTTTTTTGCAATAAATCTTGCCTTGAATAATTTTTCCATCCTTATAAACTTATCATCCTTGAATAATGTTTCTGCCTTGAGTACCATGCACCCTTTGACATTAATGAAAACTCAATATTTCTAAAAAATTTAACATTCATTCACAGACATAGTTGGTCCTGGAGAAATTTGAAACAACTAGGATAACTTTTGCATCATAAATATTTGTAAGATCTTAGATAAATTTATTTGAGACCACTAGGATGTTTGAGTCTTTGTAAAATAAACCTACATCTTTACGCAAACCATACCATATCATTTCCATTATTACATCCCATGATCCATGTCAGTATCATATATTAATGACCCTGATTAAACAACAAGGACAAAGTTGAACAAGAAAATTTTTATAACATACCAAATGATCATTAGAAAATATACAGTCATCATTCATCACATCTGTCACTAAAACATTTCATATGCATCCATTCATACAATAAAAAAAATATGCAATAGATAAATAAATACAATAAAGGCCATGTTATATATATATATATATATATATATATATATATATATATATATATATATATATATATATATGTCCGAACTACATAAGTAAAAAATGCCCTAAGGCTATATACATCATAGCATTGAGACTCATAATAAAAAAAAGAAAATACAAAAAGAGGTAATAAAGAACTACTAGCTAGCACCACCATAACCCTTGCAAGACCCCTAAGTTGATTCCTATGAACCAGATGGAGCATGGGATCCAAGAACCCGAGACCATGAACCACTAGGTCTAGAATCACTCCGACTGTTGGAGCCTAACACTAATAAAGTAGGAGGAATAGGTATATAATATTACATCAATCTAAAGCATTCTCGAGCATAGAAATGTAAGAAGTCTACCTCTGAGTAGTAGCTAAATCTATAGTCTGACAAGCTACTCACTCAAATACCTCAACACAAAGAGTCATAATAGTAATAGCATCATCACCCTCACTAGATGCACTCTATAGAACCTCAATTTCCCTCCACAACCTATAAATCTCCCTCTATAATTGAGCCACCTCATCTTGTAGCCTCATGATATTTGCATCATGAGACTTCATAGTCTTATCGAAGCTATCTTGCTAAGCTTGGAGAATACCCCATTACTCCTTAGTGCATCATGGAGAAGCACCCTACTACCCATCACCTCCATCATACACATCACCACCACTGGTACCACCACCTCCATATCCAATCATCCTAGCCTTAGTATTTGTAGGATGAATCTCAAGTCTAGATCACTCACTGCTACTACTACCCTGATGATACTTCTGCTATCGAGGAACCTGCTCACTACCATCCTGCTCATCTCCACTACCTCCATTATCCATAGCCTAACTAGGTGCCCATGGTAGTTGTGTAGCAAACCAAGAGTCATAATTTACAGTGGTCCCAACATCATCTATATTTGGGATATCAACTACAAAATCATCCATAACATCATCCATGATAAAATATTTAGGAGTCATAGGAAGACTCAGCTTGTCACCCCACCATCAATACACAACTGGAGCATTTGGAACTCTCTGCACCAAATCAAATTTTCTCATCACCCATGATAATTGGAAGAAATTCATCTCTCACCCATGACTCCCAACCACCCACCTTCCTCACCTCATCCATTGAATATGAGTAGCATCATCATCCCAAGAAAGGCCTCGCCACTATCACAAACAAATGTCGTTGCTACTCAACATGCCAAATATACCTTGATAATATTGTGTTGTACAAACATGCCAAGTCAATGAAATCTCCTTGTTGGTCTAAAAATGAAGAGCATAAGACATCGAGAGATCCCACTCACATGATAGACCCTCTGGTTGACCTACATTGAGGTTCTCCCATGCCCACAACTGAAGAAGAAAACTGTACTTAAGCCCCTTTTTCTCTTGCCTCGTCACCTCATATAACTCCCCATACAACTAACAGAGAAGAGTGAGAGCCCATGCATATACCTATGGCTCAGTAATAAAATGTAGCATAAGCTCCATCTGGTTCCACGGGAACCTAGAACCCATGCTGTTTGGAAACAACATGCTGCCCATAATGTACATGATTAATGTTTGAAGAGCACCTAGATTTTTATCCTTGAAGATTTGAATGTAGAGGATGCCTCCCTTTCTACAGTTCACATCCGATTCATCACTATAAATCAGCCTCAGGCCATCCTCCTTGTTGTGGCCCACTCAAACTGGTACACCCTTGATAGAAACATGGAAGATGTGGTAAACATATTTATATAAAACATGCACAACAAAACATATTTTCTTCCTACATTTAAAAAAAAAACATTTTGCCAGCTCCTCTTAGTGGTTGTAAACAAAAAAATATATAAAAACAAACAAAATTTTTTGCCATCCCACTCTTAGTGGTTGCAAAAAAAATATATATATATATATATATATATATATATATATATATATATATATATATATATATATATATATATATATATATATATATAACAAAACATTTTGCCAACCCCTCTTAGTGGTTGCAAAAAAAACAAAAATAAAAATAAAAACAAACAAAACTTTTGTCAGCCCCTCTTAGTGGTTGCAAAAATAAAAATAAAAAATAAAAACAAACAAAACTTTTTTCCAACCCCTCTTAGTGGTTGCGAACAAAAAAAACAAGCAAACAAAAACAAACAACACACAATAACACAAACAAAAGGATCTGAAAACCTACCTTTGCATAGCGGACTCTGCCTTCTATTCCAACCGAGCCTCTAGCATCCACCTCTGTACTTGCTTCGCTAACTTCACTCACCACATCCATCACTCTCACTCCAACTGTTAGTTAGATGGACAAATAAGAAAAGAATTCCCAAGTCAACTATTTATAGCTGCATGTTGCATACCAAACTATGTGACCGATAGTTCCGCAAGTGTGCATAACTACGTAGCTTGTGATTGTCAATGCCAACCACATAACACACGGTTATCGATATGCCTAACCACAAATATTAGGGTTAGACAAAAAAAATTAGCTAACCCCCCAAACAAACTCAATGCCATCATTGCCATCAAATCATGCATATCACCAATATATCATTACACAAAAACATTGAGTGCACCTCGTGCTTAGTGACACCCTATACACCTGACGGTTGTAGCGACTATAAATCCGTGAAATCTTATCAAATGGGTAGCTCACCATAAGAAAAATTATCCAAATAAAATTACTATAGCATTAAATCAGCTAGGTCCCTCAATATTTGAGCTTGGTTTTGTTAAATCTAATTTTTACAAGGTTATCCTTAAGCCCTTTTCGTTGGGTACAAAAGTAGAAAATAATCAAATCAACATTTGGTATAATCAAAAAACACTCGAGTATAGAATTTCCTGTGTTGGTTTTGACGCATAGGAGAAATTAATAGTAGCAAGGACCTAGAACTCACAAATGTGGTTAATGGTTTTACCACAACATTATGCACATCATCAAAATCAAAAAGGTAAATTCAAAACAACATAGAAAATATGACACTTGGACCATCAAGTTGATCAAAATGTCATCCATTTAAGTACACAAATTACATCATGAATCATCCACCTCCTTTCATCATCAATATTTGGTCAATTGGCTTGTGGGGTTTATCCTTCACCCATTCGCCAATTGAGGGGGTAAGAAAATAAACCAAAATTTTAAAAAATCATTCATTCTTGTGTGTCAAGAACATTTGAGTCCATCCATCCAATAAAGACATGTGTCATTGGTTTTTGCATCACATCATGTTTTCACACAATGCAGTGCAAAAGGTGTATCTATAGACACAAAAATCTAGGTATCTACAAAACACCATATGCATATCACCACATAAATTTACATAATAAAATATATGCCTAAGTCCAAACATAGGCATATAAAATCCTGCATCCACCTAGGATATAGTATCTCCCTATAGGACATGTGTCCTAGTCACCACTACCCTTCACCATAACACATCTCACACACTTGATCCCTTCACATGGGACATCCTCCACACATCACTTCAATTACAATAACTATTTAGCCACTTCATCATCCTCCATATTGCATTCTACTTACACTCAATTATTTGGTATGTCACTCCAATTGCTCTCACTCATTGGG
Source organism: Wollemia nobilis (assembly GCA_028583015.1). Taxonomy (NCBI): domain Eukaryota; kingdom Viridiplantae; phylum Streptophyta; class Pinopsida; order Araucariales; family Araucariaceae; genus Wollemia; species Wollemia nobilis. Next base: position 43,294 of record JAQPPZ010003182.1, read on the forward strand.
TACATCACCCTAGTTGCACTCACTCATCAAGCCACCTCATCCTAGTTGCACTCACTCATTAATCCACATCACCCAGTTAAGTGAGGCACTCTAAGTGGCTCACTCTAACTCCATCCAAAGCCTTGAAATTGATTGTAAAAGAAACCTTACCCCATAAAATAAAGAATATCAAAGAAATACACTTTCATGCTATTAGAATCATGCTAGAATCTCACATGCATCCCAAGGAATATTCAAGATCTGATATCCTGGAGTGCACTTTTAGAGGATTCTATCGTTTGGCCTCATCACCCAATCCATGATTGCTTAACCATACCATCTATGATTAACCAGTCAGAACCATGTACCCTATGGTTACTTAGAATACACCAAAAACATAAAGCATAGATCAAATTCGTAAGGTTTTATTTCATTTATGTTTAGCAAGACATTTAAATATATATTTCTATGTTTTCTATGTATTTATTTTTGGGTTTGATTCATATTCTAATTTCCAATCATATCTATAAGTGCTACTAAAACCCTTGTTTGATCTATTTGTGTGAAGGAAACAAGTACCTGAAGTGGCTACTAAAGCTGGAGTGGTCTGTTGTAGGATAACAAGTCCACTCACCATTTGATTGTAGTAGAGAAGACCGAAGACACCAGCATCACTTGTATTTGGCAAAAAGGGGTATTTCCCCTATTTTTACCCATTGTAATTTGAGAGCAAGCAATATTGTAATCATATCCTTGTGTATTCAGGGAAAAACATTGTAAAGTGAAGATCAAGGCTCCATTCAAAATATCAATACAAGGACCAATTTTTATTGTGCATTTGCTTGTTCATTTATTTTATTATTTGGTGTCATATTTTTTGCTTACAAAACAAGATATCACACATACTTCCAGTTCTTTGAGAATCAATCAAATTATTATCAGCAATAGAAAACAATTATCTTTGTGGTCTTGGATTACAAAAAACCGCCCACGGTGCCTACGATGTCAATGTATTGATATGAACTCATCCTCCTCATCAAAGCTCAAAAGCTGTCAAGAAAACACTGTAACATGAATATCAATGAGATCTTGCATGTACTGACAACACCTTGTCTTCCTTATCCAATAGTATTTTATTATCAAAATCAATCAACTAATATGGATTGAAGTAAATCATAATGACAGTGATGAACGTAGATTTTAAATTAACTGTAACTCGTATCTTTAAAAAAAATGTATATTAAGAAAATTTAAACTTTACAAAGCTACTTGATGATAAACACGATATCGTCCATACTACCAATTTTTTGAGAATCAATCAATATATACTCAGTAATAGAAAAAAATATCTTTTTGGTTTCAGATTGTAAAACATCACCCATAATGCTAATGACATCAATGTATTGATATGAACTCATCCTCCTAATAAAAGCTCAGAATCTGCCAAGCAGACACTATAACATGATTGTCAATGAGATATTGCATGTATTGTTAGCACCTTGTCTTCCTTATCCAATGACATTTTATTATCACAATCAATCAAGTAAGATGGACTGAGAGCAAATCATAATGATAGTTATGAATGCAGCTTTTTAAATTAAATGTCACTCCTTTTATCTTAAAAAAATGTATATTGAGAAAATTTAAACTTTACAGATCCTATACCCTAAAGAACATCCTTATAAGTTAGTAGCTTGCTACCGACATATCTTCAGAACCACTTACCATTCATTTCCATGTTAATCACCTCAATCACCTGTTCTAAGATTTTAAGTATATATATATATATATTTTCCTAGTAGTACTACAATGATCCTCCTCGCATGATTAATGAAAGAAAGTAAAAAAAAATGTATGGACTTACATTTTTCTTGTGAAAAATGGTACTGTTGATAGTCTCTATGAGTGCAAGATAGTTGTAAGATGACAATGCAATTAATCAAGTCAACAAAAAAAGGTAAGAAAGATAAAAGATGATTCGGTTCACAAGAACATGGAAACTCATGCTTGCATATCATTTAGGTTCATTATAAATTGCATATATGCGTGAGTTATATTGGTTTGAATGTTGCTTGTTGGCAAGGAATAAGAAATGCTTTTAGGTGGTGATGGTGATGGGATCCACTTGCTTGTTTAGGTATGAGTGTGTTTAATATTTGGAATATTTTTTTGTTTAAAAAAAAGGGATTTTCCATGTGTGCAAGCCTATATTATTAGTATTGTTTTTATTAAAATAAATCAAATAGCTTATATCATTACTACTATTGCTTTGCTTCAAATATAAGATAAATAGTCAAAATGTAACGACCCAAAAACACACAAACAAAAAAATACAAAAATAGAAAAAGTTTTTTTTACTAAGGAGAGAGGTGCATGAACCCTTCATGAACCCCTAACCCACTAGAATATCCTAAAGTTTCAATCTCCTAAGTTTCCCTGGAAGTTACATCTCACGAAGTACCCTAACACAAATCCGTCTGTGTAGGCGTATAATGTGTTACTACAGATAAGTCCATCTGTTTCATCATCCTTGATGAGCTAGACCTATCACCCTCAGTCCATCGAAGGTGTACACGCATCTCCATACCATACACAAATCCTTATGTGTAGGTATGCTATGAGTACCGCGAGTTAAGCTATCTATCTCGTCTCCACGATGAGCTATCTTAACTCAGATGTAATCTCTTCCCACTTAGTCCTCTATCTCCCTAAGGGGGTCTCAATTCCCTTAGGTCACCTACGTTCACCCTAAGGGGTTCTCAATTCCCTTAGGTTACCTCTGAGTTCACCCTAGAACTCTACACTAGATTCCCTATCATCAAGCAATCAAACAATAATACGTCTAGATGCTACCACATCAGAAAACAATCAAACAATAATAGAGAAAATGAAGCAAGCTTAACTCTAAAATAGAATCTTCTACATGACATAATAAAATACAAAAATATAGTAAAATTACTTTCATTAACCCAATAACAATTGCCTCATCATCACTTGCATAATAAGCCTTTCCTACTCAAAGGTATCACATTAATTGCATTGGGGATATCTCCCCACAATTCTAATCTATGGAACATAAGTAAATCAACGTAAGATGCAAATACCTATTCTTTGTTTCCATTCGATTCCTTGCTTCTCCTTGCTTCCCTTTGGTTCTTTGAGGGTAGTAGGGGATCAAGATACTCATGGTTCAGGATAGGCATACCTTTAAATGCATCTATTCATCTACTTTGCCAAATTGCAACTATACAATATTCCATTAAGTCTCTAACCATCTAATGCATAATGGACATCATAAAAGAAACCTTACTTTTATTTTCACCTCCCCAAATCCCCTTGGAGAGTCATCCAAACATGCTATCACTTAGATTAAGGTTTAACTTAATTTAATTTCATTCATGTCCTAAAGCATTAAAGTCCCATACCCTTAACCTTTAGAACAATCATTCCTTCATTCCCTAAACCAAAGCCCCATAACTTCAATTTAAATAATAAATCCACATTTCATTTTATTTAAAAACTCCTAAGATAATCAACATTAATCCAAGGGTTCTCTTTAAATTAAAACCTTCCATATCTTTCCCTAAGATCAAAGGTTCCTTTTAATCAAAACCTAACATTTACATATCCCATATAAATCAAAGGTTCTTCTATTAAAACTCTAATATATGCCTCATATAAATCAAAGGTTCTTTTAATTAAAACCCAATATATGTCTCACATAATTCAAAGGTCCATTTAATTAAAACCCAATATGTGTCTCATATAAATCAAAGGTTCCTTTAATTAAAACCCAATATATGTCTCATATAAATCAAAGGTTCTTTTAATTAAAACCCAATATATGTCTCATATAAATCAAAGGTTCATTTAATTAAAACCCAATATATGTCTCATATAAATCAAAGGTTCTTTTAATTAAAACCTAATATATGTCTCATATAAATCAAAGGTTCATTTAATTAAAACCTAATATATGTCTCACATAAATCAAAGGTCCATTTAATTAAAACCTAATATATGTTTCACATAAATCAAAGGTCCATTTAATTAAAACCTAATATATGTTTCACATATAAATCAAAGGTCCATTTAATTAAAACCTAATATATGTTTCACATATAAATCAAAGGTCCATTTAATTAAAACCTACTATATATTTCACATATAAATCAAAGGTCCATTTAATTAAAACCTAATATATGTTTCACTATAAATCAAAGGTCCATTTAATTAAAACCTAATATATATTTCACATATAAATCAAAGGTCCATTTAATTAAAACCTAATATATGTTTCACATATAAATCAAAGGTCCATTTAATTAAACCAATGTATGTCACATAAAAATCAGAGGCTCTTTTAAATTAAAACCATAATTTAAAGGCTCCTTTACGTATTGCAAAATCTACAATTAGTGCTAACACCATTCAAGGCATGCTAAGCATCCATGGTGAACCCAACATCCACTAGAGCCAGGGACGTTCTACCGACGCTGACCGATTTCTCAACCTGCACTCCCTAAAACCTAGGGGGTTTCCTTTGTCGAACACTACGTTCCACTTGTAGAACGTTATTCCAAAAGCAAACAGAGCACTTGACGTCACTTTCAACAACACTAGACAAGCATGACGCTCTCTCATGGTGCCAGGGGGTTTCCAACTTAAACGTAGTGCAGAGCGCTTCCAAGGTAGAGTGGTCTCTAATTAACAACACATCTCTCCCACACAAGGTGGTTTCCAACTTAGGCACAACAACTTCCAAGGCAGAGTGGTCTCAAATTAAAACATCATCTCCCAAGTGGTTCCAATTACATAAGCTTCCAAGGTAGAGTGGTATCAAACTTACACACAGTGCACAACACTTCCAAGCACGGTTTCAAACTTACACAATGCACAATGATTCCAAGAAAGGAGGTTTCCACTACACATAGCACAATGCTTCCAAGCATGGTTTCAAACTTACACAATGCACAATGCTTCCAAGCAAGGTTTCAACTTACACACAACACATAATGCTTCCAAGAAAGGTTTCAAGCTTACACATAGTGCACAACGCTTCCAAGCAAGGTTTCAAGCTTACACACAGTGCACAATGCTTCCAAGCAAGGTTTCAAGCTTACACAGCACAATACTTCCAAGCAAGGTTTCAAGCTTACACACAATGCTTCCAAGCAAGGTTTCAAGCTTACACACAGTGCACAACGCTTCCAAGCAAGGTTTCAAGCTTAAAATATATTTAAATAAAATCCATAGTTCAGCTTAGAATAACCCAACCTATTGGTTTCACTGAGATGGAGGTCCGATGAAGTCTGTTGCCTGGTGCATTTCCTATCCTCTCCTTTGTCCCCGCTTCCTCTATTCCTCCCTTACGTTCTCTATTTTTCCTTCCTCTCTATTCTACATTTTTCTCCCTTACGTGCCCCCTCACCTAGGTGGTCCATCCGCCACCCTCTCGAAGCCTGCGCCACCACCTTCCCTTCAATGCTCGTCCCCTATCCTTTGTGCATTCTTCCCAAATTTTCCATCTTTGGAAAGTTAATAGCCTCGTAGGCTCTTCCATAGGTTGCACCATGTAGGAATGGGATCATGACATATTATTTTATTTTATATAGTAAAATATATTTATAATATCTCTATATATATTCTTTTGTTTAAATGAAAGATCCTCTTTCATTTATTATTAGTTAATTAAAACCTTTTAATGAATTTTCTCTTATCATTAAAATAATCACTTTTAATTAATCTCCAATGAATCATAATCACTTTTAATTAAAATCACCACTTTTAATTAAAATAAACCCAATTAATTAAAATAGCCATTTTTAATTAATTAAAATGAAAACTCCTTAATTAATTGCAAATGAAGTTTACAAATGAGCTCTAATGAGCCAATCATTATTTTCTTTAAACTTCATTAATTAATTTAAAAGCATCTAAATTCAGCATATGACTTAATTTATTTTCTTTCACAAGGAGGGTGCTTTATTTTCATTTTCAATATGACAATTAACCTTATGCATCTATAATCATCTTGCAGTGGTTCCTATATAGGAACTAAATCATCAAACTACTCAAGCTATGATGCAGTAGAAGCAAACACATTTATACAATTAACCAAAGAGGGAGTCTTTCCATCAATCCAATCACCCATCTTAGCCAGAGATTTTACGATAGCTTCTAGGCTATCAACTAAAGCTCAAGGTGATCAACTATCGATGATTATCCCTTCCATCAATGCATACCTATATGAAGGTATCTATCCATGTTACCTCCGAGTACCTTAATCATCATTTCCCCTGATATTTGGTACCCTCATTTCTGGTGGGTAACTCTGCCTGTTCCACCTACGAGTGTACCTGATCCTGCACACTTGGCAATATGTTAGCGATAACATGCCCTTATAAATCAACTAAACATCACATAGTTGGTTCAATTGTTCAAACTAAGTATCACCACATCTTAGGTTAATACATTGTCTTCTTGTGTCATAAAGTCAGCTAGGGAGGGTCATGACATCCTCCCCCACTAGGATTAAACATCATCCTCGGTGTTTCCAGTTTTCCTTTTGTTGTTCAATAGAAAATAAAATTATTACATCATATAGTTTCAAAAAAAAGGGAAAATGTTTTTGCATAACCTCCACTTTCTCCCAAGTGGCATTCTTCTCAGAGAACTGGTCCCACTGGACCTTACACTGATCGAGAGTCTGATTTCATAGAGATTTGGAATGAAACTCAAGAATCTTCATCGATAGTACTTCAATGGCCTCTGGATTTGCCATCTGCAATTTAGAAACATCCCACACATGTTCAGGGTCAACAACATATTTCCTAAGCAAGGATATGTGGAAGGTGTCATGGATTTTGGATAGATTAGGTGGTAATGCAAGTCGGTATGTGATCGGACTGATATTTTTTGTGATCTCAAAGGGCCCCACAAAATGTGGATCCAACTTCATGGATTTGATAGCACTTTTCTTTGGCTTAACCCTTAAGAACACCTTATCTCCAATAGAATACTCTTTGGGAGTCCTTTTTAGATCTGCATAACTCTTCTACCTATCCACAGCTTCCTTAAGCCTTTGCCTAATTTCTTTTAGCTGCTCTTCCATTACCCTGACCATTTTTGGCCCAATCACAACTCGATCCTCTAGGTTGTCCCATGACAATGGTGTTCTGCACTTTCACCCATACAAGGCATCGAAAGGTGCCATACCTAGCGAGGAGTGATATCCATTATTGTAGGCAAACTCTACCAAAGGTAGACAATCTTCCCATTGAGATTTATGATCCATGCAGTACATGCGAAGCATGTCTTCCAAAACTTGGTTTACCCACTCTATTTGACCATCGGTTTCAAGGTGGTATGTTGAACTCATATTCAATTTCGTACCAACTACACTATGAAGGGATTTCCAAAATTCAGAAGTGAATTTGGAGTCTCTATCTGAGATGATTACCTCAAGAAACCCATGCAATCGGAATACCTCTTTGATGAATCTTCTAGCTACTACCTGAGCATCATCCTTGGTATTTCCTGGTATGAAGTGGGTAACCTTAGTCAACTTATCGACCACTACAAAGATGGCATCATGTTGGTACCGAGTTTTGGGTAAACCCACAATAAAATCCATGGATATAACCTACCATTTTTGCATAGGTACCTCATGCAGATGAAGTTTTCCTATAGGATGCTGGCATTCTACCTTAACCTTCTGACATTCGAGGCATCGAGCAACAAAATCTATGATATCCTTCTTCATTCCTACCCAAAAGAAGGCTCTTTTCATGTTTTCTCGCATTTTGGTTCCCCTCAGATGAGCAAAATAAGGAGATCTATGAGCTTCTTGCATTATCAAGTTCCTCAAATCACCTATCTTTGGTATGATGACCCTTCCCTTATAGCATAGAAAGTCATATTTCACACTAAATTCTTTATTTCCTTTAGGATCTCTATCCATCTTGACTCGAATTCCCTAGCAATACTCATCCTGAGATTACCTCCATCTCACTTGATCCATCAGATCCATGTGAGCTCTAGTGATGGTTGCTATATATCTCCTTCTACTTAAAGCATCAACTACTTTATTCTCTTTTCCTTTTATGTACTCAATCTCGAAATCATACTCAACGAGGAATTCTACCCATCTTCTCTACCTTGCATTAAGTATTGGTTGGGTGAATATATACCGTAGACTTTGATGGTCTATTTTTAATTCAAAGGGCCTTCCCACCAAGTAGTGGTGCCAAACCTTTAGAGCATGCACCACTACAGCCAACTCCAAATCATGTGTAGCATAATTAACTTCATGCTTTTTAAGCTTCCTTGAAGTATATGCCACTACTGAATCCTCTTGTGAGAGTACCCCACCCAACCCATCTATTGATGCATCAATGCATACTAAAAAGTCCCCTTGAGGATCGAGAACCTTTAGTACCAATGCAGTAGTAAGCTTATGCTTTAGTAGTTCAAAGGTAGCTTCACACTTCTCTGACCACTTGAATTCTTTCCCTTTCTTCTAAAGGTTCGTTATGGGTCCAACAATCTTGGAATAGTCCTTTATATAACGTCTATAATAGCCCATTAACCCCATGAAACTTTGCACTTTAGTGACATTAGTCAAGGGTGGCCAATTCAGAATAGCCTCTATCTTTTCTAGATCCACAACAATCCCCTTTTCTGATATAACGTGTCCGAGGTATCTCACCTCTAGAACATAGAATTCACTCTTAGCTAGATTTCCATAAAGTTGATTCTTTCTCAACAATTCCAACATGATCCTAAGATGCTTATCATGCTCTTCTTTATCTCGAGAGTATATAAGGATATCATCTAGGAATACTAGAACAAACTGGTCCAAGTGTCTCTAGAACACGTTGTTCATTAGGTTCATGAAAGTGGTTGGGGCATTAGTCAATCCAAAGGGTAGAACCGTAAACTCATAATGCCCATACCTAGTCTTAAATATCATTTTGTGAGTATCTTCCTCATGAATTCTCAATTGGTGATACCCTGACCTCAGATCGATCTTGGTAAACACCTTGGCATCCTTCAGTTGATCGAATAAATCTTCAATCCTAGGTAAAGGATATCGATTCTTGATTGTAGCCTTATTTAGCATTATGTAATCAATACACAGTCTTAGCGAACCATCCTTCTTTTTCATGAATAGAACCGATGTGCCCCATGGTGACACACTTGGTTTTATCAAACCCTTTTCCAATAACCCTTGCAATTGAACCTTTAGTTCATGCATTTTAGTAGGATTCATTCTATACGAGGATCTATGAATAGGTTCAGTTCCCATCATAAGTTCAATTGTAAAATCAAATTCCCATACAGGAGGTAATCTAGGTAGGTCCTCTAGAAATACATCCTAAAAATCTTGTAGGATTGGATGTTGTCCTAGTATTTCTTCTTTCTCTTGGTCCTCCACCTCATTGAGTTTTACCACATACACTATCCCTCCTCTCTTTAGGGCCTTTTTCAATTGCATAGTGGACAACATTTGAGGTTCAAAAACCCCTTGATCGCTATGAACTCTTAGTCTTTCTCTGCCTTTCTCTGAATACTCAATCCAATGGTCTTGGAAATTGACTAAGGCTTTATGAGCCTGTAGCCAATCCATCCCTAGAATCACATCAAAGGCATGTAGGGGAGCTACATATAAACAACATTCTGTAGTCCCTTCAGATAGAGTAACTTCTGCCATAGGATAACACTGGTTTACCGAGTAGGTTTACCCAGAACCGTACTCAACCTTCCACCCTTGAGCCAAATACCTAGGCCTTTTCGACATAGTCCTTGCTAGACTAGATGAAATAAAACTATCAATGGCTCCACTATCTATTAAAATGTTTACTTGCTTATTGAAAACCTTACCTTTCACAAGTAATGGGGTGGCTTGTCCCTCTAGCTTCTGCTTCCCGATTGTGGCATAGATCCGATGTTCTAGTTCCTTCCCTTTTGCACTAGCTGAGCTAGTCCCTGCTCGATATGGACACTGATTATAGTAATGAGGTCCTCGAAAATTGTAGCACCCTTCCTTGGGTCCTTGTTATTTCTCAGGTTTCTCATTCCCATTCTTAACTACTGGAGTTGGAGCATGCGACTTCTGTGGTTGAGGCTTCATATTGTCGGGCTTGTTATCCTTCTTACGAAAGTTCTTCTTGAACTTATTCTGATTCCCATAGGGTTTCTTCTCAGGATTTTGGGGATTCTTGGCCTTTCGCTCTTGCTCAACCTCCCATTTTACAAACCCATTACTATTCCTCTTCTTTAGTTCTTGTCGCGCTTGCTCGGGTAGAGCATCATACTTATAACAGAAGTGTGACTCTGCTTTCTTTGCTAGGTCATATACCTTTTGCAATGATTTGGGCTCCTACATCTCCACATCATGCCTTAACCTAGATTCCAATCCAAGGATGAACTTATGAACTCGTATTTTCTCATTATAAATAGGTACATATTTGAATAGTCTTACCAGCTTCTTATAGTACACTTCTACTATGTTGGTTCCTTGTCTAAGACTAGCAAATTCTTCAAATTTTAGGGCATAAAAATGCTCTATTAGAAATATCTTTTTGAAGATGTTTATAAATTCTTCCCATGGAGTATCAATGGGTTCAATATTGGTTTCCTCATAGTGGGTTTCCCACCACTCCAGAGTAGCTCCTTCTAGGTTAATCATAGCCCAAAGTGTCCAGGTTCCAGATGAGTAGCCTTTTACCATAAAATGAACCTCTGCCTCTCTCAGCCATGCTTTCGCTGCATCCCCATCACCTTCTCCATAAAAATTTGAGATACTGATGTTTTTCATGTCCCTAGCTATTTCCTTTTCTGCTAAGGCTCTGGCTTGTACTTGTTCTGTAGTTAGTCCATTATCTAGGCTAACCTCTAAGCCTCGAACTTGCAAATTTTGATTTGTAGCCATTTTGAGCAATTGTCTTATCTGATCCTGCATAGCAGTGACCATAGCGGTGAGGTCTTCTACCTCCCTATTGGGGTTTTTTGGTTCCTCATCCTGGTTTTCTTCCCCAACATTACTTTGTCGAGTTTGTCTAGGTGTAGGCCTCCCTCTTCTGGTCTTAGGTGGCATCTTAACCTGATTCCATCCAAGCAAGGGGATTAGATTACAGTTTCATCTTAAGTTGTATCTCTAATCAAGCCATAATACAGAGTTCTCTTGCTATATGCATCAACAACCTAACTAGGGCAATACCCCAGGTTGGGATGCATCATCGATACCAAAGCCCATACTAAGGCATCCTGACACTCCACACTCCCTTGGGCTAATTCCCGTTAGATTCTAGCAATTGGGGTATCCTAGATCATCCCAACTTTAGCCTATACCATAAGTGAGCCTTCATTGGATGCATCTAATTTCCCTTTAGCACACATAGAAGCTCTATACCCTCATACCTAGAGCTCTGATACCAAATGTAATGACCCAAAAACACACAAACAAAAAAATACAAAAATAGAAAAAGTTTTTTTTTACTAAGGAGAGAGGTGCATGAACCCTTCATGAACCCCTAACCCACTAGAATATCCTAAAGTTTCAATCTCCTAAGTTTCCCTGGAAGTTACATCTCATGAAGTACCCTAACACAAATCCATCTGTGTAGGCGTATAATGTGTTACTATGGATAAGTCCATCTATTTCATCATCCTTGATGAGCTAGACCTATCACCCTCAGTCCATCGAAGGTGTACACGCATCTCCATACCATACACAAATCCTTATGTGTAGGTATGCTATGAGTACCATGAGTTAAGCTATCTATCTCATCTCCATGATGAGCTATCTTAACTCAGATGTAATCTCTTCCCACTTAGTCCTCTATCTCCCTAAGGGGGTCTCAATTCCCTTAGGTCACCTACGTTCACCCTAAGGGGTTCTCAATTCCCTTAGGTTACCTCTGAGTTCACCCTAGAACTCTACACTAGATTCCCTATCATCAAGCAATCAAACAATAATACGTCTAGATGCTACCACATCAGAAAACAATCAAACAATAATAGAGAAAATGAAGCAAGCTTAACTCTAAAATAGAATCTACTACATGACATAATCAAATACAGAAATATAGTAAAATTACTTTCATTAACCCAATAACAATTGCCTCATCATCACTTGCATAATAAGCCTTTCCTACTCAAAGGTATCACATTAATTGCATTGGGGATATCTCCCCACAATTCTAATCTATGGAACATAAGTAAATCAACGTAAGATGCAAATACCTATTCTTTGTTTCCATTTGATTCCTTGCTTCTCCTTGCTTCCCTTTGGTTCTTTGAGGGTAGTAGGGGATCAGGATACTCATGGTTCAGGATAGGCATACCTTTAAATGCATCTATTCATCTACTTTGCCAAATTGCAACTATACAATATTCCATTAAGTCTCTAACCATCTAATGCATAATGGACATCATAAAAGAAACCTTACTTTTATTTTCACCTCCCCAAATCCCCTTGGAGAGTCATCCAAACATGCTATCACTTAGATTAAGGTTTAACTTAATTTAATTTCATTCATGTCCTAAAGCATTAAAGTCCCATACCCTTAACCTTTAGAACAATCATTCCTTCATTCCCTAAACCAAAGCCCCATAACTTCAATTTAAAGAATAAATCCACATTTCATTTTATTTAAAAACTCCTAAGATAATCAACATTAATCCAAGGGTTCTCTTTAAATTAAAACCTTCCATATCTTTCCCTAAGATCAAAGGTTCCTTTTAATCAAAACCTAACATTTACATATCCCATATAAATCAAAGGTTCTTCTATTAAAACTCTAATATATGCCTCATATAAATCAAAGGTTCTTTTAATTAAAACCCAATATATGTCTCACATAATTCAAAGGTCCATTTAATTAAAACCCAATATATGTCTCATATAAATCAAAGGTTCTTTTAATTAAAACCCAATATATGTCTCATATAAATCAAAGGTCCATTTAATTAAAACCCAATATATGTCTCATATAAATCAAAGGTTCATTTAATTAAAACCTAATATATGTCTCATATAAATCAAAGGTTCATTTAATTAAAACCTAATATATGTCTCATATAAATCAAAGGTTCCATTTAATTAAAACCCAATATATGTCTCATATAAATCAAAGGTTCATTTAATTAAAACCTAATATATGTTTCACATATAAATCAAAGGTCCATTTAAAACCAATATATGTTCACTATAAATCAAAGGTCCATTTAATTAAAACCTAATATATGTTTCACATATAAATCAAAGGTCCATTTAATTAAAACCTAATATATGTTTCACATATAAATCAAAGGTCCATTTAATTAAAACCTAATATATGTTTCACATATAAATCAAAGGTCCATTTAATTAAAACCTAATATATGTTTCACATATAAATCAAAGGTCCATTTAATTAAAACCTAATATATGTTTCACATATAAATCAAAGGTCCATTTAATTAAATCCTAATATATGTCACATATAAATCAAAGGCTCTTTTTAAATTAAAACCATAATTTAAAGGCTCTTTTACATATTGCAAAATCTACAGTCAGTGCTAACACCATTCAAGGTATGCTAAGCATCCATGGTGAACCCAACGTCCACTAGAGCTAGGGACGTTCTATCGATGCTGACCGGTTTCTCAACCTGCACTCCCTAAAACCTAGGGGGTTTCCTTTGCCGAACACTATGCTCCACTTGTAGAACGATGTTCCAAAAGCAAACAGAGCACTTGACATCACTTTCAACAACACTAGACAAGCACGATGCTCTCTCATGGTGCCAAGGGGTTTCCAACTCAAACGTAACACAGAGCGCTTCCAAGGCAGAGTGGTCTCTAATTAACAACACATATCTCCCATGCAAGGTGGTTTCCAACTTAGGCACAATGCACAATGCTTCCAAGGTAGAGTGGTCTCTAATTAACAACACATATCTCCCCCACAAGGTGGTTTCCAATGTAGGCACAATGTAGAGTGCTCCCTAGGGTAGAGTGGTCTCAAACTTACACACAAAACACAATGCTTCCAAGCAAGGAGGTTTCAAACTTACACACAACACACAATGCTTCCAAGAAAGGTTTCAATCTTACATGCACAACACTTCCAAGCAAGGTTTCAAGCTTACACACAACACACAGTGCTTCCAAGCAAGGTTTCAAGCTTACACATAGTGCATAGTACTTCCAAGCAAGGTTTCAAGCTTACACATAATGCACAATGCTTCCAAGCAAGGTTTCAAGCTTACACATACACAACACTTCCAAGCAAGGTTTCAAGCTTACACACACACAATGCTTCCAAGCAAGGTTTCAAGCTTACACACAGCACAATGCTTCCAAGCAAGGTTTCAAGCTTACACACAGTGCACAACTTCCAAGCAAGGTTTCAAGCTTACACACAATGCACAACGCTTCCAAGCAAGGTTTCAAGCTTAAAATATATTTAAATAAAATCCATAGTTCAGCTTAGAATAACCCAACCTATTGGTTTCGCTGAGATGGAGGTCCAGTGAAGTCTTGTTGCCTGGTGTGTTTCTTATCCTCTCCTTTGTCCCTGCTTCCTTTGTTCCTCCCTTACGTTCTCTATTTTTCCTTCCTCTCTATTCTACATTTTTCTCCCTTACATGCCCCCTCACCTAGGTGGTCCGTTTGTCGCCCTCTCGAAGCTTGCGCCATCGCCTTCCCTTCAATGCCCGTCCCCTATCCTTTGTGCATTCTTCCCAAATTTTCCATCTTTGGAAAGTTAATAGCCTCGTAGGCTCTTCCATAGGTTGCACCATGTAGGAATGGGATCATGACATATTATTTTATTTTATATAGTAAAATATATTTATAATATCTCTATATATATTCTTTTGTTTAAATGAAAGATCCTCTTTCATTTATTATTAGTTAATTAAAACCTTTTAATGAATTTTCTCTTATCATTAAAATAATCACTTTTAATTAATCTCCAATGAATCATAATCACTTTTAATTAAAATCACCACTTTTAATTAAAATAAACCCAATTAATTAAAATAGCCATTTTTAATTAATTAAAATGAAAACTCCTTAATTAATTGCAAATGAAGTTTACAAATGAGCTCTAATGAGCCAATCATTATTTTCTTTAAACTTCATTAATTAATTTAAAAGCATCTAAATTCAGCATATGACTTAATTTGTTTTCTTTCACAAGGAGGGTGCTTTGTTTTCATTTTCAATATGACAATTAACCTTATGCATCTATAATCATCTTGCAGTGGTTCCTATATAGGAACTAAATCATCAAACTACTCAAGCTATGATGCAGTAGAAGCAAACACATTTATACAATTAACCAAAGAGGGAGTCTTTCCATCAATCCAATCACCCATCTTAGCTAGAGATTTTATGATAGCTTCTAGGCTATCAACTAAAGCTCAAGGTGATCAACTATCGATGATTATCCCTTCCGTAAATGCATGCCTATATGAAGGTATCTATCCATGTTACCTCCGAGTACCTTAATCATCATTTCCCCTGATCTTTGGTACCCTCATTTCTGGTGGGTAACTCTACCTGTTCCACCTACGAGTGTACCTGATCCTACACACTTGGAAATATGTTAGCGATAACATGCCCTTATAAATCAACTAAACATCACATAGTTGGTTCAATTGTTCAAACTAAGTATCACCACATCTTAGGTTAATACATTGTCTTCTTGTGTCATAAAGTCAGCTAGGGAGGGTCATGACACGAAAGTTCAAAAAGTTAAGTCTAATAAAACTTTATTCTTGTGGGACACACCTCTAATATTGTTGATAGTTTAGGCATAATGTCAAAAATTATTGTAATACCATGATAGCAAATTATGCATGTAAGGTGGAGGAAGGACTCAAATATCTAGAAAAATGCATGAGAGAAGAGGAAAACAACTCACCGAGTTCTATGCATATTATTTGGTGAAGGGAAAAACAAAAGAGAAAAACAGAGGATGGAAAAGAAAGGCGATAGTAGTGAAAGCAAGAATCCAAGATGTGACGTGTATGTTGGTTGGGAAGCATGAAAACCAGGTTGGTCATCCTGTAATATTTCACTATGATGATTGTGTGTTCCATGGTTTAATGTGTGGAAAAATATGTTTGATTTCTCTGGCTATGTTGAAAAAGAAAACTATTGATTTACGTGTTGTGGTAAAAGAAAGAAAAATGTTTCTTTATTTTTTGAAAGCAATTGAACATTGGGAAGAATGTTCCTATGTTGCTATGTTTCTTTATATTTTTGAAAGCAATGGAATGCTGGAAATAATGCTATTGTGTTCCTATGTTTCTTTATATTTTTGAAGGTAATGGAATTCTAGGAAGAATATTGTTGTGTTTCTATGTTTCTTTATATTTTTTAAAACAATGGAATATTGGGAAGAATTTTGTTGTCTTGTTATGTTTCTTTATATTTTTGAAAGTAAAGGAATACTGGGAAGAATGTTGCTATGTTTCTTTATATTTTTGAAAGCAATGGTTTGTTAGGAAAATGTTACCATGCTCCTGTGAGTAAACTAGTTTGATTAAGGAGTGAAAAATTATTTATGAAATCCTTATTTTTGTGATAGTTGTAAACAAATTTGGTTGTCCAATATAGGATTCATAGATTTTCTACCCAAGAAAATATAGGTAGTTTTAAAAGCAAAAATCATGTTGGAAATTATTTGATTAAGTATCAGGCAAGGAGATTTGTAATTTTTTTTTTATTCTGTGATAGTATAGAATGCATATGTGCATAGTAGATTGCATGATCATTCTTCACGAGCCGTATATGATCCTTGGAGGTATCTCATGACATATTTTGTGTATGCTATGGATTGTAATATTAGTAGCCATTTTCCAAGATAGTCTGTGAGCAAAGATGTGTGAACATGTGTTTGATAGTGCTAAAAATTGCAAACGAGCGATGATAAACTATAATTATGCTATAGAATAGTTATCGAAAGTCAAGTAGAAGCTTTGAGCAGTGAATTCTGATTGTTTGGGGTATAGAAAATGGTACAATTTATTAGAAGAGAAGTGTCTACTGTAGTGTGAAGACTAAACTTTAAATTGAATATAGTTTAAACCCACAGAAAAAAGAAAAGGATCTTCTTCATGTAAAAAGGAAATAAAAGGGTGAAGCCTCTTATAACTAAGTTCAATTTGAAAATTTGGTGTATTTTGTAAATGGTGATGTGAATATATGGTAATGTTGGATGATGAAAATATGTTATAATTATCTTGTTATACTTTATTTAATAAATATATAGACAAGGTCTTATGTACTTGTCTTGTTATCCTTTATTTAATAAAGATGATGAGTAGTTATCTTCTCTTGTGTAATGAAGTCCAAGGTCAGGGTATTGACATGGCACTAACTATCTCCAGGTAAAGGGATTCACCAGTTAGTCATGGAGGCATAAATACGCTAACCTCTTCCATACTAGTTTTCAGAACAAGTCGACTAGTTAGTCGAAGGTTTGGTATGATGAGGTAAGGGATAAAAGCGTCCACCCTCTAGGTGTTATGGGCCCTAGAGGATAACCCTTGCCATGGTTTGATCCTCATGCTAGAATACGTGGATGATAAATGAGGGTAACCAAATCCATAGAATGGCTTCTCAATGGGATTTGGCCGATCTCGTCCACTTGGGTGGTTGGCTGCAGTAGTCTTGAACCCAAATGTGGTTTGTTATGCCTGTGCTATATTGTCTATATATATTTTAAAAATCATTGGGTGATCCAAAATGATGTTAACCTAAAACCATATTCTAGAATCTAGGAAAAATTTTAGGATTGAGTAGTAAACTTTAAAAAAATATCCTGATAATTGCTTGACTTTATTTTCATGCAACCAGGTGAGTAGTTAGACCTGGGTTGTTACATATGGTATCAGAGCAAAAATGATTCTAAGTTGTAGACTCTGAATGTGAAATAGATTAGTCAATACAAACTAATATACTACCTCTTTCACCTACAGGTTAAATGGCATGAATGCTGCGAGGTGGGTCCTCGAGAAATCCTATGGGAGGTAGGGAGGAGGAAGTCACCGAAAGACCTGTAAGGGGACCAAGAACGAGTTTAAGGTGAGAAGGTCCTCAACGTGAAAGAAGGCTAAAAAGGGTTAATGAGATTCCTCCGAATGAGATTGGTGTGGAGGAAGGGAACCTTGCAAAGGTGGTGCAATTATTGCAAACACATATGGAACATCAAAGGGAAGAGATGGCCCAATAGAAAACTCACATGGCCCAACAACAAGAATTTATTGTCCAACAACAATGGGTCATAGAAGACTTAGCTAGGGGAAGAGAAACTGGATTAGGCAGGTCAGGGGAAGTACCAAGGGAACCTGAGAGATCCAGTACTGGAAGGGCCAGGGTGAGTAAGGAGTTGGATAGGAACCTGAAAAAGGTCGTAATATCCAAGTTTAATGGAAAGGGTGATGGAGAATCAGCTGAGAATTGGTTAAGTGAACTAGAGTCCTACTTCTCTCTAGTGGTTTTATCCTCTGAATCTAAGACTACTTTGGTAGTTATGAATATGACTGAAGTAGCCCTGGACTGGTGGAAATATTATAAGAAAGGGCATGAAGTAGAAGTTGTTGACCTCAAATGGGAGGAGTTTGTCAAGGAATTTAGAGATAGATTCTTGACAAGGCAATATTACGTAGAAAAATTTGGGGAATTCTCAAATTTATGATAGGAAAGCATGTCAGTATGTGATTACCACCAAAATTTTATTCAACTATTAAAATATGCATCACAATATGAAAGCAATGAAGAAATGAAAACTTAGAAATTCATTCTAGGATTACATCCTAGAATCATGACGGTGGTAAATATGCACAATCCTATCAATCTACCTACTACATTTGATTTGGCAAGAAAAGAGGAAGCTAATCAAGAAATAAGAAAGGCATATTTTAATTATCAAAAGCTATCTAAAAAGGAAAAATATGAACTTAGAAAGTGGAAAAGTGTTGGCTTTATGAGGTGGGAGAAGGATCAAAATAAGAAACCCAAAGGAGGAGATCAGAATAAGCAAAGTGGCAAAAATAAACCTAATTACCAAGGTGGTAGATTCAAGAGAGATGCTAAGGAGTTTCCCAAAAGATAGGACCAGAAACCAATAGGTCAAGAAAGGGCTAGGGAAACTACATCTATGAACAGAAATGAGAATAATAATAAGGGAAATAGAGCTCCACCAAATGGATGCTATGTATGTCAAGGAGCTCATTATGCCAATAAATATCCCCTTAGAGTTGATCGACCTCCAAAAGCTCTAGAAGAGGCTAGCCACAGGATCTATGTAGCCATAGGTAGTTCTAAACTCAATGGTCAAATTACTCCTTTCTTAATGAATGGTAAATTTTTTGATAAAAATGTGCAAATTTTGATTGATAGTGGGTCAACTGATAGCTTTATCTCATCTAGATTAGTGAGGGATTTACTTGTTAGACCTAGATTTTTGGCCAATGGTTGGAAGGTAGAGTATGGATCAGGGTAAACCTACCATGTTAACCAATGCCTGTTTGACCCCCACATCTCCTTGCCATAAGGAAAGACTAATTGGCATCTGTATGTGGCACCTTTGCATGCATTTGATATCATTTTGGGAGTTGATTGGTTAAAGGTACATAAGGCTCTTCTAAATTTTGAGGAGAGATGGGTGGAATTTTTGGATGAATCTAATCAAAGGATTAGAGTTAATTATGGTCGAAGAGAAGTTAAACCACACTTATTGACTACAATGCAGAATTAAAAAGGTTATTAGGAAGAGGGGTATGATCTTCATAGTTAAGTTGAATAGGAAAGAAGAGTCTAAAAAGGAATTTGACATCTTCTAGAAACACCCAGTGTTGGGAGCATTCAAAGATGTATTCCTTGAGGATCTACCAGGGTTACCTCCTCAGAGGGAATTTGATTTTTCAATTGAGTTATTACCTAGTGCTACACCAATTGCAAGGTCACCATATAGAATGACACCCATAGAGTTACAAGAGCTCAAAATACAACTTCAAGATTTTCTAGAAAAAGGGCTAATCAAACCAAGTGTGTCACCTTGGGGAGCTCCTATCTTGTTTGTTAAAAATAAAGATGGTACCTTAAGGATGTGCATAGATTATCGGATGTTGAATAAGGTTACTATCAAAAATAGGTACTCATTACCAAGAATTGATGATTTATTTGATCAATTGAAAGGAGCAACCATATTTTCTAAGATAGACTTAAGATCTAGTTATCATCAATTAAGGATTAAGGAGGAAGACACTTCTAAAACAACATTTAGAACAAGGTATGGGTATTTTGAATTTACTATCTTACCTTTTGGGCTAACCAATGCCCTAACCGCATTCATGAACCTCATGAATAGCATTTTTAGAGAACAACTAGATCAGTTTGTACTCATATTTTTGGATGATATTTTGATCTACTCCAAGAGCAAAGAGGAGCATGATCAACATATGAGAACTATGCTTGAGATTCTTAGAAAGAATCAATTATATGGAAAATTAACCAAATGTGAGTTTTATACTCCACAAGTGCAATATCTTGGACATATTGTCTCTATCGAAGGGATTGCAGTAGATCCCAAGAAGATTGAAGTAATTATTGATTGGCTAGCACCTACTAATGTAATAGAGGTGCAAAGTTTTATGGGAATTGTAAGATATTATAGATGATTCATCAAAGGGTTTTCAAGAATTGCTCAACCCATTACAAACCTTCAAAGAAAAGGAAAAGGCTTCAAATGGATAGAGCAATGTGAAGAAGATTTTCAGATTTTGAAAGAAAGGTTGACAATTGCACCGATCCTACAATTACTTGATCCTAATAAGTAGTTTACAGTTTGTACAGATGCATCAATTGAAGGGTTAGGTGGGGTTTTGACCCAAGATGATGTGATTATTGCTTATGAGTCTAGGAAACTTAAGAGACATGAGGTTAATTATGCCACTCATGATTTAGAGTTGGCAGTGGTGGTGCATGCCCTAAAAATTTGGTGATATTATCTACTAGGAAAACCATTTGAGTTAAAGATAGATCACCAGAGTCTAAAGTATATATTTACCCAACCCTTATTGAATGCCAGGCAACGATGCTAGATAGAATTCTTAGTGGAGTATGATTTTGGTATTGAGTACATTAAGGGTAAGGAGAATAAGGTCATCGATGCTCTGAGTAGGAGAGGGTGTATTACTACAATGGAAAAATGCCAATATGATATGTTAGATCAAATTAAAATATGGTAAGAAAAAGATGAATTTTGTCAATCATGTATTGGTCAGGTTGGGTAGAAACCTGGAGGGGATGCAGAATATGTTTATAGGGGTGACCTATTATTTTTCAAGAATAGGTTGGTAGTCCCTAATTCAGGAGGATTGAGGGAAACAATCCTTAAGGAGGCGCACAATACTCCTTATTATATGCACCCAGGAGGGGCAAAAATGTACAAAAATTTGAAGAAAGCTTATTTCTATCCAAGAATGAAAAAATATATTACCAATTATGTGGCCAAATGTTTGGAGTGCCAAAGAGTGAAAGCAGAACATCTGCATCCAGCTGGAAAGTTATACCCACATGAGATACCTACACAAAAGTGGCAAGTAGTATCAATGGATTTTATAGTGGGATTGCCTAAAACAAGATTCAGGCATGATGCAATTTTAGTAATTGTGGATAAATTAACCAAAGTCACACATTTTATACCAGGTAATGTGCAAGATGATGCACCCATAGTAGCGAGTAAGTTTTCCAGGGAAGTGGTAAGGCTACATGGTTTTCCAGAAGTTATAATCTCTGATAGAGATTCTCATTTTACTTCTAAATTTTGGCAAGTATTGCATCAAGCATTAGGGACCAAACTGAATATCAATACTGCTTATCACCCTGAGACAGATGGATAGACTGAGAGGGTGAATCAAGTGCTTGAAGATATGTTGAGAATGTACTGCATGGATCAACACACAAAGTGGGAAGACTACTTATACCTAGTGGAATTTGCATATAACAATAGTTACCATGCATCACTAGGTATGGCACCTTTTGAAGCCCTATATGGGAGATGGTGCAGAACTCCCTTATCTTGGGATAATCTAGAAGATCGGGTAGTGATCAGACCAGAAATGGTAAAATAAATGGAAGAACAATTAAAGAGAATTCAATAGAAGTTGAAAGAGGTCACAGATCCACCAGAAGAGCTACGTGGACCTCAAAAGAACACCGAGGGAGTATTCTGTGGGAGACAGAGTATTCTTAAGGGTGAAGCCAACTAAAAGTTCCATAAAATCTTCCAAGCTTGACTCCAGATATGTGGGTCCATTTGAGATTGTAGCTAAGATAAGCCCTATAGCATACAGACTAGCTCTACCACCAAGCTTATCCAAAATCCATAATGTCTTTCATGTGTCCCTCTTTAGAAAATACATTTATGATCCTACTCATGTTTTGGATGTTTCCAAATTGCAGATGATCGATCCATTAAATATTGAGGTTTGACCTATTCATCTACTTGGTTTTAGAACCAAGAATCTGAGGAAGAGAAGCATAGAGCAATATCGGGTCCAATGGGACCACTACTCAGACAGAAATGCTACATGGGAAGACGTGGTAGATATGCAATAATAATTTCCTTATTTGTTTGAGTAGATGTAGACTTTATCATAAAATTTTATATAATTTCATGATATATGTATATATGCAAATGGATATGGAACTGGATACTAAGTAGAGTAAAATATGTTTGTTGTATTACTGAGTAGAGTAGCTTGTAAATATTTTGTATTGCTAAGTGAAATATTTTGGAACATATGATGGTGTATGTTTAACTGATTATATTATGACATAATCTATGATGTGATTATATGCCAATTATGAGAAAATGTGATTTTATGATGATAATTATGATTGAAATATTTAGTGCTAAATGGGAACAATGAATTTGATTGAATACTTTTGGTTTGTAAAAGATATGAATATACAAAAGTATTTATTTTGCTTAAATTAGTTTAAAACATAGGGACTATGTTTATCTCTAGTGGGGGAGGATGTAATGACCCTCCTCACATGATTAATGAATGAAAGTAAAAAATATATAAACTTACCTTTTTCTTGTGAAACATGGTACTACTGATAGTCTTTGTGAGTGCAGGATAGTTGCAAGATGTCAATGAAAGGAAGCTAGTCAATAGAAAAAGGTAAGAAAGGGAAGTGATGATTCAGCTCATGAGCACATGGAAACTCATGCTTTGCATATCATTTAGGTGCATTGCAAATTGCATCTCTACATGAGTTATATTTGTTTGAATGTTGCTTGTTGGCATGGAATGAGAAATGCTTTTAGGTGGCAATGATGATGGGAGCCACTTGCTTGTTTAGGCATGTGTGTGTTTAATATTTGGAATGTTCTTTTGTTTTAAAAAAAGAGTTTTCCATATGTTGAAGCCTATATTATTATTATTATTATTTTTACTAAAATATAATTAAATAACTTATGTCATTATTATTATTGCTTTGCTTAAAATATAAGAGAAATAGTTGAAAGTTGGCAAAGTTAAGTTTAATAAAACTTTATGCTTGTGGGACACACTTCCAATATTTGTTGATAGTTTAGGCAAAATATTGAAAATTGTTGGAATACCATGATAGCATGTTATGTGTGTGAGGTGAAGGAGGAAGGACTCAACTATCTATTACAATGCATGGGAGAAGAGGAAAACAACTCATCGAGTTCTCCAAATATTGTTGGGTGAACAAAAACAAAAAGAGAAAAATAGAGGATGGAAAATAGAGAGGGGATAGTAGCGAAAGCAAGCATCCGAGATGGGATTTCTGAAAGGGAAATTAGATAACAATGAAGTATTTTGGTTGGAAAGTTTGAAAACCAAGTTGGTCATCCTGTAATATTTCATTGTGATGATTGTGTATTCTATGTTTCAACATGTGTAAAAATATGTTTGATTTATTTGGTTATGTTGAAAAAGAAAACTATTGATTTACATGTTCTATGGTAAAAGAAAGAAAATATGTTTCTTTATATTTTTGAAAGCAATGGAACATTGTGAATAATGTTGTTGTGTTGCCATGTTTTTTTTAAAGTAATGGAATGCTGGTAAGAATGCTATCATGCTACTATATTTCTTTATATTTTTTAAAGCAATGGAATGCTGCGAATAATGCTGCCATGTTGGTATGTTTCTTTATATTTTTGAAAGCAATGGAATGTTGGGAAGAATGTTGTTGTGTTGCTACGTTTCTTTATATTTTTGAAAGCAATTGAATACTGGGAAAATACTGATGTGTTGCAATGTTTCTTTACATTTTTGAAAGCAATGGTTTGTTGGGAAAATGTTGCCATGTTGTTGTGATTAAACTAGTTTCATTAAGGAGTGAAGAATTATTTATAAAATCCTTATTTTTGTGATAGCCTAAAACAACTTTGGTTGTGCAAGATAGGATTCATAGAGTTTCTACCTAATAAAATATAGGTATTTTTAAAAGAAAGAATCATGTTGGAAATTCTTTTATTAAGTCTTAGGAAAGGAGATTTGTAAACTTATGTTTTATTCTGTGATAGTATCGAATGCATGTGTGCATAGTAGATTGCATGTTCATTATTCATGAGCCATATCTGATCCTTGGAGGTGCCTCATGACATATTATATGTGTGCTATGGATTGTAATATTAGTAGTTGTCATCCGAGATAGTATGTGAGCAAAGATGTTGTGTAAAAATGTGTTTGACAGTGTCAAAAATTGTGAATGAATGACCATAAACTAAAATTATGTTGTAGAATAGTTAGTGAAAGTCAAGATAGTAGTTTTGAGTAGTGAAGTCTGGTTGTTTGGGGTCTAGAAAATAGTATAATTTTTTAGAAGAGAAGCATCCGGTGTAGTGTGTAGACCAAACTTTAAATTGAAGGTAGTTTGAACCCTTAGAAAAAGGAAAAGGATCTTCTTCATGTAAAAAGGAAAGAAAAGGGCGAAGCCCTCTTGTATCTATGTCCAATTTGAAAATGTTGTGTATTTGAAAATGATGATGTGAATATATGGCAATGCCAGATGATGAAAATATGTTATAACTGTCTTGTTATCCTTTATTTAATAAATAATTTTGTTTTTGAATTTTACTTTGCTTTGCTCCGAATTGTTGTCACAGATAATCATCAAATAAAAACATTAGTTTAACCTTGAAGAGTTTTGGGTGAACCATGTAGTAATTTTGATTTGCTAAAGCTTAACAATTGTAGCTAGTAAGCTTTACATCATCTGGTAAATGTTGTTTAAACCATATCCTGGTGAGCTGGATTGTGCAGCTATAAATAAAAGACAATATGGTCATTTTATTTATTTAAATATGAAATCCTTTAACCAAAAACTTTAGAATGCGAGAAACGTTATAGTGGTGGAAAACATGGTGTGTATTTCCAAAAAAATTATTTGGAGGAAACAAACTAATTTTCAGAAATGTGTAATAATGGGTATGTTAGATTAAAACTGGGATTGAGCAATTGGTTTTCAAGATTAAATTAGCAAGTAAATGATGTAAGATCAAATTCGTACCGTAGAGTTGGTAATATTTCTGAGGTATTAGTGTAATTTGGTCTTAGTTAAAGCAAATTGACATTTTCAAATATGTTTAAAAATTCATTTTCTATTTTATAAAAAAAGAACCTTTACTTGAGATAGGATTGTATGCTATTTTTGAAAAAGAAATGATATTTTAATAAACATAATGAGACCCTTAGGAGATTTTGACCCGGAAATAGAACATGAAAAAAACCAATGAATTTGAGGTGTGGGTATGCACACAATAAGCTTTGGGACAACTGATGACTAATAGAATTGGTCAAAAATGACTCGATTAGGTCGAGATGAGAAGGTGGTATGGGACACCTTTTCTAGGTTGTTGCTCGAAGAGCACTGTGATAAATTCCATGCTCATCAAACTTAGCTGGATTAGCCACAAGGTTTGGTATGGGATAAACCACTGTGAGTTGCAATGAGTATGTGTAATAAAGTCCAAGGTTAGGGTATTGACATGGCACTAACTATTTGGGTAAAGGGATTCACTAGTTAGTCATAGAGGCATAAATACACTAACCTCTTCCATACTGGTTTAGAACAAGTCAACTAGTTAGTCGAAGGTTTATTATGATGAGGTAAGGGATAAAAGCATCCTCCCTCTAGGTGTTATGGGCCCTATAGGATAACCCTTGTCATGGTTTAGTCCTCATGTTAGAATATATGAATGATAAATGAGGGTAACCAATTCCACAAAATGGCTTCTCAATGGGATTTGGTCGATCTCATCCACTTGGGTGGTTGGCTACAATAGTATTGAACCCAAATGTGGTTTTTTATGCATGTGCTATATTGTCTATATATGTTTTAAAATCATTGGGTGATCCAAAATGATGTCAACCTGAAACCATCTTCTAGAATCTAGGAAAACAATTTTTAGGATTGAGTAGTAAACTTCAAAAAAAAAAAATCCTAAGAATTGCTTGACTTTATATTTCATGCAACCAGGTGAGTATTTAGACCTGGGTTGTTACATGTACAAAACAACTTAGTGTTCATTCTACCCCAACTTCAAGAAATTTTCATAAAACAAGTCTGCAATTGGTTTTCAGAATTAAATTAGCAAGTAAATGATTTAAGAAAAAAATTGTACCCTAGAGTTGGTAATATTTTTGAGGTATTAGTGTAATTTGGTCTTGGTTAAAGCAAATTGCATTGTTCCAATATGTTTAATTATTCATTTTCTTTTATATATAAAAAAATAACCTTTACTTGAGATAGGATTGTATGCTCTTTTTGAAAAAGGAATGATAGTTTAATAAACATAATGGAACTCTAAGGAGATGTTAACCCAAAAATAGAACATGAAAACAATAAATGATGTTGAGGTACGGGTATGAACACAACAAGCTTCATGACAACTGATCATTGATAGAATTGGTTAAAATTGACTTGACCAGGTTGAGATGAGAAGGTGGTATGGGACACCTTTTACAGGTTTTTGCTCAAAGAGCACAGTGATAAATTCCATGCTCGTCAAACTTATCTAAATTAGCCACATGATTTGGTATGGGAAAAACCACTATGATTTGCAATGATTATGTGTAATAAATTCCAAGACTAGGGTATTGACATGGCACTATATATGGGTAAAGGGATTCACCAGTTAGTCATGGAGGTATGTACACTAATATCTTTCATACTGGTTAGAACAAGTCGACTAACAGTCGAAGGTTTGGTATGATGTAGTAAGGGATAAAAGCATCCTCCCTATAGGTGTTATGGTACCTATAGTATAAACCTTGTTGTGCTTTAGTCCTCATGTCAAAATATATGGATGATAAATGAGGGTAACTAGTACCACAAAATGGCTTCTCAACGAGATTTGGCCGATCTCGTCCACTTGGGTGGTTGGTTGTAGTAGTATTAAACCCAAATATGGTTTGTTATACGTGTGCTATATTTTCTATATATGTTTTAAAAATCATTGGGTGATCCAAAATGATGTCAACTTGAAACCATATTCTAGAATCTAGGAAAACAATTCTTAGGTTTGAGTAGTAAAATTTAAAAAAAAATCCTGAGAATTGCTTGACTTTATCTTCATGCAACTAGGTGAGTAGTTAGATCTAGGTTGTTACAAGTACAAAACAACTTAGTGTTAATTCTACCCCAACTTAAATATTTTTTCATAGAACAACTCTTCAATTGGTTTTCAGGATTAAATTAGCAAGTAAATGATTTAAGAGAAAATTTGTACCCTAGAGTTGGTAATATTTTTGAGGTATTAGTGTAATTTGGTCTTCGTTAAAGCAAATTGCATTGTTCAAATATGTTTAATTATTCATTTTCTTTTATATATAAAAAAAGAACCTTTACTTGAGATAGGATTGTATGCTCTTTTTGAAAAAGGAATGATAGTTTAATAAACATAATGAAACTCTAAGGAGATGTTAACCCGAAAATAGAACATGAAAACAATAAATGATGTTGAGGTACGGGTATGGACACAACAAGCTTCATGACAACTGATCATTGATAGAATTGGTTAAAATTAACTTGACCAGGTTGAGATGAGAAGGTGGTATGGGACACCTTTTATGTTACCTAATGTTGACTTGCTTTGTTTTTTCTTTAGTTAGGATAGTGCACTTTAAGGGGGAATGTTAGAGTTAAAGTAAAGTGCACTATGCCTTCCTTGACACTTGTCAGTTTCTCCTGACAAGTGTCATGTGTTGAATATAGGCTTATGCCTATATATTGTAACATTTTTATCAATAATATTAATCCCCTTCAGATTTCTCTCCTAACATTTGGTATCAGAGCAGGCTTTCCCTGCCCTGTGAAACCCTTGAGGGGGGATTTCCCTCATGGAAATCCTCCCTCCCCTCAATTTTTTCTTTTCCCATTTTTTTTATTTTTTGCCATTTTTTTCCATGACTCAGGGAGTATGCTATCTACATTTGTGGATCAGAAACCGGAAAGTCAGTTGAAAAAAGAAGAAGCTCTCTTCAGATCCACAATAGCAACGCTTTACAATTACCGAAGAAGATGTTTTAGAGACAGCTCAGATTTTAATCAAAGTTTGCGGTTATGTGAATAGCTTTGGTGCATGTCGTTTGGTTGCAGTCTAGATCCGGCACAGACAATGAGAAATATGTGCATCCCGCATATGTTGTTGAAAGTCTTGCAGAGCACGACATGAAAATGTATTCATAGTTTCAGTCTTGCTGATGTCGTCGGATCAGTGCTCGTCGCAAATCAATAGGAGCCGGTGCTACCCCGTCATAGCGTCGTGGCTCTACGCGACGCACGCCTGTAGGGCCATGCAAGCAGCGCCGCCCATGCCCGCCTCGTCTTCCATTTTTTTTTCCCTGACTGTATTTTTTTATAGTAGATCAATGGATATATTTTTTTTAAACCCTTCTGGCCAGCGTACATTGTTGGGGAGGGGTTTCAGCGCTGTGTCCCCAGCGGAGGGTTGCGGTGCCGCAGAGGGATTACATCGGCATTTCGGTGCAGGACTCGTTTAAGGGGGACCCAGATATAAAGCACAGGTGCTGGATCCTATCACAGAGGTTTCTGCGGCCGCTGATGTATATGGTGGCGTAGGTGTTTATTGTGACCTTGCTGGTGATCCATGGCTCCAGAGTGGTACTTTTTAGGGCGAATAGTCTCGAGAGGCAGTGATAGGCATGGAAACTCGTCGGGGGTCCCAGGGCTTTCATGCCCTCATTGTTTGTATACGGAGGTCCTGTTTTAGCCCGTGTCTGTTGTTTGAATACCTGCTGAAACAGCTTTCTGGCCACTTTGCTTGTGAAAGTAGTTTACATTTAGGTAGAAGAAATTTTTGGGCATCCTAGAAGTCGCAGTCCAAGATATCGTCAGAGTCCAAGTTATGGAAGGAGTGGCCGAAGTCCAGTATGCAGGAGCTATACACGATCTGTCTGAGTTATTTTTTTTGGCTTCCAGAAGATTCTGACGATTTGCAGTGCCTGAGACCGATAGATTTGTGTTGAAACCAGTGGCGGTCAGCGGTTTTTCCGTACGAGCATGACTGGCCGCGCACCCACCAAACCCATGAGGGAGACAAGCAGAAGGAAAACGCCATCGGCTTACCCAAAAAGTTCTCGAAAGCGGAGCTTCCGCGGTTCAATAGCCATATTGGGGTTTCTTTATTGTACAGCCCACTGTTGTTTTTTCATCGGGGCTTTCATTTACTGTTTTTCCACGCAGTCAACACATTTTGATCAAATGAATGAAATCTAAGGGTTCCCACAAGTTTTTTCGACATCTATGTTATTTGTTGGCACTAGCTCGTGAAGGGCGTCTCATACGGGGGCATATTTCTGTCAGAAGCGGGACCCACTCGGTTGATTTCAAAGGCCAAAATGGTGCATGATTTGCTCCGGATTTTGCTGCTCCATCTCGGGGATTTGCCACCTGTCAGATTCAGAAGGCCGTGACAATGAACGCGATGGCCGTTGAGATTGACAATTGCTTTATACAATTGCTTTATATAATGGATGGGGGTATTTGTTTTTATAAAGGCAATGAAGTATATTTTATAAAGTGGAGGGGTCCAATTTTTCTATTGTATGGGCCAAAAATGTTTTTCACGTCAACATATGGACTGTAATTTCTTTGTAAGGGGTATATTTATTTAAAAATGATAGTCGAGCATTTTCTTTTTCCCACATGTCAAGGAAGGGCATCACATGGCCATTGTAATTCCCCTGCGAGGGAAAATTGAGACTTTTTTTTTTTCGCCAGAGTGCGATGCCAGGAATATGATATTCCTGAGGTTTATTTTGTTGCCTTAGGGAGGCATGTTGTTTTTCCACATGATGAAGGTCCCTTTGATGGTAGAATATAGGGGTATTTATAGTCGTTGGAAACGTTTTTCCACGACGGACACATTAGTGGTGTCAAATTGTAATTTTGAGGCTGTTTCAGTTAAGTTTTTTAGCCTCAAAATTTTTCTACCTTGGAGTGCACTCTCGGTTGTACCCGACACTCCCAAGGTAATTTTATTTGTGATCCTTGTACCTAGTGACATTTTCTATACACTTGGCGAATGCAGCGGCTGGTTACCCATGCATTTCGATGGGATGACATGGTCACCATAAGGACACTTATACTAGGGAATACAGAAAAAGACACCCTAGACTCTATCCGAGGTCGTTTCCGGATCTACTTCTGAAGACTACAGATGAAGACACTTCAGAAGATTCTCTTCTTTTCTTCTTCCCTCCTCCTATTTTGATCTTTGGCTCATTTTTATTATATTGAGTGCATTTTCAGCAGAGACCGACACTCTTATATGGCTCGTTTTTCCTTTCATTAGGTGCATTTTTCAGCACAGACCGACACCTTCTAGATTGAGTTCACCATGTGGTGAATCTAGTTAGTGACCTACGAGTGGCAACATCCTCTGAGGATGACCTGCAGAGGCAACAGACCCAGATGTGGCTGACCCTGAGGCACCCATGATGACCCTGAGGCACTTAGACGGCTGACCCAGTGGCAACAGACCCATTGAAGTGGCTGACCCTGAGGCAACATACCAAGATGTATACACAGTGGATCTAGCATTATTCACAGTTGGAGAGCCAAGAGCACAAAGCACGAGCCTAAGACCAAATCAGCAATAAGGAGGATGATAGGTTATTTTTTTTAGAGAAGTCAACATTAAGGGGGAATGTTACCTAATGTTGACTTGCTTTGTTTTTTCTTTAGTTAGGATAGTGCACTTTAAGGGGGAATGTTAGAGTTAAAGTAAAGTGCACTATGCCTTCCTTGACACTTGTCAGTTTCTCTTGACAAGTGTCATGTGTTGAATATAATGTTAGGAGAGAAATCTGAAGGGGATTAATATTATTGATAAAAATGTTACAATATATAGGCATAAGCCTATATTCAACACATGACACTTGTCAAGAGAAACTGACAAGTGTCAAGGAAGGCATAGTGCACTTTACTTTAACTCTAACATTCCCCCTTAAAGTGCACTATCCTAACTAAAGAAAAAACAAAGCAAGTCAACATTAGGTAACATTCCCCTTAATGTTGACTTCTCTAAAAAAATAACCTATCATCCTCCTTATTACTGATTTGGTCTTAGGCTCGTGTTTTGTGCTCTTGGCTCTCCAACTGTGAATAATGCTATATCCACTGTGTATACATCTCGGTCTGTTGCCTCAGGGTTAGCCACTTCAACGGGTCTGTTGCCAAATGTTAGGAGGGAAAACTGAAGGTATTGTGATTAATGATAAAAAGGTTACAATATATAGGCATAAGCCTATATTCAACACATGAAACTTGTCAAGAGAAACTGACAAGTGTCAAGGAAGGCATAGTGCACTTTACTTTAACTCTAACATTTTACAGGTTTTTGCTCAAAGAGCACTGTGATAAATTCCATGCTCGTCAAACTTATCTAAATTAGCC
This sequence comes from Wollemia nobilis, assembly GCA_028583015.1. Taxonomy (NCBI): domain Eukaryota; kingdom Viridiplantae; phylum Streptophyta; class Pinopsida; order Araucariales; family Araucariaceae; genus Wollemia; species Wollemia nobilis. The sequence continues at coordinate 75,247 of JAQPPZ010003182.1, forward strand.
ACATGATTTGGTATGGGAAAAACCACTATGATTTGCAATGATTATGTGTAATAAATTCCAAGACTAGGGTATTGACATGGCACTATATATGGGTAAAGGGATTCACCAGTTAGTCATGGAGGTATGTACACTAATATCTTTCATACTGGTTAGAACAAGTCGACTAATAGTCGAAGGTTTGGTATGATGTAGTAAGGGATAAAAGCATCCTCCCTATAGGTGTTATGGTACCTATAGTATAAACCTTGTTGTGCTTTAGTCCTCATGTCAAAATATATGGATGATAAATGAGGGTAACTAATACCACAAAATGGCTTCTCAACGAGATTTGGCCGATATCGTCCACTTGGGTGGTTGGTTGTAGCAGTATTAAACCCAAATATGGTTTGTTATTCATGTGCTATATTTTCTATATATGTTTTAAAAATCATTGGGTGATCCAAAATGATGTCAACTTGAAACCATATTCTAGAATCTAGGAAAACAATTCTTAGGTTTGAGTAGTAAAATTAAAAAAAAAATCCTAATAATTGCTTGACTTTATCTTCATGCAACTAGGTGAGTAGTTAGATCTAGGTTGTTACAAGTACAAAACAACTTAGTGTTAATTCTACCCCAACTTCAATATTTTTTCATAGAACAACTCTTCAATTGGTTTTTAGGATTAAATTAGCAAGTAAATGATTTAAGAGCAAATTTGTACCCTAGAGTTGGTAATATTTTTGAGTTATTAGTGTAATTTGCTCTTGTTTAAAGCAAATTGCCTTGTTAAAATATGTTTAATTATTCATTTTATATTTTATAAAAAAATATAACCTTTAATTGAGATAGGATTGTATGCTCTTTTAAAAAAAGGAATGATAGTTTAATAAATATAATGAAACTCTCAAGATATGTTATCCTGAAAATAGAACATGAAAATAATCAATGAAGTTGAGGTGTGGGTATGCACACAATAAGATTCATTAAAACTGATGATTGACAAAATTGGTCAAAAATAACTCGTCCAGGTCAAGACGATAAGGTGGTATGAGACGCCTTTTACAGGTTGTTGCTCAAAGAGCACTGTGATAAATTTTGTGCTCGTCAAACTTAGGTGAATTAGCCACAAGGTTTGGTATGGGATAAACCACTATGATTTTCAATTATTATGTTTTATAAATTCCAAGATCAGGGTATTGACATGGCACTAACTGTATCTACGTAAAAGGATTCACCAGTTAGTCACATAGGCATAAATATGTTAACTTCTTCCATACTAGTTAGAACAAGTCGACTAGTAGTTGAAGGTTTGATATGATGAGGTAAGGGATAAAAGCATCCCCTCTCTAGGTGTTATGGGCCCTATAGGATAAACCTTGTTATGGTTCAATTCTCATGTTAGAATATATGTATGATAAATAAGGGTAACCGGTACCACAAAATGGCTTCTTAATGGGATTTGGTCGATCTCGTCCACTTGGGTGGCTAGCTGCAGTAGTCTTAAACCCAAATATGGTTTGTTATGCCTGTGCTATATTGTCTATATATTTTTTAAAAATCATTGGGTGATATAAAATTATGTCAACCTAAAACCATCTTCTAGAATCTAGGAAAATATTTATTAGGATTGAGTAGTAAACTTAAAAAAAAATCTTGAGAATTTCTTGAATTTATTTTCATGCAACTAGGTGAGTAGTTAGACTTGGTTTGTTACAAGTACAAAACAACTTAGTGTTAATTATACCCCAACTTCAATAATTTTTCATAGAACAACTTTGCAATAGGATTATTGAATTGAGATCCATCATGATGTGGTGTTGTAGGAAGGTGAGACACTTACTATAACAATAACCCAGGTTAAAAACATGACAAGCATCCCCCCATGTTCAAATAGTTTTCCAACTAATATAGTCAGGCATATATGGTAAAAAAGTTGACATTTCCATGATTCAAATATCCTATGGATGTATAAAGAGATGGTTGATTTCTTAACTAACAGTAACAGTGCAAAGATAGAGTATCCCACCTCCATGAACATTAACTTTTACAATTATGGAACTAAAAAAAAATATCATTCAATAAAAATATTGATAAAGTTTGTATATATGTATATAAAGAAAATATTTGGGAAGGCCATTCTAGGAATGAAAAGTATGAATAGTTTAGCTGTAAGGAGTATTCTTGTCATTAGATGGCACTGTATCTCATGTTGGGCCCTTATTTCCTCCTTATTTTTGAATGCTCCTTCTTCAACCACTTATCATTTTTAATTTTGTAAAATCATACATGAAGTACAACATATAGTGTGAGATTAAATTCCATTACACATCTAATGAGTGCTACCTCAACAATTTTAAGATTATAACCATAATTTTGTAGGACCTACTTATGGACATATACTTGTAAAACCTAAAAAATTAAAGACTTATGAAGGGAATGTGAACTAGTCATATGGAACAAGAACATACTTTGAACAAATAAAATTTTACATGATGCAAGGATTTTGTAGTCTAGTTTGACTACATCAAAATGGGACTTAGCAAAAGAGTGGAGAATATTGATGTGTCCAAAAGTTGCTAAGAATTGAAATTGATGCCAGTGTTGTGATGATTTTATATTTATGGCTTGTGCTAGAAAATAAAATGATTATCTATTGCAAAGTTGAACAAAGAGTCATAGGTTCTATTCTTACCACCTCCACCTGGTTTATTCAAACTTCAATATTTTACATTTAGAAAATTTATAATGTAGAAGAATTTAATGGTTTATTATTATTTTTAATTAAAAGAGTAGTTGATATAATTCCCACATAATTGGATAATAGCAAAAGATAAGAAATTAACAAAATCATGTCAATTCCAAGCAATGTTCTATATTATTATTACCAAAAACAATCTCTTAAAAATGTAAACATAACTATAATAAACAATGATTTGTCACCAAAAGTGGTACCTTTCACTTCATTAGGTTTCCAACTCCTTATACAAGGAAAAATATGTCCATCACCGCATATGAAGGACAATCAGTTAAACATTTATGGGGACATATGAAATGAAGGAAAGTGCTTGATACCAATTTCTATATCTTCTCTTTCGTATTCATTTGCTTATTCAAAACCTTTATTGCCTTCATGTCCTACCAAAAAATAATGACTATAACGTAGTCAGTTAGTTGTTATATTCAATTTACACCTAATGAGACTACCATGAATTTGTGTAATACCCTTTCACTTGACTGGTGTATCAGGTATGGTGTGGAGCATCCTCCAAGTGTTGACTTGATATATTCCTTAGTTGAAGAGGAATTTTGATTTTTTTAAAAACTAGATTGTTGAATGCTCCTTCAACCACTTATACTTTTCATATTTGTAAACTCGTACATGAAGTACAAAGTGGAGTGTGAGATGAAAGTCTATTACACATCTAATGAGTGCTACCTCAAAAATTTCAAGATTGTAACCATAAGTTTACAAGAAATTCTTATGAACATATATTTGTAAAACCTAAAAATATAAAGACTATTATGAAGGGAATGTGAACTATTCATGTGGAACAAAAACCTACATTGAACAAACATAATTTTACATGATGCAAGGACTTTGCAGTCTAGTTTGAATACATCAAAATGGGACTTAGCAAAAGAGTGAAGAATATTATTGTGTCCAAATGTTGCTAAGAACTGAAATTGATGCTAGTGTTGTGATGATTTTGTATTTATGGCCTCTGCTGGAAAACAAAATGATTATCTGTTGCAAAGTTGAATAAATATTTTAATAGAAGAATTTAATGGTTTATTCTCTTTTTCAATTAATATAATAGCTAACATAATTCCTACATAATGGGCTAATAGTCAAAGACAATAAATTAACAAAATCATGATAATTCTAGGTAATGCTCAATAACTCAAGATATTTTTATGATGTACCTTGGACCATTGTTTGATTCCTTTACATGAATTAGTATTATCATAAACTACTTTGATGCAAAATGTAGAGCCCCAAAAATGCACATAATCTTTCAATCATCATAAGTAGGTAGTATCTTATCCAAAAGGGTCTCTCTGTAAATGGAACATAGACATTAGTTCTTCAAAAATTTAGAAAACAACACATGCAACATATTATCTTGTTCCAGGATAGAAGTATTCTGATCAACATAATTTTATCAAGTATTTTATTCCTACGAGCCACAATAGTAGTACTAGATACTAACATATGGTGTACAAGCAATTCTATATAAGCAGTAAAAAATTGTTGTTCATGCTGCCTCAAAGTATATTGGCCAACAAATAGCAAAACAACACATACCTACAATTGGAAAAATTTTAACGAGACGATCCATGTTGGAGGGACTAATAATAATGTAACTTACAATTTTATCATAAACAAGAATATAATAACAAGTTCACAGGCAATTGTATTAAAAATAAAAAATATAAAAAAGACACACTTACAAGGTTTGTTCAATCCATCTACAATAGAACATGATATTGTTCAATCCATCTACAATAGAACATGATAATTTATTCTTATGCAAATGCAAAAACATGTCAAATCTCTTCAAGCCTGAAAACAAATATCTTAAAATTTTAATTTTCATTGCAAAATTAAATTCCTCTTGCTTCTCATCATTCAATCACCTTGTATGTAGCAGTAAATAAATTTCCATGCCATAATGCATCCCTATAAAATACTCTCTAGGACTAATAACTTGTAGTAAGGACATAATGTATTAAGAATGAAATAAATATGAAGCTCCAAATAAATGCAATAATATGCAATCAAATGATCTTGATAATTAGTATCATATATTAAGACTAGGTAGCCATAGTTTCCTTATAGTGATCAAGAGAACACAAGGGGTGTGAATGAGTCACTCTTAAATATGAATGTCAAAAACTAAAAGAGGTTACATCAAATATAGAGTATAAGTGAGTTTATTCATAAATAGAATATAAACCTTTTTGAAAAATAAATACAAAAACACTAATAAACAACTACATAAACCAAAATAAACTACAAAAACACTCAGTTCAATGCAACCTTAAATGGACAACTTGAGCCCTCCATTTAATGGCCAGATGTCTAAACACCCCTACCCACCCCAACCATCAAATATGAGGTGATAGGGTATCCTGACACTTCCATTAGATACATAAATATACATCTACACAAATCAACTACTGCTACTAAGAACTAGGACCAAGAGTCAAACATGAAATATTAATTTCAGAACTAACACACACTCAACACAACTTTATAAAATTACCAAATTACCTTCTTGTATTTGACTGGCCAACCTCATTCTCAATATACCTACTCACCTCACTTCTATCTTAGTTGTCGATTAATTATCTACTAGCATTTTCTAAAAATAGGACAAAAAATGTAACATAAATATAGAGTAGAAGTGATTTTATCCATAAATAGAATATAAATACCTTTGAAAATGGAAGAATAAAACACTAATAAACAACTACATAAACCAAAATCAACTACAAAAATACTTAGTTAAATGCAACCTTAAATTAAAATAAAATAATAGTTAATCCTACAACATGGCATAATTTATTTCTAAACAATGTTTACTATAGTCTAGGCAATGAAGGACCTCACAACATCCTTCATTATTGCCATTTCATCATTCATTCTATACAAGATTGTTTACGCTTTATGGATGACATGCACATTGACTTTGCAAAAACCTTCACCCAAATTTTGACCATGTATAAGATCTTCAAGGTTAGTACTGATCACCATACCTTCGGCCACTAAGTTATCATTATAGATCTGAGTTAAGTAGAATTTACTTCTCTTAGTTTGAGTTATCGATGTCATTTTTAGTCCCTACATGGAAAATCAACAACCTAGATAAATTCACTGCATAGCGTACAATACAAACTAAGTCAACCATTTTATATTTGAAATAATAATCATACCATTGATTACTCTAGACTAGAAGGTATTAAGCAGTTGTCTATACCTTGATCACCATCTCCAATGTTGTATCCACTTGTAGGGGTAGCATGTTGTGATGTTGCCTATGGAATTATATACTAGGTATCAATACAACTTTATGGGTTCAACATTTAAATATTTCAAATATGAAACTATGAAAAAACTAACACACCTCTATCTATGCAATCCATGTCAAAATCTCATCAATATTTTTCCCTCTCTCCATAAGCTTCTCTTCCATATTTATTTATCTCTTTGAAACCTTATCTTCCCTCTTTTCTCTTTCTCTATCGTATGTTCTTGCATCTAGTGCAACTTTTGTAAGTAACCCTCACTAGAAAACATAGTAGTTGGTGATACTCCTTTGCTAATAACCCAAAATTGACCTGGTATTTTGGGTCTTAAAACCTTGGAAAGGGCATCATCCTTAATATATTAATTTATGGAGATTGTAGATGATATTTCATCATCCAATTTTTTTTGGTAACATCACATGCATAGTTAAATAGTAACATATTAAAAAAACAATCGATATAACAATGGTTTGAAGTTCAACTTATTGCTATTTACAAGGGAATATCACTTACGACAGTGTTTAAGAATTTTGGTGAATAGGAGTCTCATCCTTCTTTGTATGAGCTACCATCCACATATTACCCTTGGTAGTGGAGTTTTTGCATTTTTTTGGCTCTTCCTCTAGAAGATATATAGTTGGAGAGATATGGGAATAAGTCATACACAACAAAATAATATAGCTATATGTGTTTTTCACATAATATACGAGTATGATAGAATACCATTTCATGATCCATTCAAGCATATCCTATTCAACTACAAGTATGAATGATGGATTGGTGAGATCTATTTTATTTGTTTATTTACCTCACCACCTACAATGCAACGAAGAAACCAATATATAATTAATTCATTAGAGAGAGAAAGATAAAAAAAATTAAATGAACATAACAATGATATGAACTACCATAGTAGATTGGCTAGTACTTGCCTTAAACTCAATACTACTCCTACCATTCACAAAGGCTTCGTAATATTTTTGTGATACATGATATCGAGGATTAGAAATTCTATCTTCATCATTATATTACTTATCATAGTGGTTTTTCACAAGTGGATGCTTATGTTCATGCCATTGCTTGTCCATGTTTGCAAAGATCTATTTATTCATTGTGTTTAAAATGATATATTTTTACTGCATTAGACCGGTATCTTATTAGATGTAACATTTATATGTATTCAAAAAATGGACACTAGCTATGAACTGCATCGACTAGAAAGTTATCGTAATGAGTTTCCATAACTAGTTTTTAAATTCCACTAGGATTGCTCTCCAGTTTGTATGGGTGATAGAGACAATCTCCCTCACAATCACCCCCAAGTAAGATAAAAAATTAATAGAATTTGGATCTACGGGTTGCACGTTTAGATTGCAAATGATCTCCACCCTATCTATTCTACTTGAATTTGTTGCACATATTTTTGGACCTCTCTTTCTATGATATTTAGTGTTTGTAGTGTGTGACAACCTAGATCAACACCTATAGCACCAACACCGTCCAAACATACTTATGCCATATAGTATGACAAAAATGAGTAACCCAACATCATGAGCAAATTTCTTGTGCAATCTATGTACCTTATTCACTAGCCAAAGCATTATCAGCCTCATTTTGAGTATTCTTAGTATTAGATTTATTTATGTTATGGGTCACCTCCTTATCTTCCTCATTATCGAAACAACATAGTTGGTATTGTCCAGTTGTTTCTAAAATACACCATAGTTGACGATAAAACCACGATCAATTTGAATATGTCTAGGCCAACCACTATTGAAAACACTATCAAAAATTTTAAATACTTACTAGTGTGCAAGATGTGTATCACTAACTCCTAATTTATTGTGACAAACTCAACTTCCTGTGACCTCTTTCTTGGTCTATTATTGATCTATAAAAGAAAAATAAATAGAAAACACAATTGTAAGAATACTAAATGAAAGGAAAATTATTATTTTAATTGCAATTCTTATTTATAGATATAGGTGAATGGACAACCTGAGCCATCCATATTAAATGTAGATGTCTAAAAGTCCATACCTGCCCCAACCATCAGAGATGAGGTAAGAGGGTATCTAGAGACTTTCGTCATATACATATATATCCATCTATACAAATCAAGTACTGCTACTAAGGACTATGACTAAGTCAAAAGTGAAACATAAATTTAATAAATAACACACACTCAACGCAATAAACCTTCATTTGAACATATTATAACATGCATGCATGATTAGACTCTTGATCCTATGCCCTAGAAGCACTTGTATTATCTCTTTTTTTATATAGAACATTACCTTCTAGTATGTGACTGACCAATATAATGCTCATGATACCTACTTGCCTCACTCCTAGCTTAGCTGCCCATTAATTATCTACTAGCATTTTCTAAAAAAATAACAAAAATGATTGGAACTCAACATCATTTTCTCATAGTTCTTGTCCACTCTTTAAGCAATTTTCATTGAACAATATGTCTGCATCATTAACTATTCCAATGATGTCATCTTGAACATCTTTGGTAATTGGACCCTCATTAGTGGTAAAGCACATGTTCGATGCATATTTGCCATTGTAATGAGTTCTGCAAAAAAAAATCATTTGCATAATCTAGTACATGTTTGTTTAGAAACCAGTTATTTTCTTTCAACTGAATCTTCTAAGACAAAAAGTAGAAACCTCAAACAAACAAAAACTAGAAGAGTCAGTTGAAAGAACATAACTAGTTTAAGAATAAAATAAAGATCCATGGTTAAATCTGTCTCCTTTAGCATTAGTTGTTGTTACCCTCGGGGATATTGAACTAGTTAAAATTATTGAGGTACATAGTCAAGAACTAAGAATCCCAAGAAAAACTTGGATAACAAAAGTTATTTGAGTGTATAATGAATCTCAAGTATAGAGGCAAGAGTCAATCTAAGAGCCAAATAAATTACATCTAAAAAGCAGAGTGGATGATGAAAATAATTATATATATATATATATATATATATATATATATATATATTTGAAATTAATTTCTTAAACTAATCCTACAAGTGATAAACACCTTGAAAATTATTATTATTTACTTTGCAATGTGACTTCCTTAGGCACTGTCATAATATTCTCTCTTTGCTCATCCTTTGCTAGTATTTTCACCTATGCTAGACTATGGAAATAAGGCTATGTGTTAAGCCTCCAATCCTTATGAATTTGATCAAATGACCTTCTAAAATATTCATGCAAATAAATAACAAAGAATTGATTATGAAAAATTACTATTTCTTGTCACACTAGGGTAGGGTAGCCTTAAAAAATTCACCAGGAACCATCATATAGATAAGCCCCATATATGGTATATAATTCTTTGAAAAATTAAATGAAAAATCAAATATGTGGAAATAATTTAATTCTTAGGAGATGAAAATGGTTCTGTTGGAAAATAATTCTCCAAGGCATCTTGATCCATGGATTTCCAATCAACATATAGATGTAAGGGTATGTAAAATATCTCATAATTGTTCTAAATATACAAAAATCATAGACCTAGAACTTAAACTAACAAAATAAATTTTGTAGACAATTGAGATGTGTTATATTGGTAGACATAGAACTTAAACTAATAAGTTGTTAACTCTTCATCGCAACTCATCAAAACTAATAATAAATCTTTTAAACATCCTAAAAACATATTACAATGTACAAAATCATGCAAAGTCTTATATTTTATTTTTCAAGACTTCATAACATGCTATACTTAAATAAATATTAGTTATAGCTTATTGTCATAAATAATATTTATTTTTTGGAGTTGATATATTACTTGTATAATTGTATATATTACTTGTATATCCATAGAGGATTACTAAACATGCATAAGCCTTAAAAAAATAACATAAGAACAAGACAACACAGGAACTCCAATAGCTTTATGATTTGAAAAAAGAACTTCAACCAATAGATGGTGAATGGAGATATTTGCTCATAGCATCAGAGTCATATTGGCTGAGGATTAGGCATACAATGCAACTATATTATTATAATTGTATCTATAAATCTACTGGAAGTGCAATTTATTTAAGTAAACAATAATTTTAGAGGCCTTCTAAAGGTAAAATATGCTACACATGCCCTATACAAAAATATTGTTGTATTGAGTGTCACACATCACTATCACAAATGTGTATTGCAGATCTGTAAATCATTTGGAGACAATAGTATGAATGATAAATTTCATCTATTATTTCTATAAATTTTACCTCTATGGATACCTATGAACATTTTCTCTTTTTTAATTACCACAAAATCCTTGCTTCTAAGGAAAATTTAAAAACCTAAATAATTCTTACACTTATTTTGATCTTATTCACTTGTGCTGAGGTTAACCTTTTAGCATGAGATTATAATATAAAAAACTATGGCTTCTTTCTAAAAAACTGAAGTTTATGATGTTTTAAAGGTCCTAGTTAAAGAAAAATTTTGATAACATAACCAACTATAAAATGATTCATGCATGGCCTTTGTAAATTGTATCAAGCAAAGAAAATTGATTTCCAACTATTATGGTATTTGCCTTATAATGCTACAAGAAGAGAGGTCATATACAATGGATAACGTAAATAATATACCACTAACAACAACAAAGTATATTGTATTGCTCTTGTGTAGGGATTGGAAGCAGTAAAATATATTGTTATTGTTTGAATTTGTATATATATCACCCTTCTTATTTATTGTCAAATAAATAGAACATATAAAATTGGTGCTTACCATAAGAAAAAATGGATAAAATAGTAAAATAACTTGCTAATTACTTATTCTTGTGTTATTGACCACAGTAGACCAAGAGACTATAATCCCAAATCAATAATGATATGTGGGAATTTCTTGTATGAAGACAATAAGTAGGTGATTTATATTTACACTCAAACCACAAAGAAGAATGTGTGTTTTGCCCTACAATAATTAGTATATTTCTGAGTTTTTTTTGTAAAAAATAATATTAGATGGAAATGGATATGATATCTAATACTGGTACTAAATTGGATATGAATACGATAAATTTTACAGATATAATATGGATACAACTGGATATGACATTATAAAAAACATATATTTTTAATATATGAAAAGAAAAAATATATGACACAAAAATATTTACAAACGTATACATTTTAGTAGGATATTTTCATTAGCTAGGCAGCCTTAAAAAATTCACAGAGCACCATCATATACATAAGCCCCATCTAGGGTAAAGAATGCTCTAAAAAATAAATGATAAATAAAATATATGGAAATAATTTAATTCTTAAGAGATGAAAATGGTTATGTTGTAAAGTAATTCCTTCTTGTTTTTTTGTACTAAGGATATCCTCTTAAGGCCTACTTCAAATATTTTGGGTTTTTGGGCTAATAAAGCCATTTTGTAATCTGGTTTTGGGATCATGTTAAAACCCGTTTTTAATCCAAATATTTTAACCGATAAAAAAAAATGGTTTTGTTGGAAAGTAATTCTTCAAGGCATCATAATCCATGTACTTCCAAATGATAGCTAGATGTAAGGGTATGCAAAATATCTCGTAATAGTTCTAAATCTACATAAATTGTAGATCTAGAACTTAAAATAACAAAATGAATTTTGCAGACAATTGAGATATAAGTGTTATATTCGTAGACCTAGAACTTAAACTAACAAGTTGTTGCCCCTTCATCATAGCTCATTAAAACTGATAATAAATATTTTAAACATCCTAAAAATATATTAGAATGTACAAAATCATACAATGTCTTATAGTTTGTTTTTCAAGACTCCATAACATGCAATACTTAAGGATATATTATTTATAGCTTATTGTCATAAATAAGAATTTTTTTCATATTTGATATATTACCTGTATAAATTGTATATATTTATATCCATAGAGGATTACCAAACATGCATAAGCCTCAAAAAAATAATTGGTTCCTTATTATTAAAAATTCATTTCCAAAAATGGTGTATACCCAACCTTGATCATATTTAAATATCAAGTGTCTATATAGAAGCTGGCAAATTAACTCCTACTAAGATTCTAACCCTTCCAATGTTTAAGAATTATACTCTTGGAATTCTAGCTCTTGTTTTATCTATTAAAAAATTAGCAAAATATGTAATTGTAGATGACTTACACTTCGTATTTGGGTCACTTTTTGAATGTGTGGAGAAAGATAAATTTGGACTTAGCATAAATTTAATGCAAAAGGGCCAGATGAGGGGCCAAGCATTTGTAACTTTCCCATCTATAGAAATTGTAAACCATCAAAATATATATATATATATATATATATATATATATATATATATATATATATATAGATATAGATATATTTGAGAAACTTACACTTCTAGGGTCCATGTCACTATATATATATATATATATTTGAGAAACTTACACTTCTAGGGTCCATGTCACTACACCAAAAAAAGGATTTAACAGTGGCTAAATTAAGGTGGTTTTTTACAATAGTAAAAAACCACCCTAATAGATTATAAGAGGGTAGTTTATAACCGCCCTCTTAGGATAACCGCTCTCTTAGGATCACCCTAAGAGGGTGGTTATAAAACACCCTTATATGACTAAGAGGATGGCTATAAACTGTTGTCTTAGGGGTCAAACTAAGACAACGATTATAAACCACCATTTTAGGGTGATATAAGAGGGTAATTTATAACTGCCCTCTTAGGGATAAGAGGGTGGTTTATATCTGCCATCTTAGGGAAACCCATTTTTTTTGGGTGTCCTTATAAGAGAAGTTATAAACCACTCTCTTATATTTAAGAGGACAGTTATAAGCCACCCTCTTAGAGGTGGTTTAGATTTTTTTAATACGTGGGCTTAAACACTATGTAGTGACATCATTTTTTTTCAAAGCTTTAGATAGTCCACCACACCTTAGCTAGTATAACTAGTCCATAATGCCTTAGCAACCTCCACTTTATTCCTTAGCTACTCTAACCTCCACACCCCACCTTAGCTACTACAACCACCATGGCTTATCTACTACAATTATTGTTCCTTATCTACTACAACCACCATACCTTAGCTATTGGAACCATCGCACCTTAGCTACTGTAACCAATACACCTTAGCTACTGCAACCTTATGCTAAGATGGTGGTCATAAACTGCCCTCTTATAATCTATGAGGGTGGTTTTTTACCGTTGTAAAAAACCACCTTAATTTAGCCATCGTTAAAGCCCTTTTTTTGGTGTAGTGACATGGATCCTAGAGGTGTAAGTTTCTCAAATATATATATATATATATATATATATATATATATATATATATATATATATATATATCTAGATAAATGTTTCTACTCATTTACATAGTTACTCTTTGATAGAGTAATAGGGAAATGTGTTGTTCTTCAAAACAGAATTTATAAAATATTATATTCTAAGAAAAAGTGTAGAATATATTACAAGTTATTTATTCCTGCAAATCTTAAATTAAAGAATATATGTATATATTGGTTAATTTGAGTATTGTAAAGTCAAAGTTTTTACTTAGGCTTATGCTTAGGAAGTAATGCAACTTATTGAATCATGATCAAAATTTTATAGCTGTCATGAAGGGTTATGTTGGTATTTGCATCAATGGTTCATATTTAAAAATAAAAGTATATTTTGATATTTAAATAATTAGATTAAATTTATTTATTTAAACTAAGATGAATAGATCATGTTTAAGAATTATAGAATCAATTAAAATAATATTAAGAAATGAACTTTTCAATTGGTTTATTATAGTTGGGAATGGTAGAGTTAGTTAGTAGTAAAGTTAGATCTCATATCTTAACTCTACACAGTTAAACTATAGTGTTTTGTATGACAAGGTAATATTAAGTCATCATATGTTTGTTTAAGGGATAAACTTAGAACCATTATGAACCTTGGTTAGTTGAATAGTTGTTACAAAAAACTTGTAGTTGAACTCTATTCAATTAAATATAGTAAATGAAAGCCTTGAACACCCAATAATGTTGTGATGTGAGTATGCAAGCAATAGGACTCAGGAGTGACTGTGGTATGACAAGATAGGTTGGAACAAGTGACCTAGTTAGTACTTATAATGAGATTCAAAATGGGATGACTTATCTAGGTCACTGCTCAGGAGTACTGTGATAGGTCTATGCATCACAATGGTTAAATAGTGATAGCATGAAAACTAAATCTAGTTCTACCTCATTGTTTGGTATGGGAAAAATAGATGAGAACCAAACTGGGTATTTGAGATTAAGTCCAGTGTCAGAGCATTGATATGGCTCTTTCTAACTTTGAGTAGTAGGATAATGAGCAAGACACTTGGAATATGTATTATAACCCTTGCTTAATAAAATTAGAACAAGTTGATCGAATAGGTCAAGATTCTTGTGCATACCCTTAAATTTTGGAGGCATTACTTGCTTGGGAAACCATTTGAACTTAGGATAGATCACCAAAGTTTAAGATACATATTTACTCAACCCTTATTGAATGCTAGGCAATGATGTTGGATGGAATTTCTAGTTGAGTATGATTTTAGCATTGAGTACATTAAAGGAAAGGAGAACAAAGTAGTTTATGCTTTAAGTGGAAGAGGGCACATTGCTACAATGATAAAATATCAATATGATTTGGTAGATCAAATTAAAGATATGCAATATAAGGATGAATTTTTTCAGTATTGTGGTACTCAAATTGAGCAAGACCATAGAAAAGATACATGATTTGTATGTAGGGATGACTTATTGTATTAAAATAATAGATTAGTTGTTCTAAATTTGAATGTATTGAGGGAAATAATCCTTAAGGAGTCACATAATATTATTTTATAGAGGGGTAAATATGCATGAGAACTTGAGAAAGGTCTATTATTGGTCATGTATGAAAATATATCAATGATTATGTGGCCAGGTGCTTGTAATACCATAAAGTGAAAGCATAACATCTACACCCGATCAATCTATTGTACCCACATGCCATACCTACAAAAAAATGGTAGGTTATTTCAATGGAATTTATAGTGGGTCTAACTAAAATAAGGTTTAGGCATGATGCAATCCTAGTAGTTGTGGATAAGTTAACCAAGGTTGCATATTTTATACCTATAAATATATAGGATGATTCACTTGTTATAGCTAGTAAATTTGATAGAGAGGTAGTGCAACTTCATGGGTTTCCTAAAATAATAATTTTAGATAGGGATTCTTGCTTCACTTTAGAATTTTGGTATGTATTGCATGAAGTATTAGGTACGAAACTGAATATCAATTCAACATACCACCCTATGATAGATGGATAGATTGAGAGGGTGAATCCGGTTTTAAAGGATATATTGTGAATGTATTGCATGAATCAACATATCAAATGGGAATATTACTTATATCTATTTGAGTTTGCATACAACAATAATTATCATACATCACTAGGTATTGAACCTTTTGAAGCTCTATATGTAAGAAGACGTAGGACTCCCTTATATTGGGATAATATAGAAGATCAGGTAGTGATTGGACCAAAAAAAATAAAAGAAATAGAAGATCAATTAAAAAGAATTCACTCAAGGAGGCTGCAAATCACCAAAATAGCTATGTGGATCTCAAAAGAACACCGAGAGAATATTATGTGGAAGATAGAGTATTCTTAAGGATGAAACCAACTAAAAGTTCTATAAAATTTTTCAAACTCGACCCTAGATATGTGGGTCCATTTTAAATTGTGGGAAAGATAAGCCTTGTTGCATGCAAAATTGCTATACCACCAAGCTTATCCAAAATCCATAATATATTTCATGTGCCCCTCTTTAGGAAGTATATTTTGACCTCAATTATGTTTGGGATGTTTCTAAATTACAGATGTTTGACTTGCTAAAAATTGAAGTTAGTTCTGCTCATATACTTGGTTATAGGACCAAGAACCTAAGAAAGAGGAATATAGAGCAATGTCGGGTCCAATGAGACCACTACTTGGAAAGATAAACCACATAGGAGAATGTGGTAGATATGCAACAATGATTTCCTTATCTTTTTGAGTAGATATAGACATAATAAATTATTTTGTATGGATTGATGATGTAAATGTATATATAGATGTGACTAGACTACTAAGTAGAGTATCTTTGTGATGCAGGAGCATCCGACGACAGTAGAGCAATCTTGCATCCTCCAAATTTTTCTAAGTTTTCTAAGTACTTTGTATTTTGATTTATTTCAGTTCTTTCCCAAGGTTGAAGTTTTGTGCAGCAAGGGGGAAGTTTTGTAAAGCTAAGGCAAAAGTTGGGAAGGGGTCACGAAATCGTGACATGTTGCAATTTCGTGACATGTCGTGAAATCGTGACCTCAAAAGCTATGGCAAAGGCAAGGGCCAGTTTTGTCGCGATATCGCGACGTTGCGATATCATGATGTATTTTAATAGCTAAGGCAAAGGGGAGTTTTCGTCGCGATATCGCAATGTCGCAATATCGCGACATCACGATATAGCAACGTTATTTAACAGCTAAGGCAAAGGGGAGTTTCTGTCGTGATATCGCGATGTCGCAATATCGTGACATTATTTGAAAGCTAAGGCACAGAGAAAGTTATTTACAGACTGAGAAGGGGGGTAGTTTGGTCACGATATCGTGACATCGCGATATCGTGACGTTATTTGTAAACATAAGCAAGGCGACAGTTGGGTCGTGATATCGCGACATGTCGTGATATCGCGACATGTCGCGATATCGCGGCCAATAAGAAGACAGGCCAAAGTATACACGCGGACGGCCAAGCAAGGCCGAAATAGACACATGGCTGCCACGTGTGATAAAGCAACACAGCCAGTTGAAGACAAAGCCAAAAATGGACACGCAGACTACCACGTAATTCAAAACAGAGTTGACGGTCGCGTATATTAAAAATGGAGATAATCATCTTAAGGAAATTTTTGGACAAGTATGTCGGCCACGCATATTTTTAAATTCTGACAAAATAGCAGTTGCAGAGCATGGACAGTATGGGTGAGACGGCGGTTCAGAAGAATGGTCTGACCAAAGCGGCGGTTGCAGGACAAAGGAGGTCTTTAATGCGAGCTTCGTAGCGGATCGGGGGGTGGCCCATTAATGGAAGAAAATTTGAAAACTTGGCGGAGGGAAGGAATTTTTTTGTTTTGTTTGGTGAATTCTCTCAGGTGGGGCATTAATTGCCTGGAGGGCCGAGACCTCGATAAAAACTCAGAAATTGTAAGGGAAAGGGATGGTGAGTTCGAGATTGAGAGGGAAAAGAACTATGCCTGGAAACGGTATTGTAAGACTATGTTAAGCAATTTGCAAAAAATTAATTTGAAGTTCTATTGTGTGAATCTCGGCTTGCCATCAAGTGGTATCAGAGCGGGAGCTCCTGAGCGTGTAACAGATCATCGGAAGAGAGGCAGTTACACCAGGATCTGTGGAAGGATTTGTAAGGGAAGAAAGAAAAAATGCCTCCACGAAGAAACCGTGGTGGAGTAGGAAATGTGGTGCCGGCCGAAGACTTTCGAGCCTTGCAGAGGCAAGTTCAAGCCCTGCAAGAAGAGCTACGTAGAAGGCACGAGCCCGAAAGGGATGAGGGAAGTGAAGACGAAGTTGATGAAGAAGAAGACCAGTATGAGGAAGAAGAAGAGGCTGTGGATCCTGCACAAGCCAGGTTGTACAAAGCCATCTCTCAGATTGGAAAGCAACCAAAAATGGAGGTTTCTACATACTCGAGAAACCTAAATCCAGAAGAGGTGATTGACTGGATAAATGACTTAGAAGAATATTTCGAATATGAGGAGGTTGAAGACCCTAATCGGGTCAGATTTGCTAAGACCAAGTTGAAGGGTCATGCCAGCATTTGGTGGAGGGGAATACAGTTGGAGAGGAACAGAAGAGGGAAGGAGAGAATAACAAGATGGGATAGAATGGTGGAAAAGCTGAAAAGATAGTTTATTTCGGTAGATTACGAGTTGGATCTACTAAGGAAAATGCAGAGTTTGAGACAGACAAACAAAACTGTCCAAGAATACACCGAGGAGTTTTACAAGATCTCTATTAGAACTGGACATTTAGAGGCAAACAAAGAAAAGGTAGCCCGTTATATCAATGGGTTGAGACTCGGTATCCAGGAAGAGCTGAGCCTAGTTTGGGTAAGCACCATTGAGGATGCTTACCAGTTTGCCTTAAAGGTGGAAGAAAAAACTGAATAGGCGATTTGAAGGCAAGCAAAGAGGAAGGGGCCGTGGTGGAAGAACTGGTGGGAGAACCAGTGGAGAAAAATATAAAGATCCAAAGAAGACTGGTGAAGCCAGTAGTAACCAGGATCAAAGGGAAGAGGATGTTTATCAGCCCCGTGATCAGAACAGCTACCCAAGAGGACGGGGTGGATCTGGACGAGGGTTTGGAAGAGGAGTATTTCGTGGGACATGTTTCCACTATGGTGAAGAAGGACATCGGGCATTTGAGTGTCCACAACATCAAGAAAGGATGAACAAGAGGCCTGAGGGTCCAGCCAGAGCTGTTGTGGCAGAGGAAGATGCTGGATCTGAACATTCTGAAGAAGCAGAGAGAGGGGAAGCAATGATCGTAAGGAGAGTCCTGTTGAATGAGGAGAAGGACACAGATCAGAGAAGAAGTTTATTCCGCACAAGGTGTAAATGCGTGGGCAAGATTTGCAATATTATTATTGATAATGGTAGCACGGATAACCTGGTTTCAGAAGAAATGGTTACCAAGCTACAGTTAGAGAGGAAGAAGCACCCGCATCCATATCGGGTCGCATGGCTACAGAAGGACCATAGGGCTTTGGTCAGTGAGCAGTGCTCCATTAAATTTAATATTGGGAATTATTGTGATGAGGTCCTGTGTGACATCCTGCCTATGGATGCTTGCCATATGTTGCTGGGAAGGCCCTGGCAGTTCGATCGGAGTGCAGTGCATGACGGTCGTGCCAACACCTACTCATTGACGAAGAATGGCATGCGCCATAAGCTAAAGCCCTTAAAGGAAGCGGATGAAAAGGTGTGTAACAGCTCCAGAATCTGTTTAGTTGAAGGGAGAAAGTTTTTGGACGGTTTGAAGCATGAACATTTATGTTATGCAATAATTCCTAGAGTTAGGGAGAAGGAATGCCAAGATACCCCAACAGAAGTCCTAGATCTGTTGGAGGAATTTCTAGATATTGTGTCTGATAATGTGCCTGAGGGTTTACCCCCAGTAAGGAAAATCAGCCACCATATAGATTTGGTGCCAGGATCGAGCTTGCCAAATAAAGCTGCACACAGAATGATGCCTGTAGAGACTGAGGAGTTAAACAGGCAGGTCCAGGAGTTGCTGGAGAAGGGATTGATTTGGGAAATTTTGAGCCCATGCGCAGTACCTGTAGTGTTGGCGCCAAAGAAGGATGGAGAATGGAGAATGTGTACAGATTCATGGGCCATCAACAAGATCACTATCAAATATAGATTCCCATTGCCAAGGATGGATGATATCATGGACTGTTTGAGTGGAGCTGAGTACTTCACGAAGATTGACCTAAAAAGTGGTTATCATCAGATCCATATCCGAGAAGGAGATGAGTGGAAGACAACCTTCAAGACAAGAGAGGGCTTGTATGAGTGGTTGGTCATGCCATTTGGGCTGTCCAATGCACCAAGTACCTTCATGCGGCTGATGAATGAGGTACTGAAGGAGTTTCTGGGAAAGTTTGTCATTGTTTATTTAGATGATATATTAATATTCAGCAGAACCCTGGAGGAACACCTGATGCATATCAGGAGGGTTTTTGAAAAGCTGCGGGAGGAGCAGTTATTAATAAATCTAAAAAAGTGTAATTTTGTCAAGAAAGAGTTAGTATACCTAGGATTTGTAATCTCAGCAGAAGGTCTAAAAATGGACCCAGAGAAGGTGAGAGCCATCATCGAATGGCCTACCCCAAGAAGCACAATAGAGGTAAGATCATTTCATGGTCTAGCCAACTTTTACAGGAAGTTCATAAGGAACTTCAGCAACATTTGTGCACCTCTCACAGAAACAATGAGAGGGGATAAAAAAGAGTTCAAGTGGACATTAGGGGCTGAAAGGAGCTTTGATGCATTAAAGAAAAAGGTCACAGAACAGCCTGTTTTGGCACTCCCAGACTTTAACAAGGTATTTCAGGTGGACTGTGATGCTAGTGGCAGTGCAATAGGGGTTGTATCTTGAGTCAAGAAGGCAGACTCGTTGCTTATTTTAGTGAAAAGCTCAATGATGCTCGAAAAAAGTATTCAGTGTATGACCAAGAATTTTATGCTATAGTTCAAGCTCTGAAGAAGTGGAGGCATTATTTGTTGCCAAAAGAGTTTGTTCTATTTACTGATCATCAGGCATTGCAGTACATCAACAGCCAGACAAAACTGAATCAGCGGCACATGAAGTGGGTCGAGTTTCTCCAAAGCTATACCTTTGTATTAAAGCACAGGAGTGGGAAATCAAACAGGGTTGCAGATGCTTTAAGCAGAAGGCAGAATCTGCTAATTGAAATGACAGTGGAAGTAGTTGGATTCGAAGAACTGAAGGGTCTTTATCCTGAAGATCCTGATTTTGCAACAGCCTGGACGGCTTGCTTGGCACCTGTTACTATGGACAGGACAAAATGGTTAGATTTCCTAATCCAAGATGGAATGCTGTTCAAGGGAAGTAAATTATGCATTCCAAGGAGTTCCATGTGGGAGAACTTGATCAAGGAAAAGCACAGCGGAGGACTGGCTGGGCATTTTGGTAGGGATAAGACCATTGCCCTGGTGGATGAAAATTACTACTGGCCGCAACTTCAGCAAGATGTGAGGAAGTTTGTGCAAAGTTGTAGAATATGCCAGATGGCAAAAGGCGTAAGGCAAAACACAGGATTATACCAGCCGTTACCTATACCTGAGAGGCCATGGGAGGACATAAGCATGGATTTTATTCTTGGATTGCCGAGAACACAGAGGGGAAATGACTCTGTATTTGTGGTGGTTGACCGATTCTCCAAAATGGCACATTTTATTCCCTACCAGAAGACAAGTGATGCAGTTCACATTGCAGGGTTATTTTTCAAGGAAGTGGTACGACTTCACGGTCTACCAAGAAGCATAGTTTTTGATAGAGATACAAAGTTTGTTGGGTATTTCTGGAGAACTTTGTGGAAGAAGTTGAAGACAGATCTGAAATTTAGTTCTGCATACCACCCACAGACTGATGGACAGACAGAGGTGGTAAATAGAAGCCTGGGTAATTTACTGAGATGCTTGATAGCAGATCAACCCACGGGATGGGATTTAGTTTTACCGTAGGCAAAATTTGCGTATAACAATTCAGTCAATAAGAGCACAAATAAATCTCCATTCCAGATAATATATGGAAACAACCCAAGAAATGTGTCTGAACTGAGAAAGTTGGATAAGAGAGAAAAGTGCAGTGTCGAGGCAGAAGAATTTGTGGAACATATGAAAAGTCTGCATGAAGAAGTAAGGAAACAAATTATAAAAATGAATACTCAATATAAGACAAGAGCAGACCAGAAGCGGTGGTTCAAAGAGTTCGAAGTAGGAGATGAAGTCATGGTCCATCTCAGGAAGGAAAGATTTCCTGCCAAAACTTATAACAAATTGAAGATGAAGAAGTTTGGGCCATGTAGAATACTGGAAAAACGGGAGTCAGGAAATGCATATGAAGTGGAATTGCCAAGTTGGCTTGACATTTCACCTATTTTTAATATTTCAGATTTAGTGGAATATCATGAGGGAGAGAGTACAGAGGTACCAAGTACAGGATTATGGCAAATTCCAGCATCTACTCCAACCACCGACGAGGTCGAAGAAATATTAGACACTCGTGAAGGCGAAGCACCAGAAACAAACAATATTCTGAATATTTGATAAAGTGGAAGGGCAGACCTATTGAAGATGCAACTTGGTTGTCGAAAACGGAGGTTGACCACCTGGGTCTTCCCCTAACAAAACAGAAGTGAGGATCACTTTTTTATTTACCCCGGGTGTCTGATGCAGGAGCATCCGACGATAATAGAGCAATCTTGCATCCTCCAAATTTTTCTAAGTTTTCTAAGTACTTTGCATTTTGATTTATTTCGGTTCTTTCCCAAGGTGAAGTTTTGTGCAGCAAGGGGGAAGTTTTGTAAAGCTAAGGCAAAAGGGGAAGGGGTCGCGAAATCGTGACATGTCGCATCGTGACATGTCGCAAAATCGTGACCTCAAAAGCTATGGCAAAGGCGAGGGCCAGTTTTGTCGCGATATCGCGACGTCGCGATATCGTGACGTCTTTTAACAACTAAGGCAAAGGGGAGTTTCCGTCGCGATATCGCGACGTTATTTAACAACTAAGGCAAAGGGGAGTTTTCGTCACGATATCACAATGTGCAAAGGGGAGTTTTCGTCGTGATATCGCGACGTTATTTAACAACTAAGGCAAAGGGGAGTTTTCGTCATGATATCGCGACGTCGTGATATCACGACGTTATTTGAAAGCTAAGGCACAAAGAAAGTTATTTACGGACTGAGAAGGGGGGCAGTTTGGTCATGATATCGTGACGTCACGATATCGCGATGTCGCGATATCGCGACGTTATTTGCAAATAGAAGCAAGGCGACAGTTGGGTCACGATATCGCGACATGTCGCGATATCGCGGCCAAGAAGAAGACAGGCCAAGGTGTACACGCGGACGGCCAGGCAAGGCCGAAATAGACACGTGGCTGCCACGTGTGATAAAGCGACGCAGCCAGTTGAAGACAAAGCCAGAGATGGACATGTAGACTGCCACGTAAATTAAAATAGAGTTGACGGTCGCGTATATTAAAAATGGAGATAATCGTCTTAAGGAAATTTTTGGACAAGTATGTCACGCCACGCATATTTTTGAATTTCGACAAAATAGCAGTTGCAGAGCATGGACAGTATGGGTGAGATGGCGGTTCAGAAGAACGGTCTGACCAAAGCGGCGGTTGCAGGACAAAGGAGGTCTTTAATGCGGGCTTCGTAGCGGATCGGGGGGGTGGCCCATTAATGGAAGAAAATTCGAAAACTTGGCGGAGGGAAGGAATTTTCTTGTTTTGTTTGGTGAATTCTCTCAGGTGGGGCATTAATTGCCTGGAGGGCCGAGACCTCGATAAAAACTCAAAAATTGTAAGGGAAAGGGATGGTGAGTTCGGGATTGAGAGGGAAAAGAACTATGCCTGGAAACGGTATTGTAAGACTATGTTAAGCAATTTGCAGAAAATTAATTTGAAGTTCTGTTGTGTGAATCTCGGCTTGCCATCACTTTGTATATGTTTTGGTTTGAACATAAATATGTGATTTACTATATTATGAAATCTCTTGTGAGTAGAATATGCAAATAAATTCAAGTTATTAAAGAGCTAAGTATGAATGAAATTCCATGATGTATGATTTGAAAAAAAGAAATTATGTTGTTAATCAAATGAATGAATATGTTTTAAATTTTGTTAACCATGTATGAAACACAAGGACTATGTTTGTTTGTAGTGGGGAAGGATGTAATGACCCTCCTCACATGATATTTGACTAGAAATTAAATTAATGATATGAACTTGCCTTTTTATTTGGAATGTGGTACTACTAATGGCTTTGTTTACACATGACCAGGGATATTTCTTCGATAGATAAGAAAAGTCGATGAAAAAAGGAAGTGGGGAAGTGATGATTTTTCTCATGAGTACATGGAAGCTCACATGGATGAGCCTCATATAAGTGCATTGGAATGAAATACATTATGTTTGCATATGCCATTTATAAAATATTTTATTTATTTTTTGTTAAAATATATATGCATTTATATATTTCAGGAGGGCAGTGAAAGTGTCAAAGGTATGAGAGCCTTCATTAATGGAGTAGTGATGATGTATATTTTTTGGTGTGTATTTATCAATAAATTTAATAAATAAGGATATATATATATATATATATATATATATATATATATATATATATATATATATATACCTACATAAAAATATATAAATAAAAGATGCACATATTATTTTGAACAAATGTATTGGATATATATATTTATTGTACATGTTTACATACTTTTTTAATCAAGAAAAAAAAGGGATAAATCTATTACCCATGATCCAACTGAAAGAGTGGGAAAATAATGGTAAAATAATCTATGAGTTAATTGTGGAGGAAGTGATGGCTTAAGTAAAAATGACTTCATGTTTCTTTGGGAGTGAGAGGAGAGGTGTAAAAAAAAAATAAAAACAACTAGCAAAAAGCATGCATGAAAAGAAACCAATGAGGGAAGTTTTGGGGGGGAATTTGGATTGCGTGTGTTGTATTGGTTTTTTGTATGGTTGATTTGTGTGTGAATTGGGATATCTATAATGTTTGGGTGAAAGAACTGGTAGAACATAAATTACATATCAATATTTAGCAATCGACTACCATGTTGGAATGTTGTGTCTCATATCTTTGTTTTGTTAGAGCTAAATTGAAATTTCATTTAAGATAAATTGATGTGAAATTGGAAATATTTCTTTGTGAGAATTTTGTGTCTATATATTGTGAAACTATGACATTTACTATGAAAAATAAAATGAGTTTTCGAATGCACAATTTACATTTATCATATTATAGATTTGAATCTACTTTACTGTGTGATTTCTTGGGCTATGGTGCATTTGTGGAAGCTCATAATAAAATTGGAACAGTTTTGAAATGCCCAAATTCATTGTGTGGTTACTATTTCTTGGAAATCATAAAATGGTATTGAAACTGTAAATATTTATGGTTTGAATGGCAATAGAATAATGTATGGTTATTTTTGTGATTATTGGTTTGTATGATTGCATGTGATTTTGGATGCATTAGTAAATTGCATCCATTAATGAGCCAAATTTAATCCCCTATTCTCTATAAACTCCAATGATGGTCACTCCAGTAGTGGTGGAGGATAGTTCATAGTGAAAACAAATATTCTTTCATCTTTATGTTATCCAATATGTTTTGGATAGAATGCATGAAACAACACTTGCAAGAGAAATAATGGAATTCTTAAACCCGTTATGTAATGTTGTGATAGTGGTTAAATTTTCCAAAAATAACTTGATTGAGTTATTTACCATTGGGGATTGGCTTGTGATTTTTTTAGATGATGGCTAGCCATTGGTTTTACTGAAATAAAATATTGTAACACGTATGTGTTATCTTTGTATGAGATATTTTAGGGAACTATAAATATTAAGGGATAGTTATATTTATTTTATAGAATTATTTTTCCTAATCAGTGAAACTTAGCCTTTGTTCTAGATATTGACATTAATTTATAATTAGCATACTATGTAGAATTTTGGGAGTAATTCAAAATTATAGTTTTACTTTAACTATGTGTAATATAAATGGAACTCCTATTACAATATTATATGTTTGTGTAAACAATTTGAAGGAATGAGAAAGGAGTCACTTATATAGTTTCCATTGTTATATCGCAAATGATCTATTAATGTATTTGCTCAATGCAAGACTTTATTATATTTGAAATATTCAAATTATGATTGCACTATAATCCAATTGTTATCTTTGAAAGTAAGACTATCCTATTGCGTGCTTGTTTGGTTCGATGTTGAAGTAAACATTGTTAGACTTTAAATATAAACATGAATTTTAAACCAAGTGCAAGGCATCAGGTAGATACGTCTTAAAACAAGTGTGATAGGAATATTATAATATGTACTTTTATATATTTTATTCGACAGAGTTAAATATGATAACTCAATGTCATTAAAACCTCAGAGTAGATCCTTAACTATTGATGCATTATTTTGAGAAAGGAATAGTTAACCTAAGCTATATTGGGGTTTAAGTGTAGACTTTCACTATGTTTGACTTCAACGACCATTGGTGGTAAAAATATTTATTTATATAATTAACTCTTGGTTGGAGTGTAAAATCGAATTACTAAATCTTCATTTAGCTATTGGTGATATCTTTATTATGGCATTTGTTTTAAAAGACAAAGAGCTAGCTGTAGTAAAATATTAGTTCTATGAAGGGTTCAAACTTAATATTAAGTTCAACCATGGAATCACTAAGGTTTAGGAAAGTATCTTCTTTATTTTTTGGTAAACATGTTTTAATAAAGTTTTGTCAATTTGTATAGTTTTTATGTGGATTTTAAATGATATACATATATCTCGGAGTGGAATATAAATGGTAGTGTACTTTCTAATTAAAATAAATTAGAGTAGATGTTTATTTTTATAAAGGTTGTTTTTGATAGAAAAATAGGGATTTTAAGGAATATTATCTTTAAAAATGTGATCTTTATATTTGATTCCTTTATTTTGGTGTATAATAAAATTACCTGACCACATCTATGTTATACTATAATCTTGGGCTTACTATAAGGGACTTATAGTTCATGCTAGAAAACAAAACCATTCGTTATCTAGTATTATCTAGGGGATAAAACTTAGTTTCCTTTGAATCCTTTAGGTAGATAGTTGGAAAATAGATCTTGTTGATAAAGAGCTATTTACTCCTTTGTGTAGAGTTTATTAAACAATATTTAGAAATACAATAATTTTGAGATGCACGTATGCATACAAAATGTCTCGAGAGTGACTGTAGTCTGATGAAATAGGTCAGAACATGAGACCTAGACAATACTTATAATGAAATATAGAATGAGACGTATCATCTAGGTCAATTCATGGGAGTATAGTGATAGGTCAATGAATAACTATGGTTATAGAGACTATCATGACATCAATAGCTAGATCTACCACATTGTTTGGTTTGGGATAAATGAATGTGAATCAAAGTGGATATTGTGACTACGATTATTTTTAGAATAATGGCATAGCTCTTTTTGAATATAAGTAGTAGGAAAATAAATAAGATACTTGGCATATGTACACTAGACTCTTGCATATTTTATTGGAACAACTTGATCAATTATATCAAGGTTCAATATGCTAAGGGATGGGGAATGTATGCATCCACCCTTTAGGTTTTATGGGCCCTAAAGGATAACCTATTATGTGGTTTGACCCTCATGCTAGATCAATAGGATGATAAATGAGGCAAGTTGATTCCACAAAAAGATAATTCTCATAATAATTGTCCAATTTTGTCCACTTGGGTAGTTTTCTACAACAATTTTACAACTCAAAAGTGGTTTGGTATGTCAGTACTAATTTATCTTATGATAAGTATTCATTGGGTAAAACAAAATAGTAGTATAAAAAATAATATTATTTGGGTTAAACATTGATTTAAAAAAAAAATCTCTGTATTATTTCTTGGCTTATTTATCTATGACACAACCAGGTGAGTAGACTTGGGTTGTTACACTTTCTAGATGAGATAGTCACCATAATTTGAACTAGGAATAACATAAGTTATGAATATTGGAGAGAGTTCTTATTGCTTGAACCTATTCCTCATTCATATTTCTAGAAGGAATATTTTTCCACACATTTCTCTACCCAGAAGAATAAATGAATTTGCACACATTATCACCAAAAATATGGTCTATAGTGGGTTTGATGGTGATTAAGCTGGGGTCTTCCATTAGTGTATGATATTTTAGCTAGGAGACCCTCAAAAATTTTATACTTATTCAATTATCTATCTGCCATATGAGCCCTTTCTTGATGATGGATATAGATTTAAGAAAAAAGTTCTAGAATGCAGACCCTATTGGAAGAGGATATTCACTTAAGAAATCCTTATGTTGAAGGTATTTACTTTTGACTATTTCAACCCACATGGATTTTTCATCTTTTAGGATCCTCCAACCCTATTTTTCTATAAGATCCAAGTTCATCTTGTCAACCTTTTTGAAGCCCAAACCACCTTGCTCTTTTTTGGAGTAAATTTTATCCCAAGAAACCAAGTGGAAGCATTTACGATCTTCAGAA
This sequence comes from Wollemia nobilis, assembly GCA_028583015.1. Taxonomy (NCBI): domain Eukaryota; kingdom Viridiplantae; phylum Streptophyta; class Pinopsida; order Araucariales; family Araucariaceae; genus Wollemia; species Wollemia nobilis. Next base: position 103,174 of record JAQPPZ010003182.1, read on the forward strand.
CCTAACCACAAGAATATTTTTTGTATTTGTTCAATTTTTTGACAAATGGAGATAGGATATTTGAAAATGGATAACAAAATGGAATGCTTCGGAGATAATATTGAACTAGAGTTGCTTTTCTTACTTGGATTAGAAGAGATCCTTTCCACCCAACGAGTTGCTTGTGCATTCTTTCAATAATATTGTTCCACATATTATCAGATAGTTTACCAAAGAAGAGAGGAAGACCAAGATAGATGGTTGGAAATCTAGATATGGTGTAACCAAATATATTGTAAATTTTTATCTACTTACCAAAATGGGTGTTGAGGAAGTATAATTTACTTTTAATAAAATTAATCTTTTGACCCGCAACATCCTCATAAGTGTTGAGAATACCTTTGATGGTTTTGGCTTGGGGAATGGAAGACATAGTGGTGAGGATGGTGTCATCAACAAATTATTGATGAGTGATGGGGTGAAGGATGGAAGAGGCATTTATACCATAAATGGATCCTTGGGAATAGGTATCTTTAAGGGTTATTCCTAAATATTCGACAATAATAATGAAAATAAAATGGGAGAGGGGGTCCCCCTATCTGAGCCCTCTAAAACTCTTAAAATATCTAGTAGCTGATCCATTGATGATAATAGAGAACCAAGCAATAGATAAGCATTATTTAATAAGTGCAATCCAATCTGTATGGAACCCAAACTTAGATAAAATAAAAATGAGAAAATCCCATGACACCCTATCAAAGGGCTTGTTCATGTCAAGTTTGAGAAAAAAGCCAAATTTTTTCACTTTTGGAGATAGAGTGGATGAGCTCATGGATAGTGATGATTCCATCAATAATAACTCTTCTTTGGAAAAACTTCCTTGGCAAGGATCAATAATAAGATGAAGGATGTCCTTCATTCTATTGGCTAAGACCTTTGATAAAATTTTATAAATGATATTGCAAAGGCTAATGGGCATGAAATAAAATAATGAATTGGATTTAGGAGATTTAGGAACAAGGGTAAGAAATGTAGAGTTAACATCTCAAGGGATGTATTTCATTTTTTTGAATATATTGAATGGTAGCAGTGATGTTGGGTCTGATGATTTTGTAGAAGGTTTGAAAAAATAAGCAGGGAAGCCATCGAGACTAGGAGCTTTATTGGGAGGCATAGAAAAAAGTGCATTCTTGATTTCCTATTGAGAAAAGGGACTGAGCAACCTAGAATTAAGCTATGGAGAAATAAGGTAAGGAATATTTTGAATTAAAGTGTTAGAAACCTGATTAGGACAAGGCTGACTATGACTAAGAATACTTTCAAAGTGGGCAATAACTTTAGCTCTGATCTGAGTATGGTCACTAATGATTGACCCATCATATTTGTATAAATCTCTGATTCTATTATGGCTTTAGCATATAAGAGTCATTGCATGAAAGAATTTAGTGTTAGAATTTCCATCTTTTAGCAAAACAACTCTGGATTTTTACCTCTAGAAAACTTCTTCCTCTATGATAACATTATAAAATTTTGATAGCAGATCTCTTTTAGCTTTTCTAATATTTGGTGAAGGGTTCCTATATTGGATCTCTTTCTCAATATTGTGAAGTTGGCTTTGAATGTTTTGCTTTCTTTGAAAGATATTGCCAAACACTTCCTTGTTCCAAATTCTAAGATTAGTTTTTATGAAATGCAACTTTTTTGCCACTTGAGATATGAGCATTCCTAAGAAGCTTTTACTCCACCATTCGATAATGATATTTTTGAGATCTTGGTGGTGTATCCACATATATTCAATTATAAAAGTATTTCTAAAGGTAGAGGCTAGATGAAAATCTTATAGGATGAGCGAGTTATGATCAAACCCTATTTCAGGGAGAGCTCTAAGTGTGGCATCACAAAAAAGGTAAAAAAATTCCTTGGAAAGAAGGACTTTACGTAGTCTGAGTTGGATTAGTTGGCTACCAATTCTTTTGTTACTCCACGTGAACCTAGTTCCTCTGATTTAAATATACATTAATTTTTTGTCCATAAAATTTTCAAAATACTCAAAGCATCTAGGTAAAATGGTTACCCCTCCAATTTTGTCATATGGGAATAGGAGGGAGTTAAATTCACTTGCCAACATCCATAATTCATTAGAGTAAATGTGTCTCATTTGGCTAAGGGTATCCCATAATGTTGATCATATACTTAGATTATTGGGAGCATAGATGTTTGAGAGAACCCACCTTGCTTTAGTATCTTTGCAATAGAAAATAATATTTATGATGTGGTCTAAAATCAATAAAAGTTTGCCTTCCACTCTGGATGGGTCCCAAAGACAAAAAAGTCCTCTAGAGGCACCTTGAGTAGGACTAGCAATAACTTCACTATTTTTCCATATCATTTTAGAAAATTTTCCCACATTGTCCTTATCAATATTGGTTTCTTGAAGAAGAAGAATGGTGGGTTTCAAGTATTTCCTCATGGACCTTACCAAATACTACTTAGTTTGTCCATTGAGGCCTCTCATGTTCCATGATAGGATCTTCATTTATGGGTTTTGGATGACTTATTTGCCCCTCTACCATGGGGTGAGATGGGCTTAGGTCATTTCCATCTCCTTTGTTTGGATCCTTTAAGGAAGACTCTTTAAAAGATGAAATGAGTGTAGTCTGGATGTTATTGGCTATGTCATCCTCAATATATTTCTATCTTAAATATTATATGGAAGGTATAACTTTCTTTTTTTCACTACCAATGTCAACATAAATTATCTTTTGATTTCTAGTTCGAGTCTGACTTGGGGAGGCAGCATTGATGTCACCGTTAGGGGATGAAATAACCCTTTACCTGTTTAAAACAAGGATCTCAAACTACTTAAATTCAACTTAAAAATAAAAAAAAAATAATACCAATGTGTTTGCTAATAGCAATGTACACATTCAAGGTTGATTGGAAAACTCAAACCAACCACTTCATCTTAACAAGCATCCTAAACTGATCAATCAATTTTATGTATGACCTTACTTGGTTTTTGAGACTATGCCTAGATTCTTTATTTAAATGTATGATTAAAGATAGAATATCAATGTTTTTAATCCACTTATAATATAATATGTTTATATTATAAAGTTTAATCTAATAATAATGCATGAGTAAAATTATCCTTTAGATTAAACATATCACAACAATTAACATGTTTAGTTCATGATGATGCATTGTTTTGCATGGTAATCAATATGTAGTTTTGACTAATTGATTCGAATATTTTCTTCTATCTATTGATAGAACTAAGTTTATAAACATTTTATTATGTGCAAGTTTAAATATTTTATAAATTGATATTATTTTAATAGAAATAATAACAATGTGTGTGATATTGATTTAATGAAAAATATTTATGTAATGATCAAATTGTTTTTCAATTCTTTTCACATTGGTGAGGCTATAATGAAGTATATAAATTTATTTTTATCTAAGTCCATAAATACTATACTCACAATCAATTTTATATTCATGTCATTTAAATTAATATAATAATGTTATTTATATTGTATAGTTGTAACCATCACATAAAATAAAATCATTCTAGCATAGTTGAAATAGTCATATATGAAACAATAATTTCTTATACTATGGTAGTGACAACAACCTTATAAGTAGCGTTACTAAGTCTTATACTTAAAACTTTGAAGGTCTTTTGTTTGCTTAAATGAATAGATTAAAATAATTTTAAATCATATTTTTAGTTATTATTGGAATTTCCATGTGGATCATGTATGTGCATACATAATGAATACTTATGAGGTTAAGATAAAATAAAAAAAATATGATACTTCTATTTCACCACTAATTAAATCTCTTATAGAGAAAGGTCTATGGATTTGTGATGGTTGGATCCTCTTCAATTTCCATCATCCTAACTCTCACTCTCATTGACCTTACAAAAAATTGGGATTCCCTTAATTGGGTAGTAAAACTTTACTTGATAGAGTTATTGAGATTCAAATCATATATTATATACAAGTAAAAAGACCAAAGAAATCATTGTGTTCCTTCACATGGTTTGGTGAGAAAATATATAGTCCATGTAAAAAATAAAAACCAATCCCAATAGAAGAATCTCATTTTCATATATGGAAAAAATACCATGTATCTCTCACCTTAGTGGGAGACAATATATTATATCCATAATAAACATGTCTTGTTATTTATCTTTATTTTGATATTTGGAAGCTAGTTAATTTTTTTTAAATAAATGTGCTTCATTTGATGATTTATTGCATAGGGTCTATAACATTTTTCAATAGGGCTTCTCAAGGAGAATGAAATTTATTACAATAGAAATTTCCTATATCTTTTATAAAAATAATACTCACTATTAGTGCATATTGATGTGTAGATAATTTATAAATATGCTAATCATTGTTAGTGCATAATTATGACAACTACATCATGGGTACATCATAAAAATGGCTCATATGCATTACTATTTTTTTCAATGGGTTATATGGGATTGAAACGGGCCCCACTTGTATTACATCATCACCACAAAGTGGTATTACAACAAAGCTTAGATATTATCCATGTATCTTTTGGCAAGATTCGAACCTAGGTCTCCGAATCTCCTTGAAATGTTGAGGAATTTAACCAATTGAAATAATGCCACTTGATAGTTCATATGCCTTAGTTAAAACAACTTAGACATACAAATTTTGAATCAACATAAGGAATACCAAATTTTGAATATAGATTTAAAAATTACATATGGATGTGAATTCATATATATTGCATAAATCACAAGAACAATGTTAACAAACATAAGCATAAGAATTATATATAAATACTATAGGTTTGAATCTAGAAGTGTATATACATAACAATTATGGGCAGTTAAAGCATGCTATTGTGACACAATTGTAGCCTTTTTTGACTAACATTCTCTCAAAAACTATAGTATGATTACCTTAAATAAGAAATAAATTTTAGTTCAATTGATAATATGAGTAAGGTATAAATTGTTTTTTTTTATGATTGAAACATTTAAAACTATATATTTTTAGGAAATGGATAGATATATTGAATTATGTGCTTTACTAAAGATCTTTCCTATTTTTAAAAATTTATAAGAACATATCAGTCACAATTCATATGTGATTTTATATATGATGATTTTTAAAACCAAATATTTTCTAGTATGTATTTTATACAAATATATCTAGGGCATGGTATATTTTTCATAATTTTGTAGTTTATATTTTAATTATTTTTAATTTTTAAGGAATTTAAATTTTTTGATAGACTAACTACTTATGATCATATACAAACCAAAGATAAAATACCATAAAATGTGTGATCATGGTAAGATACACAAAACATAATTGAGAGAAAGAAATAGGTATTGGATTGATTGGTTACTAGGGTAAGGGAAATCCTAAGGATAAAGATAAGAAGATAGAGGCCACAATACAAGCAAGGTAGATTGATAAGGGAAGTATGGTGTAAGCAAGTAGACCCAACTATGTAATAGAAATTAAAGCAATGCAAGTATAATATACAAAAAAAATGATAATATGCCTAATGTACTATAAAGTAAAGTGCAAGAAAATCAGAAAGAAATAAGAAATATGGAAGAGTACAAACCTTATCCTCCATGCCTTATTTACTTGATGATGTCTTTTGAGAGTTTGTAATCCTTTATCCTAACCATATTGGATGATGAAGATGCCCAACTAAAGTGGCCTTGAGGTAGAGACTCCTTTCTTGCAAATGGATTGCTAACTATACAAAAAGGATAGGACCCTTCTTATGACCTAACTATTATAATTATTTTTTTATAGAGAAAGACTATGGAAATTGTTGGTTTTTTAAGCCTTACTACCACAAAATATTATAGGTCCAAACATAAAATAGTTATAGTATTAAATTTCAAAATAATAATATAAGAGTGTTGGTTCGACTTTTATACACACCCTGTGAAGAATGAGCATAAAATACCGATAACACTTATACGGGATAAATCCCACTCACTTTAGGATCTTGTTGGATATCCAAGGTGTGAGTTACAGAGTTGGGTCGAATGTCTATTCACTCTTTTCCACTTTTGGAATAGTTTCAAGTGGACTGTCTGTTACCTTACAACGGGCTCGGGACTTCAGTTCAGTAATGTTTTTGGAGTTGGTTATCTTTGTGGATAATCAAATTTACAATCAGTTCTTTGATCTAGCTCTTTATGCTTTAGCAGATTTAAATAAAAGACAAATTTAAAGAAAGATAAAAATGGATCATTTCACGATGGAACAGAGAGAGTAGGGTAGGGCAGAAAGAGAAATTTATCTAACTTAGCTGCAAAACCAAAACTGCCAATTTTAGTTATACCGGTTAGCTTCACAATAGAACAAATCAAAGAGGAAAGTGTCCAGCTTTCTAAGATCACTTTCAACTAAGAGCATAAGACAAAGATGAAACAGATCTAACAGAAAATTATAAACAGAAGGGAAGTCGGTTAAAATTGGTATCTCTCACTAGCAGCCTAGCTCGCACAGTGAGGACAGAGCAATTAGAACAGGCCTGAACCTTAAATCTATAATTTTCCCTAACATACAATAAAGAAAATGAAGCCTAACAACATATCCAATCCTGGTAACACAGATCTACAACATAAATTAAATAAACCTTAATGAAACGAAAACAAAAGAAGATGAACTTATCACAATCTGAAAGAGATTAGGCTCCTGGCCATGCTATCATAGAAAAAGAAAAATCACACCAACTCTAAGTCCAGAACAAAGCATTCAAACAAGATTTGCAGGAAATTGCTCCAATAGCTTTTATTTCTAAGTTTTCGCCTCTCGTGATTTACATTCAGAAGAAGTATTTATAGACCCAGGATAGACCCTGATCTTTTTAGGAATATCTTCTTCTCAAACCCTAAATTTTATCCTCTTAACCTTACTATCGGGGTTTTACAATATAAGGCCCTTTAAAAATAGAGTTTTTTATAAACCCTAACCACTCGGCAAATCTGAGTGTAGTTACTTGCCATAAATGGAAAAGGCATGATCTGATGTTATTCTCATCCATCTGTAACTGCAAGTAAATATCTTCATCTTTCTGGTGCACTTGTCGGGAGGGTCTCATTAATTCCTTAGAGAAATTCGGATGAGTCACCGGTTTCTTTGACACTTTATCTTCGTAGAGCCGCTTTTGAGTTGAAATTCTTCGCATGCCATTACTTTCACCATAAATTCTTCTGTTAAATGCATCCATCGACAAATTTCGATAACTGTGTAGATATTTTCATTTTTCGATCAATTTCCGACATACTCCATTAAATGGGCAGTTGCTTAGTCACCGTAAAGTCTCTTTGCGGCCAGATCTATAAAATCTGGATGAACCAACAATTCTCGGCATCTCCAATTTCCATCTGACGGCCTTCATTTAATCCGTGCTTATTTTGTCTTTCTCGCCATTACTTCCGTTAGTATGCAACTGCCAGATGGCTTTCTGCAAAAGACATGCAAGGATTAGTACTTTAATATTATTAAATCAAAACCTTAATTATTAAATCAAAACCTTAATGTTCATTATATGTCGGCTTTATTTGCTTTTGACACGTGTCGTGATAACACGACGCTTTCCTCCAACTATTTTCATTTTGGCCTCTTTGTTTTTTTTGCCACGAAACCGCGACATGTCACGATTTTGCGACATGTCACGAAATCGCGACGTCCCACGCCTTGACTTCTTTCTTTTTCTACCGTGAAACCGCGACATGTCACGATTTCCGCATCATGTCCCCTTCACTTTCTTTCCACGCAACATGTCGTGAAATCGCGATGTCCCCAGCGCCTTGGCAACTCTTTGCTTTGTCTGTCGTGAAACCGTGACATGTCACGATTTCGTGACATGTCACAAAATCGTGACATCCCCAGCGCCTTGGCACTTCTTTGTTTTGTCTGCCGTGACATGTCACGATTTCACGACTGTCCAAATCCGACGTTTCCCTTGTTTCTTCTTTCTTCGCAACGACATGTCACGATTACACTCTTCATGCCTTAACCTTTTTTGTTCCTCTCACAACCGACATTCCATTTCCATGGCGAAATCGCGCCCTTTTCATCAAGACTTGCATTCATCCAAAATGTGTCGCGATATCGCGACGTTTTTATCACTTGCACTTTTCTTCCAAAACATCGAAATCACGACGTTTTCATTACTTGGCACTGTCTTTCCAAATATGTCGCGATATTGCGACGTTTTCACTACTTGGCACTTTCTTTCCAAATATGTCACGATATCGCGACGTTTTCATCACTTGGTCTTTTCTTCCAAAATACGTCACGATTTCGCTACATTTTCATCAAGTTTGGCTTCCGACTCAAACCTGTCGCGATTTCGTGACCTTTCCAAAAATGGAAAGTGTCGCGATATCGCGACTTTTCCAAAAATGGAAGTGTCGCGATATCGCGACGTTTCCAGGACTTAGCCATTTTTTCCAAGACCCGTCGCGATTTCGCGACATTTCCAAAAATGGAAAGTGTCGCGATATCGTGACTTTTCCAAAAATGGAAGTGTCGCGATTTCGCGACGCTCTCAGCACTTAGCAAAATTTCCAGAAATTGTAGGTTGACTCTAATGAATTCATTCATCTGTATTTTGCATTTTTACATATCTGTGAAAGATTTTCTTTACTCAAAATGTTTCTAACTTTTAAAGAAGTGAATTCTAAATTGAAATTAAAGTCACATGCAAGACTACTTAGATACTTTGATATAAGCAAAACTTGAAGAAGAAAGAGGCAAGCAAAAATTTGGAATTAAAACCTGAAAAACATCAAGAGGGTCCTTACTGCAAAATGAAAGCTCAATATTTTCAAAGGATGGAAATTCATTTTTTCAGTGGGGGTGTGTTGCTTCTCAACAAATGGCGATATCTGCGGGGTAAAATAGTAGCACTATTTTAGAATCCAGGACTCTAGTTTCAAAACAATGTAGACCATGTACCATGCCTTGCCACAAATATTCTTCAAAATAAATTAACTACTACCTGATAGTTGTTAAAATTTCCCAAGGACATACTAGGTTGAATCACTTAAGGAAGATTTTTGATGTGCAATTATAAGCGTATAAAACTTTCTTCAAGAATGACTGGGCCTTCGAATGTTGTACTCTGGATTGATCAACTTTTCTAGAAAGGGGAAACCGAGTTGTGAAAGGGGAAACCGAGTAGGGCTCTGTTTACTAGTTTAGCCTTTTACAACCTCGACAGAGTTACTCTTTAGATTTTCACGACCCTGATCCACAACTGTGAAGTAGTATCTACAACTTGGTAAAAGAAAACATCTTCTGAAGCCTTGGCTACCTCTTTCATTACATAACTTTTTCCTTCCCCTTTTTTTTTTTATAGGAAATAACAGAGTGCCAGTTTTATGTTGTCTTGCTCAACTTTCACCTTCTCTCTCTCTCCTTTGAAATATACCGAAATCTGAAAAGCCTTAAAAAAGAACAACAATTTTTTTTTTAATATTTCATCAATCTGGAACTGCTTCAGCCTGGGTACTGATAGCCTCTATGGATACTCAAATAATTTCACGAATCAGAGTCCCCTCTTATGACCAACTTTTCTTGGATTCCCTAGGAGTTTCTCCAGCCAAACAGTATAGCAGTTTCTTTATAATTAAAATAACTGTGGCAAGCAAGACACAAAATCCAATCATCTTTCTACTGTTGTTCTGAATAACAAAATAGTTCCACTATTCAGTTTAAGCAGACTATCTCTCAATTAGAATAATGAACACTGGATTTTGAACTCAGAAAAAAACAATTTTAGAAGGCTGACTTTTTCTTTGCTGTCCAGGCAAAACTAAAAAAAATAGAATTTTAAAAGCTAAAGAAATTTGTATAGATCCCAAAGGATAAAACACAGAACTTTAAAAATCAAACAAAATAAAATAAAACAAAACTACTTTGTACAGACCCCAAAGGATAAAACACAGACCTTTAAAATAAAATAAAATAAAATAAAACAAACTACTTCAAAGCTTATTTACAATGTATACACATGTTACAACGTCTTTGTGATTCATTCAATCGATGTATTGGATGGAAAAGCTGAGAAATAATGCTTTAGATATTGACCATTAACAGGAAGGTTCAAAAAATTACCCTCCAGGTCCTGTAGAAAAAATGCATTATTACCCAGGGTTTTGGCAATCTGGTATGGCCCTGTCCATAAAGGTTGCAGCTTGGTGTTTTTACGCTTCTTTTCATGGGCTTTGTCCCATAGAAACACCAGGTCTGCAAGTTTGAACGCCTTCGAATTGGCCCTCTCGTCAAGCCAGTGCTTGACTATCTCTTGGTGCCGACTAAAATGCTCCACAGCTTGAAGTCGTCCACCCTGCAAATCAAACAAGTCCAACATACGGGTTTTCGTATCTGCATGATCAAAGTAATGTAAAGCAAATTTTAATCCTGGTACTAATGCTTCATATTCTACCAAATTATTAGTGCAGGGAAACTGCAAGCGATAAGACATAAAATCGGTTTGATTTTTTGGTCCTTTAAGAACAGCCCCTGTACCATAACCTTGCTCAGACTTAGCTGCATCAATATGAAGTATCCCAACTTCATTATCGTGATTAAGGTGAGCTTTAACCGGTTTCTCCTTTTGAGTAGTTGTTAAATTATAAACCCCGATATAACAACCCTCAGCAAGATTAGCAGTCTCATTCTTGGCATTATACTCTGTAACCATGAGTTTATATCTTGGTTCTCTGTTGATTCTTAATTGATTTGCAAAACCATTCCAGGGTAACCACATATGCGAGAAATCAGTAGCCAAATACCCATTCAATGATTTTGACCAATCCTTGCTCAGAAGCATCCCGTATCCTACAGGAATATCCACCACCTGAATATCAATTCTGTGTTGCGCTCTTGGCTCAGATGCTAGCTGGATATGTATATTCTGAAGTTCACCTACCACTTTAACCTCAGACTTATCCAATTGGACGACTCTCATCTCGGAGTTCATGGGGGTCAAACCCAACTGTTGACAAATGGCCAAAGGCATAACATTAGCTGAAGCACCCGAATCTACCAGACAGTTGTGTAAGTTTTTCCCAAATATTCGGATAGTCAGTAGAAAAGGTGGAACTTCAGTCTTCTCTTTATACATGGCCACATTTGCATTTGCCATCTTCTTTCCCTTTTCCAAAGGTTTGGTAGTAGGTTCAGAATATGTTTTGATCAGGTTATCCCTCTGTTCAAAAATTTGGGCCAGCTCATGAAGAGTGATGTTGGCTTTGATTTTTTTCATGTCCTCCACTATATTATATCCTTTATTGAGTGGAGGGACAAATGCATCTGGTCCTCTCGGATTTCCTCCCTTGGGTGGGGATGGGTTATTGCTTGAAGATGGATCTGGAGGAACACTGTGTGAGTTGTCCGGAGGGGTAGATGTAGTGTTGGGCTCCGGATTTCTGTTTCTGAGGTTGTAGTTGTCCCTCCTGTACTGTTGAAAAGCCTGTACTTCATCCATGGGTAGCTCCACAACATTCTCTGATTCTTCTGGGAAAGTGAAAGAATCTAAGACCATAGCTGCACTGTGGTTGGATGAACTTGGGGCATCCGCAGTCCTTTGTTGTTCAGGAGAAACCAACTCGCCAGAAAGAGCTTCAAAGGCATTACAGAATTCCAAACAATCCAACTCCCCGTGCTGAGACGTTCCATGAATCCTGCACCAGTTAGGCAAGGCTAAATCACAAATATTTACATCATGCCCTTTACCTTTATAATCCTTATTGGGCTCGTATGGGGGCCGAGTGAATCTATTCTGCTGATAAGAAAACCTGTTTAGGTTTTCGCAAATGGACACTTGCCTTTTGAAAGTCAAAAAGTCATTTGCCAACTTTTGGACTACCCTTGAAACTTCTTCAACTCTTGTGTTATCAGCTTCTTTACCTGGATTCTATACATTTTCAACAGGTGCTACAGCCAATGGATTTCCTGATGGTGGAGTTGGACACACTGGCAACATCATCTGATGTGGTATGGGATTGAAAACAAGGGCAACTTGTGTGACCAAAGGAATTTGATGAGCATTTAAAGGTTGGGGTCCCAACTGTCTTTCCAGAACCAAAGCTTCTTTGTAAGCCTCTGTTAAATTGGTAATAGAGGGATCTCTTTTCAAGAAAACAGAAGTCATTGGATCCAGAGAATTCCTAAAAATCTCTAATGCCAGGTCTGCATTTGGCACATAATAACCAGTCAGTCTACCATAAGCCTTCCGAAATCTAACATTGTAAGATCTAACAGATTCATTTATTTCTCTTTTAATACTAGAAAACTATTGATATAATACACTGGGATCTATTACCTCACCAAACTGTGATACAAAAACCTTTTCCAAGTCATTCCAACTGGTAATAGAATCGTTAGTGAGATTTAGAAACCAGTCGTAAGCTCCCTCCTGGAGAGTGAACAGGGAACAATCTGCAAGCCACATCTTCATGTTGTACATTTAACAATTTCAGAGCATTCTTGAATGCTACTAGATGTTCTTCTGCTGTCCTAGTTCCATCATGTTTATATCTGGGAAGATACCTCTCAAGATTTCTAGGCAGGTCATGGGCTGCACCCGAGATATTTAAGGCAGTGGAACCTAACCAGTTTGCCATTATTACTTGATTGACAATGATATTTTCAGTTGCAGTTGGAGTAACTACAAGTGGTGATAAAACTATTTCAGACAAGGACTTGGCCCTTCTGAGGCTGCTTCTTCTAGGAGTTTCTAACTCAGGCACAAGGAGCTCTCCAGCTCTAGAGTGGGACCTTGTTACTCTATAATTAGAATCCAGCTTTTCACCAGCACTTACAACCTTACAATCCTTAACAGACTACTGAACTTCAGGTCCTCTTTTCTAGCAATTTTAAATATTGGTGTTGAGTTCCGTTGTTTAGGCAAAAACTCAAACAAACAAGTTTTAAAAGGCTGAGGAAGAGGGAAAAGGATTCAAAAGATAAAATACCAGACTCTGCACAGACAACTTACAATACTGAACAGAGTTCAGCAGGGCCCTCCTTCTAGCGCCAATTTTAAATGTTGGTTCGACTTTTATACACACCCTGTGAAGAATGAGCATAAAATACCGATAACACTTATACGGGATAAATCCCACTCACTTTAGGATCTTGTTGGATATCCAAGGTGTGAGTTACAGAGTTGGGTCGAATGTCTATTCACTCTTTTCCACTTCTGGAATAGTTTCAAGTGGACTGTCTGTTACCTTACAACGGGCTCGGGACTTCAGTTCAGTAATGTTTTTGGAGTTGGTTATCTTTGTGGATAATCAGATTTACAATCAGTTCTTTGATCTAGCTCTTTATGCTTTAGCAGATTTAAATAAAAGACAAATTTAAAGAAAGATAAAAATGGATCATTTCACGGTGGAACAGAGAGAGTAGGGTAGGGCAGAAAAGAGAAATTTATCTAACTTAGCTGCAAAACCAAAACTGCCAATTTTAGTTATACCGGTTAGCTTCACAATAGAACAAATCAAAGAGGAAAGTGTCCAGCTTTCTAAGATCACTTTCAACTAAGAGCATAAGACAAAGATGAAACAGATCTAACAAAAAATTATAAACAGAAGGGAAGTCGGTTAAAATTGGTATCTCTCACCAGCGGCCTAGCTCGCACAGTGAGGACAGAGCAATTAGAACAGGCCTGAACCTTAAATCTGTAATTTTCCCTAACATACAATAAAGAAAATGAAGCCTAACAACATATCCAATCCTGGTAACATAGATCTACAACATAAATTAAATAAACCTTAATGAAACGAAAACAAAAGAAGATGAACTTATCACAATCTGAAAGAGATTAGGCTCCCGGCCATGCTATCACGAGAAAAAGAAAAATCACACCAACTCTAAGTCCAGAACAAAGCATTCAAACAAGATTTGCAGGAAATTGCTCCAATAGCTTTTATTTCTAAGTTTTCGCCTCTCGTGATTTACATTCAAAAGAAGTATTTATAGACCCAGGACAGACCCTGATCTTTTTAGGAATATCTTCTTCTCAAACCCTAAATTTTATCCTCTTAACCTTACTACCGGGGTTTTACAATATAAGGCCCTTTAAAAATAGAGTTTTTTATAAACCCTAACCACTCGGCAAATCCGAGTGTAGTTACTTGCCATAAATGGAAAAGGCATGATCCGATGTTATTCTCATCCATCTCATAACTGCAAGTAAATATCTTCATCTTTCTGGTGCACTTGCCGGGAGGGTCTCATTAATTCCTTAGAGAAATTCGGATGAGTCACCGGTTTCTCTGACACTTTATCTTCGCAGAGCCGCTTTTGAGTTGAAATTCTTCGCATGCCATTACTTTCACCATAAATTCTTCTATTAAATGCGTCCATCGGCAAATTTCGGTAACTGTGTGTAGATATTTTCATTTTTCGATCAATTTTCGACATACTCCATTAAATGGGCAGTTGCTTAGTCACCGTAAAGTCTCTTTGCGGCCAGATCTATAAAATCTGGATGAACCAGCAATTCTCGGCATCTCCAATTTCCATCTGACGGCCTTCATTTAATCCGTGCTTATTTTGTCTTTTCCGCCATTACTTCCGTTAGTATGCAACTGCCAGATGGCTTTCTACAAAAGACATGCAAGGATTAGTACTTTAATATTATTAAATCAAAACCTTAATGTTCATTATATGTCGGCTTTATTTGCTTTTGACACGTGTCGTGATAACACGACGCTTTCCTCCAACTGTTTTCATTTTGGCCTCTTTGTTTTGTCTACCGCGAAACCGCGACATGTCACGATTTCGTGACATGTCACGAAATCGCGACGTCCCTGCGTCTTGGCAACTCTTTGGTTTGTCTATCACGAAACCGTGACATGTCACGATTTCGTGACATGTCACAAAATCGCGACATCCCAGTGTCTTGGCAACTCTTTGCTCTGTCTGCCATGAAACCGCGACATGTCACGATTTCACGACATGTGAAATCACGACATCCCCAACGCCTTAGCAAATCTTTGCTTTGTCTGTCGCGAAACCGTGACATGTCGTGAATCGCGACTCCCACCCCTCTTTTTGGCCACCACGATCACAAAATCATGACATTTCCAGCATCTTGGCAACTTTCTTCTTTCTCCTCTGCGAAAACGCGACATGTCACAATTTCGCGACATGTCACGAAATCGCGACGTCTTCATGCCTTAACCATTTTTTGTTTCTCTCGCCGCAAAACGTGACATGTCACGAAATCGTGCCCTTTTCATCAAGACTTGCATTCATCCAAAATGTGTCGCGATATCGCGACGTTTTTATCACTTGCACTTTTCTTCCAAAACACGTCGTGAAATCGCGACGTTTTCATTACTTGGCACTTTCTTTCCAAATATGTCGTGATATCGCGACATTTTCATCACTTGGTATTTTCTTCCAAAATACGTCACGATATCGCTACATTTTCATCAAGTTTGGCTTCCGACTCAAACCTATCGCGATTTCGTGACATTTCCAAAAATGGAAAGTGTCGCGATATCGTGACTTTTCCAAAAATGGAAGTGTCGCGATATCGCGACGTTTCCAGGACTTAGCCAATTCTTCCAAGACCCGTCGCGATTTCGCGACATTTCCAAAAATGGAAAGTGTCGCGATATCGCGACTTTTCCAAAAATGGAAGTGTCGCGATTTCGCGATGCTCTCAGCACTTAGCAAAATTTCCAGAAATTGTAGGTTGACTCTAATGAATTCATTCATCTGTATTTTGCATTTTTACATATCTGTGAAAGATCTTTTTACTCAGAATGTTTCTAACTTTTAAAGAAGTGAATTCTAAATTGAAATTAAAGTCACATGCAAGACTACTTAGATACTTTGATATAAGCAAAACTTGAAGAAGAAAGAGGCAAGCAAAAATTTGGAATTAAAACCTGAAAAACATCAAGAGGGTCCTTACTGCAAAATGAAAGCTCAATATTTTCAAAGGATGGAAATTCATTTTTCAGTGGGGGTGTGTTGCTTCTCAACAAAGAGTAGAATAATATATGAGAAACTTAATATGTATATCAAGGTCAATATAATAAAGAAAATAACATTCACTTATATAATAAAATATGAATGTAAAAGGCCTAAATAATTCATGAACTATGCATGAAGAAAAACTTACAATATTAAATGCTCATAAATCTATATACAAGTTTTATTCCTTTTCTTCTTATTACAACTTTGTAATATGATATTCTAATTATATTATTATGGAGTATTATATTCATAATATAGCCATAGTAATATGAAACTTCAAGTAATTGACTATTTCTATCCATATGAAACGTACCATGACCTTTGGCTTATCATCTTGCCACTTGCATACTAGACTCTTAAAGTTCTTACATGGATACTTGAATCTGAGACACTTGCATAGATCTACATGAATATTACACTTTTGCATGCACTCCTAATCTAAGATACTTGTGCACATCCTCACATTACATATTTGTATACTTACATACATGGAACTTGTGCACATTCTCTTAATCTATACTTGCACTCAAACTTACATGACACTTTTGCATTTCTTGAACATTGCACTCTTACATGATAGTTGTGCATTTCTTGCACATTGATACTTACATAAAATGAGAATATAAATCATACATCTAAACTATAGACTCTATTAGAAATATTAAGTTGTCATTGATGTCAAAGGAAAAAATATCTTCAAGGATGAAATATTGATGTCAAAGGCCGAAATATCTTCAAGGATGAAATGTTGATATCAAAGGTAAAAATATCTTCAAGGATGAAATGTTGAATTGTCATAAATGTTCAAGGCAAGGTGATTTTATATGCTTTAATATTTAAATGAAATATTTAAATATTAAAGAGGGAGGTTTATATTTAAATAAAAGGATTTAAATATAATTTAAATATATAAAAGTTTAAATAAAGTGGAAGGTTTATATTTTTAAAAGGTTAAAAATTAAATTTGCATGGGCCGACCTCCTTGAGCACACCATACAAAAAAAGTTTGAAAAATCAAATATTTAAAATAATGGGCTGACTTCCTTGGATGCGAAAGATAAAAAAAATATTAATAAGGCCATTAATTCACTTTGGCTAAGGGTATGCAATTCGATTATCCTTAGGGTGAGAGAGTGAAACGAGTAGAAGATAAACGAGGATAGGAGCACAAATTTTATGGTAGTGATACGATTAAGGATCCAAATATTTAGTTGTGCTTCTTTAGTTTCATTCGTTGGGGTAGCCTAGTCAGTTTCCTAGCTCACGTGGAGCACTGCTATGCAAAAGGTACAGGGGTAAAATCCAATTAGTGCCTATTTTTCTATGGTTTTTTTTATTCAAGGTAGTGCAAAGATGAAGTCAAATATCATATCGTGCCCCTTTGGTTTTATCTGTTGGGGTAGCTCAGTCAGTCACCTAGCTCGCATGAAGTGTTGTGGTGCAAAAGGCTAAAGGATCGAATCTCTTCGACATCCATTTTGCTAAATAGTTTGAGAGAGCGCAACGAAGGAGTTAAATATTTTCTTGCACATTTTAGTTTCACCTACTACGGTAGCTTAGTTGGCCATGAATCCATGTTAGGACACTCTGCTTCTAGAGGTCAAGGGATCGAATATCATTCGTGGCTATGCAAGGTAATTATAAAGTTTAATTTTTATTAAATTTAATAAAAGGGGAGATATAAGGGTTATGGTGTTAGTATAAAGCTTCATTTTTACAAATTAATAAAAGGGAGATATAAGGGTCATGTTGTTAGAATAAAGCTTTATTTTGTAAGTTTTAAAAGGGAGATATAAGGAGTTATTTTTAAGCTTTATTGTGTAGGTTTTTAAAATAAATGATAAGGTTTTAAAGTGATTGATTTGATATTTAAATCAAGAAGGAAAAAAGAGAATTATCGAATAGATTTAAAAAGCATATGCAAGAGGAAGATCATCATTATTGAGGTAGATTGGAAGGCATAAATTTGGAACAAGTCAAGGTGTCAAAGAATAATAAGTGCACATATTCACCCAAGCATTAAATTAAAAACGAAGGGCAATTTAGTCATTTCAAGAAGAAGGAAAGGTGCATATGATAGTGGAAGAAGAGCAAGGTATTAGCATATCCAAGTCAACACACAAGTAAGTTATCTAAGCTAGACTTGATATACCTTTAAAATGTCATAAATGTGAGATATGTAGAAGTGACAAACTTAATGAATACAAGAACATATTAGCCATTTGAATATTACTACATTAGTACATATCATTCTCTATATGTTAATGAAGATAAAAGAATTATGGGTAGAATATGTCTGAATTACTTTTAGTAGTGGAAAGAAAACTAAGAAAAAGGTGAAGAACTTGATGCCAATATTAAGCATGTTTTGGAGCAAATTTGAGAAGGCTTTATGAGTAGGTTTTGGAGCAAATTTGAGAAGGTTTTGTAAGAAATTTTTGGAGCAGATTTGAGAAAGTTTTGTGAGTAGGTTTTGGAGCATATTTGAGCAAGTTTTTTAAGCAGGTTTTGGAGTATACTTGATCACAGGGATTGGTGTTTTCTATGGATTGATGTCCATAAAATTGAACAAGAAGATTGGTGTCTCCTATGGATTGGTGTCCATGAACTTGAGCAAGTGGATTGGTGTCTCTTGTGGATTGGTGTCCATGAACTTGAGAAAGGGGATTGGTATCTCCTATGCATTGGTGTTCATAAAATTGTATAGGGGATTGGTGTCTCCAATGGATTGTTGTCCATAAACTTGAGCAAGTGGATTGGTGTATAGTATTTATTGGTGTACATAAAATTGAGCAAGGGGATTTGTGTCTCCTATGGATTGGTGTTCAAAAAATTGTATGGGGGATTGGTGTATCCTATGGATTGGTGTCCACAAACTTGTATGGTGGATTGGTGTCTCTTATGGATTTTTGTCCATGAACTTGTATAGGGGATTGGTTTCTCCTATGGTTTGGTCCCCATAAAAATTATTGAAGAAATATATACGCAATATTTTGCCATGGTTTTATCCCAAGAGGGAGTTTCCACGTAAAATTTGTCTCTTATGTGTGTGATTATTTGTGCATTGTTTCATTATTGCATTGATATTATTTGAATCTATTTCTTTGGAAAGAAAAGATAAAAGTTTTATATTATATTTTTCACCCCCATATTAGTATAAGCTTGTGCTATTCAAATGGTATCAGAGCGGGTTCCTTCTTGAAAGCCTAACAACTTGAAGGAATATCCTACAAGAACACACATGGCTATACAAGAAGGTTTTTTGTCAAATCGGGCACCAATGTTTTATGGGACTAACTATATTTTATAGAGCATAAGGATGCATAATTACTTGATGGCACATGTCCATGATATATGACAATCATTTGAGGGTGGGTTCACACCAACTACAACTCCTCCCATAGATTGAGATGGCAAGAAACCATTTGAAAATAATGCCAAGGCAATGAATGCAATATTAATTGGGTTATGTGAATCAAATTTTATGAAATTCATGCCAAGTTACAAATAACATATGAAGGAGATGACAAGGTTAAAATGGCAAAAATTCAAACCCACAGGAGAAAGTTTAAGGATTTGAAAATTAAATATGAGGAAGATATTACAAAATATTTGCTATGAGTTGATGAGGTCATTAACACCATTCATGGACTTGGAGAAAATATTGATGACTCTAAGATTGTTCAAAAAATATTAAGGTCACTTCCGATGAGTTTTGATGCAAAGGTTTCAGCAATAGAAGAGATGAAGGATTTTAAAACATTAAGCATGGATGATCTACATGGAATTCTCATAGCCATGACTAAAAAAATTCAAACATACAAACATGAAGCAACATTTAAAGCTTCAAATAAGACAAGGAACAAGGAACCATAATCAAGTGAACAATCAACCAACATATTTGTGCAAAGGAATAAGAATGGTCCATGAAAACACAAAGGTATACATTCTATAAAATATTTTAATTATGGTAACCTTGATCACTATGCATCTAATTGTCCACAAGCTAGAATTTTAGAACTAATAGCAGTGAAGAAGAAAAGGAATATAAGAAAAAAAATAAAGAAAAATTTATCATGAAAAGAAAAATAGGTATGGTCAAAACAAGCATGAGAAGAAGATATTTCAAAGATACAATAAGAGTTTTTATGTTGAATAAGAAAGCATTTCTTCCACTAGCAGTGGTGAAAGTCTCTCAAATAGTGAAATATAAGAAATCCTATTTTTAGACATAGAAGAGAAAGAATATGCTCCTGTTGTCAAATACCAAGAAGAAGAGAAAGATTCAAACAATGAAGAAGATGCCATGGTTGACATTGAAGAGGAACTTGTTGTTGCTTTTGAAGAGTTGAAGATGACTAGAAATAAGAAATCAAGATTGAAGGCTAAAATAAAAGAGGATGAGAAGACAAAGGTAAAGTTGTCATAAGAACTCATTGACCTAAAATTTAAAGTTGAAGAGGTAAAGAAAATTGAAGAAGGTATGGCTAAGCAGTTAAATGCAAAAGAGTTGGAATGTGAAAAACTAGAACATGAGGTTGTCTCTCTAAGGAAGGAAGTAGAAAAATCTAATGATAAGCTACATGGGTTTGAGAAAAGCTCAAAAATTATAGGTGATATTATCAAAGCATAGAGATCTTCAGTTATAAATACTGGACTTGGGTTTGAAGAAGGTCAAAAGAAACAAAAGGGGGAATCAAGCTCAAAAGGAAAAGAGGCATCAAAGAAAATGATTAAAGAGGAACCTAAGACCTATGCTAATGTATTGAGAAGTGGAAGCATCAAGAAGGAAGAAAAGTAAGCATTATGAAGGATCAAGGACCATCACAAAAATAGAAATGAGATAACCATGCGGTAATATCCTCCAAGGAAATCAAATAGGTTTTAATATTTCTTCCGTGGTTATTATTTCTCATGTAAAAAATTTGGTCATAAAGCTATAAATTATAGGATCTATGCTAAGAATTATTTTTGTTTCACCAAGAGTAATTTCAATTTATTTGCACCTGTCACGGAATACAACATCATATGCTACAAATGTAATAATTTTGGGCATATAGCTATATGGTGCACAATAATGTTCCTTGAAATTTTGAAGTCAAGAAAAAAAGGATGGTCAAAATGTTCAAAAGGGTATGTCCTCCAAAGTTTGGAGAAAGAAAATAGAACAAGAAAAAGAGCATATTAATTTGGGATTTTCACTCCCATCTCATAATTGAAGTCTCAAGGAAAGTAGGTAGTGAGGGAGAATTGTTAAGTGTCTTATCTTACAGCCCCGAGGAGCCTTTGCCATTGATGTCAAAGGGAGAGAATTTTAGTAAGGGGGAGCAGCTAGTCAGGGGGAGCAACTTGTGATCCTGTTCAATAAAGGTTAGTTTCATTGTAGGGTTACCATCAATGACAAAGGGGGAGATTGCTAGAAATATTGAGTTGTCATTGATGTCAAAGGCAAAAAGATAGTCAACGATGAAATATTGATGTTAAGGTAAAGGGGGAGATTGATAGAAATATTGAGTTGTCATTGATGTCAAAGGCAGAAATATAGTCAAGGATGAAATATTGATGTCAAAGGTAAAAATATCTTCAAGGATGAAATGTTGATGTCAAAGGCAAAAATATCTTCAAGGATGAAATGTTGAGTTGTCATTAATGTTCAAGGCAGATATCTTCAAAGGTGATTTTATATGCTTTAATATTTAAATGAAATATTTAAATATTAAAGAGGGAGGTTTATATTTAAATCAAAGGATTTAAATATAATTTAAATATATAAAAGTTTAAATAAAGTGGAAGGTTTATATTTTTAAAATGTTAAAAATTAAATCTGCATGGGTCGACCTCCTTGAGTGCACCATACAAAATAAAGTTTAAAAATTCAAATATTAAAAATAATGGGTCGACTTCCTTGGGCATGAAAGACAAAAGCATATTAATAAGGCCATTAATTCACTTTGGCTAAGGGTATGCAATTCGATTATCCTTCGGGTGAGAGAGTGCAATGAGTAGAAGACAAAGGAGGAGAGGAGTGCAAATTTGATGATAGTGATATGATGAAGGATCCATATATTCAGTTGTACTTCTTTGGTTTCATCCATTGGGGTAGCCTAGTCAATTGCCTAGCTTGCATGGAGCGCTGTTGTGTAGAAGGTACAAGGGTCAAATCCCCTTGGTGCTTATTTTTCTTTGGTTTTTGTTGTTTGAGGTAGTGTAAATATGAAGTGAAATATCATATTGTGCCCCTTTGGTTTTATCTATTGGGGTAGCCTAATCGGTTTCCTAGCTCACGTGGAGAACTACGGTGTAGAAGGTTAAAGGGTAGAATCTCTTCAATGCCCATTTTTATTAAGAGTTTGAGATAGCACAATGAAGGAGTTAAATATTTTATTATACCTTTTTGGTTTCACCTACTGTGGTATCTCAGTTTGCCATGAACCCGTGTTAGGGCATTGCACTTCTAGAGGTTAGGGGATTGAATCTCATCCGCGACTATGCAAGGTAATTATAAAGCTTAATTTTTATTAAATTTAATAAAATGGGAGATATAAGGGTTATGGTGTTAGTATAAAGCTTCATTTTTACAAATTAATAAAAGGGATATATAAGGGTCATGTTGTTAGAATAAAGCTTTATTTTGTAAGTTTTAAAAGGGATATATAAGGAGTTATTTTTAAGCTTTATTTTGTAGGTTTTTAAAAGAAATGATAAGGGTTTAAAGTGATTGATTTGATATTTAAATAAAGAAGGGAAAAAGAGAATTATTGACTAGATTTGAAAAGCACATGGAAGAGGAAGATCATCATTATTGAGAAAGAGTTGGAGGGCATAGATTTAGAACATGTCAAGGTGTCAAAGAATATTAAGTGCACATATTCACCCAAGAATTCAATTAACAAGGAAGAATAATTCAGTCATTTAAAGAAGGAAAGGTACACATGATAGTGAAAGAAGGGTAAGGTATTATCATCTCCAAGTCAACACACAATTAAGTTATCTACGCTAGACTTGAAATACCTTTAAAATGTAATAAATGTAATATATATGGAAGTAACAAATTTAATGAATGTGAAGAACATATTAGCCATTTGAATCTTACTACATTAGTGCATATAATTCTCTATATGTTCATGAAGATAAAATAATTATGGGTAGAATATGTTTGAATTGCTTTTAGTAGTGGAAAGCAAACTGAGGAAAAGGTGAAGAACTTGATGCCATTATCAAGCAGGTTTTGGAACAGATTTGAGCAGGTTTTGTGAGCAGGTTTTGGAGCAGATTTGAGAATGTTTTGTAAGTAGGTTTTGGAGAATATTTGAGCAAGTTTTGTGAGTAGGTTTTGGATCCGATTTGAGTAGGTTTTGTAAGCAGGTTTTGGACCAGACTTGAGAAAGAGGATTGGTGTCTCCTATGGATTGGTGTCCATAAAATCAAGCAAGGGTATTGGTGTCTTCTATGGATTGGTGTCCATGAACTCGAGCAAGGGTATTTGCATCTCCTGTGGATTTGTGTCCATGAAATTGAGCAATAGGATTGGTGTGTCCATGAAATATATAAGCAATATTTTTCCCTGGTTTTCTTCCAAGAAGGATTTTCCATGTAAAATATTTGTCTCTTATGTGTGTGGTGATTTGTGTATTGTTTCATTATTGCATTGATATTATTTGAAGTTATTTATTTGGAAATAAAAGAGAAAAAAAATTGTTGGAAATTTTGAGTATATTGTGTTTTCATTGATGTCAAAGGATTGATGGCATAGGTTGATGTCATCGTTTGTCATCGATGTCAAAGATAGTTTGGTATGTCAAAATATAAGTTTATAAGTTGGTTAATTATTCAAGGCAAGGTTCATCCCAATACAAAGAATTGATAAAAATAAAAGGTTATAATATTTATTTTAAATATTATAAGCCAAAGAGGTTTGGAAAAAAAAATTAAGTGTTTGATTAAAAGGTTGAAGGCCTAAGTTTTAAGACCATGGTTCAAAAATAAAGTAAGTAACTAAGGCCCAAAAGAGATAATATTATAATATTTTAATATTATAATATTGGGAAAAAATTTTGAAAAAGAAAGGACTTAAAACACCACCATGGGATTAGAGGACAAAGGTTATAATATTTAATATTTTTAAAGATTAAAATATTTCATAAAAGTTTAGGTGAAAAAACTTGAAGGTAGGAAATTGAAATATTTCTCAATAGGAGGCGTGGACATCATAGTAATGAAGGGCACGACTTGAATATAAATAAAGGTTCAAAACCTTTTAAAATTAATCAAATGGGTATGTGACTTGAATAATAAAAAATGAGTAGAAGAATATGAAGGGTGCATTTTTGGTGAAGAAGTCATATTGGTAAAAAATATTGTGCTGGTCAAGAGGAAAAAATTGGTAGGCTAGCATAACTGATCACAGGAGTAGTGCTAAGGCACTTGTACAGAATCGATCATAGGTTTGAATCCCTTGGAGGGATTTTTTTCAAAATAATTAAAGGAGCATGACTTCCAAGGTGGAGACAATGAAGTAAAAGAGAATTGAAATCATTTGGATCTAGCCAGGTGGCTAGTCCATGTGGTAGGTGGGTCCTATGTAGGGTGCTTATAGTAGACAGATCTCGTGGTCAAAACTTGGTGATAGCCATTTTATTTTTTGATAGGGTAGAAGAAAGACAAAATAGTTTTGGTGCACCTTTTTTCCTAGTAGGTGGTCTAGCCTAGCTAGAAATATAGCTTGTGCTAGAGCGTGGGCTCCGTGAGGTCATGAGTTCGACTCGTAGCAGTGGTAGTGGCATACATGGTAAGGGAAAATAATATTTTTTTAAAATTATTATTAAAGTATGGTATTTCTTGGTGCTCAATCTAGGGAAACAAGGTTTAATTTTTAATTTGAAAAACTACATAGTGTTGACCTAGGGAGATATAAGGACGATGTTTTAAAATCCAACACTATATGCAATTCAATTTTTTTGTGTGGTTCTATAAATTTAATATAACTTTAAATTTGTAAATAAAAGGTGGATGAAAGTGGTTTGAACTTTGTTATATGACTTAGGGTTTTGATTGATAAAATTGAAATTGCATGTGGTTTTTACAAGTAGGACTTATAAGGTGTGTTGTGGTTTATTTTTGTGTGTAACATTTGCATGGTGAAAAAGGGTTTGAAGGAGTTTTAAACCAATATTATTTTGCACAAAAGGTTTTTATGTGGATGGTTTAAAAAGTGCTATGATAACTAACCTTTGAAGTGGCATAATATTAAAATAAAATTGTGAGACATGTTTTGAATAATCTTGTCATCAAAGCAAATCAAGAGGTATGTTGACATTATTCCTTCTCTAAGATGTCGCATTAAGCAAGTATTTCTGAAACTTAAGGTGGAGATAAAAGGGTTGTTTGGTATGCATTGTTGAAAATATTTGAGTTAGGGTTTGAGATATACATGTGCTTAATTATAGAGAGAAAGTGGAAACAATTGTATTAGGGTTTGAGAACTACTTGTGCTTCATAATTAGAAATACTTGAGATATGGTTGAGATCAAATTTGTACATATTAATGAAATATTTTGAGCTGTGGTTTGAAATACATTGAAATTAATTGTGAAGTGTTTGAGATCAATATTTTGAAGGAATTTTGTGT
The DNA here is from genome assembly GCA_028583015.1 of Wollemia nobilis. NCBI lineage: Eukaryota > Viridiplantae > Streptophyta > Pinopsida > Araucariales > Araucariaceae > Wollemia > Wollemia nobilis. The sequence continues at coordinate 128,818 of JAQPPZ010003182.1, forward strand.
ATTATTGTGATTTATTCTTGAGAGAAAATTTGTAAGAAAGATAGACCAGTTTGGTGAAGCAAGTTATACACTAGTTTGATTTGATTTTAAAGGGATTTTTCAAGAAAAAGAGATTGGATTAGTTGAATACAAGATTTGTGAATGTGAATACCATATTGGATTTTTGATAGAGAATATCATTCTCTATATGTTCCAGAGGTTAAACGAATTCTAAAAATAATATGTTTGAATTACCTAGTTGAAGAAAATATTTTTGAAAGAGATATAAGTTTTGTTTGTATGCAATATTTGGAAATATTTGAGCAAGTTTAGTGAGGATATTTGAGGTAGATTTGGGTAAGTCTTGTGAGAATACTTGAAGTAGCATTTAGTTAGATTTTATCAAGTCTTATGAGAAGAATTGGAGTATATTTAAGACAAATTTAGGCAAGTCTTGTGAGAAGACTTGAAGCAACATTGAGACAGATTTGGGTAAGTCTTATGAGAAGACTTGAATCAACTTTGAAGTATATTTGAGCAAGTCTTGTGAAGACTTGAAATAGCATTGAGATAGGTTTGTGAGTAGAGTTAGATCAAATTTGTGCTAGAATTGTGACAAGGTTTGATGTAGATTTGAGATAGAATTGAGATTAGGCTTTGGAGAAAACAAGATTAGAGGGGATAGATTTATGTTGTGGAAAGAGATCTACAAACCATATTAGAGGGGATAGATTTATCCTATGGAAATAGATCCACAAACAATAGAAGAGGGTATAAAGTTATCCTATGGAGAGATATCCATAAACTAGAGCAGAGGGAATATAGTTCTCCTATGAAGAGAGATCCACAAACCAAAGCAAAGGGGATAGAGTTCTCATGTGGATAGAGATTCACAAATCAGAGCATTGGGGATTCAGATATCCTTTGGAAAGAGGTACATAAACATTATAATAGGGAATTTAATCTCAAGATATTTGTTGAGAAAATTTAAAAGAAATATTTTCTTTGTGGATGTAACCCACATTGAGTTTGTGTCTCTCATGTGTATGATGATTTGCGCATTGATTTGATTACTTCAATTGATATTGCAAATTGATAACATTGGATAATATTGTTTGGGAAAGAAAAGTAAAAGTTGATCTTATACTGTTCACCCCCCTCTCAGTATAAGCTTGTGTTCTTCAATTGGTATCAGAGTGGATTCCTTTAGAAAATTCTAACAAATTGAGGGAAGATATTATAGGAACACAGATGGCATCTCAGAATGGATCTTCATCAAACAAGGCCCCATTTTTTGATGGGAATAATTATGCTTTCCAAAGTATAAATATGAAGAATTACTTGATGGTACAAGGATATGAGATATGGCAATCTAATGAGGATGGGTTAACACCTATAACTACTCCTCCCATAGATAAGGATAGTAAGCAATTGCGTGTGAATAATACAAAGGCTATGAATGGAATATTAAGTGTATTATGTGAAGTAGAATTTATGAAAGTTATGCAATGTAAATTAGAAAAAGAGATATGGGACAAATTGAAGCAAACATATGAAGGAGATAACAAGGTCAAGTTGGAAAAACTATAAAACCACAAGAAAAGGTTTGAATATTTGAAGATGGAAGATGAGGAAGATATTGCTAAATACTTACTTTGAGTGGATAAGGTTTTTAATACCATTCGAGGACTTGGATTTAAAATTGAAGACTCCAGCATTTCTCAAAAAGTATTAAGATCACTACCTATAAGGTATGATGCAAAGGTTTAAGCTATAGAAGAGATGAGAGATATTGATAAATTGACTATGCATGAGTTACATGGAATTCTAACAACTTATGAGATGAGAATAGAAAAATATTACAAATCCAAAAAAGAGGTAGCTTTCAAAGTTTCAAAGAAGATAAAAGACAAGAAACCAAAATCAAGTGATGAGTGAAGTAGTAATGAAGAAGCTAACTATGTGAGAAGGAATAAGAATTACTCAAGAAAACACAAAGGTACGAAGACTATGAAATGTTTTAATTATGGTAATTTTGGTCACTATGCATCTAATTATCCACAAGTCGAAAGCACTAGTAGTGAAGAGAAACAAGATTATAAGAAAAAGGAAGAAGAAAAATTCAAACATGAAAATAAAAACATGTATGGTCAAGGCAAGCACAAAAAGAAGTTCTTTCAAAGGCACAAGAAGAGTTTCTATGTTAACAAGGCAAGTAATGCTTCAAGTGACAGTGATGAAATATTCTCTTCTAGTGAAGAAGAAGGGATTCTATTTTTAGCAATAGAAGAGAAAGAAAAATCTCCCATTAAATATAAATTCGAAGAGTATGAAGATGCTCTTAAAGACCAATAAGTAGAGAAAAATTTATAAAATGAAGAAGAAGGGACAATTTATCTAGAAGAAGAACTTATTTTTTCTCTTAGAGATTTGAAAAGATTTAGAGATAAGAATTCAATACTAAAGGCTCAAGTTCAATAATATGAGGAAGAAAAATAAAAGCTTCTGAAAGATGTCACAAACTCAAAATCTAAGGCAAGGAGATTTAAAGAGGTCATGGTTGAAAAGTTAGAGTGTGAAAGATTAGAACATGATGTGGTTTCTCTAAGGATGGAAGTGAAATATTCTAAGGACAAGCTGCACAGGTTTGGAAAAAGTTCAAAAACTATGGATAAAATTATCAATTCACAAAGATATTCATATATCAAAATAGTTCTTGGTTTTGATGAAGGACAAGGGAAATAAGAAGGGTCAAGCTCAAGCTCAAAAGAAGAGGAAGTTTTAGAGGAAGAGATTGAAGAAGAAACTAAGAACTATATGGATAAGTTGAATATGGGAAGCTTCACTAAAAAGGGAAATAATGCACAAAAAAGGAATAAGGATCATCACAAATAAGGAAAAGAAAAGACTAAAAGACTAGAGGTTTCAAAACAAGATTTTTTCAAAGGGTATTGTTTTTCATGTAATTGTTTTGGTCACAAGGCTATGCATTGTAGGGTTTATATAAAGAAGGAGTATGGTTTCACTAAGATGAACTTCAACTCATTCAAGGATGGATATTTCTTTAAAGGGTATTGCTACTCATGTAATCACTTTGGTCATATAACAATCCACTGCATGGTTTAGGATAAAAATAATTATGTCTTAACCAAGAGGAACTTCAAGATATTTACACCTTCCAATAACTATGATATTAAGTGTTACAAGTGCAATAATCTTGGGCATAATACCAAGTTGTGTAGAACAGAGTTTCCAAAACTTCCAGAGTCAAGAAAAAATAGGGACACTCAAAAGGATCAAAAGGGTGTGATTACAAAAGTGTTGAAACAGAAAGTTGACAAAGAAAAATAACATTGTATGCTAGGAGTAGAGATATTCCCACCCCAAAATTAATCACATCAAGGAGAAGAGGTGGGGAGGGGGCTGAGCTAAGGGTCTTATATTTAGCCCCAAAGGAGTCCCTTTGCCATTGATTTCAAAGGAGGAGATATTTGAGTAAGGGGGAGAGTATTCAGTCAGGGGGAGTAGTTTCTTAGGGGGAGCAGATTTGGAATCTAGTGATTCAAAAAGGAATTTTTAGAAAGGCTTTCCATCAATAACAAAGGAGGAGATTGTTAGAAATTTTGAGTATATTGTGTTGTCATTGATGTCCAAGGATTTATGGCATAGGTTGATGTCATCGTTTGTCATTGATGTCAAAGATAGTTTGGTATGGCAAAAAGATAAGGTTTATAATTTGGTTAATTATGCAAGGCAAGGTACATTCCAATACATGGAATTGATAAAAAGAAAATGTGATAATTTTTATTTTAAATATTATAATCCAAAGAGGTTTGGGATAAATTTCTAAGTGTTTGATTAAAATATTGAAGGCTTGAGTTTTAAGACCATGGTTAAAAAATAAAGCAAGTAACTAAGTCCCAAAAGAGATAATATTATAATATTGGGGAAATTTTTTGAAAAATAAAGGACTTAAAATACCACCATGGGCTTAGAGGACAAAGGTTATAATATTTAATATTTTTAAAGATTTAAATATTTCATAAAAGTTTGGGCACCAAAATTTAAAGGTAGGCAATTGAAATTATTCTCAATGGGAGGTGTCGACGTCATGGCAAGGAAGGACACAACTTGCATATAAATAAAGGTTAAAAACCATGGTAAATTAATTGAATGGGTATGCGAATTTAATAATCCAGTCGTGCATTTTGGTTGATCAATAGAAGAAGATAAAAGGTATATTTTTTAGCGAAAAAGTTAGATTGGTCAAAAACATTATGCTAGTCAAGAAGACATAGCTGGTAGGCTAGGGTAGTTAATCACAAGGGCAACAATAAGGCACTAGTGCATAATTAGTCAAGGGTTCAAATACCTTGGAGGGATTTCTTGTAAAGCAGTTGAAGGAGCATGACTTTTAAGGTGGAGACAATGAAGTAAAAGAGAATTGTGCACGTTTGGTTCTACTCATACGACTAGCCTAGGTGGCAGGTGGGTTCTGCATAGGGTGCTTGTAGCAGATAGGTCTCGTGGTTGAAACCTGGTGGTAGTCATTTGGATTTTTGACAAGGTAGAAGAAAGATAAAACAATTTTTGTGCACCTTTGTTCCCAGTAGGTGGGCCAACCCAGTTGGCACTCTAGCTCACGCTAGAGCGTGGGCACCGTGAGATCATGAGTTCAACTTGTGGTAGTGGCAATGGTAGATGTGGTAAGGTCAAATAATATACATTTTTAATTATGATTAAAGTGTGGTATTGTTTGTTGCTCCATCTAGGGAAACACAATTTAATTTTTAATTTGAAAAATTGCATAGTGTTGACCTAGGAAGATATAAGGATGATGTTTTAAAATCCAAAATTGTATGCAATTCAGAATTTTTGTGTGGTTCTATAAAGTTAATATAAATTTAAATTTAGAAATAAAATGTGGATGAAAGTGGTTTGAAATTTATTATGTGACTTAGGTTTTTGATTGATAAAATTGAAATTGCATGTGGTTTTTACAAGTAGGAGTTATAAGGTGTGTTGTGGTTGATTTTTGTGTGTAACATTTGCATGGTTGAAGGAGTTTTAAAACAAAATTATTTTGGACAAAAGGTTTTTATGTGGATGGTTTAAAAAGTACTATGATAACTAACGTTTTAAGTGGCATAAGTTTGAAAGAACATTGTGAGATAGCTTTTGAAGGATCTTGTCATCAAAGCAAATAAAGAGGTATGTTGACATTATTCCTTCATTAAGATGTATGGTTAAGCAAGTATTTCTAAAAAATAATGTGGAGATAAAAGGTTTGTTTGGTATGCATTGTTGAAAATATTTTAGTTAGATTTTGATACCTACATGTGCTTCATTGTAGAGAGAAAGTGGAAAAAATTGCATTAGGGTTTGATAACTACTTGTTATTCATAATTAGAAATACTTGAGCTATGGTCGATATCAAGTTTATACATCATTGTGAAACATTTTGAGTAGTTGTTTGAAATATATTAAAATTAACTGTGAAGTGTTTGATATTAATCTTGTGAAGGAATTTTGTGCATTATTGTGATTGATTCTTGAGATAAAATTTGCAAGAAAGATAGACTAGTTTTGTGAAGCAAGTTATACACTAGTTTGATTTGATTTGAAAGGGATTTTGCAAGAGATAGATATTGGATTGGTTGAATGCAATATTTTTGAATGCGAAGAACATATTGGGTTTTTTATAGAGCATATAATTCTCTATATGTTCTATAGGTTAAACGAATTCTAAAAAAATATGTATGAATTGCCTAGTTGAAGAAAGCATTTCTAAAAGAGATATAAGCCTTGTTTGTATGCAATATTTGGAAATATTTGATTAGGTTCAGTGGGTATCTTTGAGGCAGATTTGGGCGAGTCTTTTGATAAGACTTGAAGTAGCATTGAGACATACTTGGAAAAATATTTTGAGAAGACTTGAATACGCTTTGAGGTAGATTTGAGCAAGTCTTGTGAAGACTTGAAATAGCATTGAGATAGATTTGTGAGTAGAGTTGTATCAAATTTGTGCTAGACTCATGATAAGGTTTAACGGATATTTGAGACAAATTTTAGAGTAGGCTTTGGAGTAGACTAGAGCAGAGGGGATAGAGTTCTATTGAGGAAAGAGATCCACAAACCAAAGCAAAGGGAATAAAGTTCTCTTGTGGAAAGAGATCCACAAACCAGAGTAGAGGGGATAGATTTCTCCTATTGAATGAGATACATAAACAAGAGTAGAGGGGATAGATTTATCCTATGGAGACAGATCCAAAGACCATAGTAGAGGGGATAGAGTTCTCCTATGGAGAGAGATCCACAAACCGGAGAAAAGGGGATAGAGTTCTCCTGTGGATAGAGAATCACAAATCAGAGCATTAGGGATTGAGATCTCCTTTGGACAGAGGTCCATAAACATTGTAATAGGGAATTGATTCCCAAGAAATTTATTGAGAAATTTTAGAAGAAATATTTTCTTTGTGGAAGTAACCCACATAGGGTGAACCACATTAAATTTGTGTCTCTCATGTATGTGATGATTTATGTATTGCTTTGATTACTGATAATGATATTGAAAATTGATAATATTGGATAATATTATTTGGGAAAGAAAAGTAAAATTTTATCTTATACTATTCACCCTCCTCTTAGTATAAGCTTGTGTTCTTCAATTGGTATCAGAGCTGATTCCTTCAAAAAAATTTAACAACTTGAAGGAATATATTATAGGAACACAAATGGCATCTCAGAATGGATGTTCATAAAACAAGGCTACATTGTTCGATGGGAAAAATTATGCTTTCCAGAGTGTAAGGATGAAGACTTACTTTATGGCACAAGGATATCAGACATGACAATCTATTGAGGATGGTTTCACACCTGTAACTACTTCTCTCATAAATAAGGATGGTAAGCAGTTACATGTGAATAATACCAAGGCTATTAATGGAATCTTAAGTGGATTACATAAAGTAGAAATTATGAAAGTTATACAATGCAAATCAGCAAAAGAGATATGGGATAAATTAAAGCAAACATATGAAGGAGATAACAAGGTCAAGTTAGAAAAACTACAAAACCACAAGAAAAGGTTTGAATATTTGAATATGGAAGATGAAGAATATATTGATAAATACTTACTTTGAGTATATAAGGTTGTTAATACCATGCAAGAACTTGATTCAAAATTGAAGACTCCAATGTTTCTCAAAAAGTATTAAGATCACTCCCTATAAGGTATGATGTAAAGGTTTCAACTATATAAGAGATGCGAGATATTGATAAATTGACTATGCATGAGTTACATGGAATTATCACAACTTATGAGATGAGAATAGAAAAATATTACAAATCAAAAAAGGAAGCAACTTTCAAAGTCTCAAAGAAGATAAAGGATAAGACACAAAAATCAAGTGGTGAGTGAATAAGTAAAGAAGAAGCTAACTATGTGAGAAGGAATAAGAAGGACTCAAGAAAACACAAAGGTACAAAGAATATGAAATGTTTTAATTGTAGTAATTTTGGTCACTATGCATCTAATTGCCCACAAGTTGAAAGCACTAGTAGTGAAGAGAAACATGATTATAAGAAAAAGAAAGAAAAAAAATTTAGGCATGAAAATAAAAACATGTAAGGTCCAAGTAAGCACGAAAATAAGTTCTTTTAAAGGAACAAGAAGAGTTTCTATGTTAACAAGGCAAGTAATGCTTCAAGTGATAGTGATGAAAGATTATCATATAATGAAGAAGAAGAGATTCTATTTTTGGCAAAAGAAGAGGAAGAAATTTATCCTATTAATGATAAATTCAAAGAGTATGAATATTATATTGAAGACCAAGAAGTAGAGAAATATTCAAAAAATAAAGAAGAAGACACAATTGATCTAGAAGAACTTATTGTTGTTCTTAGAGATTTGAAAAGAGTTAGAAAGAAGAATTCAAGACTGAAGGCTCAAGTTCAAGAATATGAGGAAGAAAAATAAAATCTTCTACAAGACCTCACAAACACAAAAGCTAAGGCAAGGATATTTAAAGAGGTCATGGTTTAAAATTTAGAGGAAAAAGAGTTAGAGTATGAAATATTAGAACATGATGTGGTTTCTCTAAGGATGGAAGTGAAATATTCTAAGGAAAATCTGCACAGGTTTGGGAAAAGTTCAAAAAATTTGGATAAAATTATAACTTCATAAAGATATTCATCTATCAAAATAGGTATTGGTTTTGATGAAGGAAAAGGGAAACAAGAAGAAGGGTCAAGCTCAAGCTCAAAAGAAGAGGAAGTTTTAGAGGAAGAGATTGAAGAAGAAACTAAGAACTATACAGATAAGTTGAAGAAGGAAATATTCACTAAAAATGGAAACACTATACAAACAAGGAATAGGGATCATCACAAATAAGACAAAGAAAGGCCTAAGAGATTGGAGGTTTCAAAACAATATTTTTTTAAAGGGTATTATTTTTCATGTAATCGCTTTTGTCACAAGGCTATGCATTGCAGGGTTCTTGTAAAGGAGTATGGTTTCACTAAGAGGAACTTAAAATCATTCAAATATGAATATTTATTTCAAGGATATTGCTATTCATGTAATCACTTTGGTCATAAAGTAATCCACTACAGGGTTTAGGATAAAAATGGTTATCTTCACCAAAAGGAACTTCAAGAAATTTACACCTTCCAATAACTATGGCATTAAGTATTACAACTACAATAATATTGGGCATAAGGCCAAGTGGTCTAGTACAGAGTTTCCAAAACTTCCAGATTCAAGCAAGAATAGGGACACTCAAAAGGATCAAAAGGGTATGATTACAAAAGTGTTGAAAAAAAGTTGACAAATAAAAAGAGCATTGTATGCTGGGAGTAGAGATACTCCCACCCCAAAAATAATCAACTCAAGGAGAGGATGTGGGGAGGGGGTTGAGCTAAGAGTCTTATCTTTAGCCCCAAAGGAGTCCCTTTGCCATTGATGTTAACGAGGGAGAAATTTGAGTAAGGGGGAGAGTATTCAGTCAGAGGGAGCAGTTTATCAAGGGGAGCATGTTTCAAAATGGGTTGCCATTAATGACAAAGGGGTATATTGTTGGAAATTTTGAGTATATTATGTTGTCATTGATGTCCAAGGATTGATGGCATAGGTTGATGTCATCAGTTGTCATTAATGTCAAAGATAGTTTGGTATGACAAAAATATAAGGTTTATAAATTGGTTAATTATGCAAGTCAAGGTTCATCCCAATACAAGGAATTGATAAAAATAAAAGGCTATAATATTTATTTTAAATATTATAAGCCAAAGAGGTTTGGGACAAAGTTCTAAGTGTTTGATTAAAAGGTTGAAGACTTAAGTTTTAAAACCATGGTTCAAAAAGAAAGTAAGTAACTAAGGCCCAAAAGAGATAATATTTTAATATTATAATATTGGGGTTAAAGTTTGAAAAAGAAATACCACCATGGACTTAGAGGAAAAAGGTTATAATATTTAATATTTTTAAAGATTGAAATATTTCATAAAAGTTTGGGTGCCAAAATTTGAAGGTAGGCAATTGAAATATTTCTCAATGGGAGGCATCGACATCATAGCAAGGATGGACACGACTTGAATATAAATAAAGGTTAAAAACCTTAGAAAATTAATCAAATGGGTATGTGAATTGAATAATCTGCTTGTGCATTTTGATTGACGAATAAAAGAAGACAAAGGCCATGTTTTTTGATGAAGAAGTCAGATTGGTCAAAAATATTGTGCTGGTCATGAGGACATTTCTAGTAGGCTAGCATAGTTGATCGTAGGGGCAACGCTAAGGAACTGGTACAAAATAAGTCACATGTGATGCATTGTCATTAAGCACATCATTAAATATCAAATATCTTATCAATCTAGGGTGGTGTCCAAGGTTGTCTACGATAGAAGGCTAGGGCAGAGTACAATTTAGGCATTCAGATTTCAAGCATTTATTGGTGAAGCAAATTTTGGTTTAGCCTATTGGTGTCACACTAAACCTAGTCTACAAAATGGAAACTGAAATAAATTACAGGAATTGAAAACTAAATCTAAATTGCATAATTTAAAAATTAACTACAATTGCATGAATTGAAATTGTTGAATTGAAATCTAATCTACTTTTGTAGAATTGAAATTGCTAAATTGAAATGTTGCTGAAATGAAATCCTAAATTACACTTGTAAAATTGAAACCTATTTTACTCTTGCAGAATGGAATTGATGCTTGGAAATAAAACACCTATAAATGCCCTGCCACAAAAGGTCGTCAAGCTTCTGCTATAAGAATTGTCAGTAAAATGAAATCTGCTAGAAATTGAAAGCTACTGAAACATAAAAATAATAGAACATGGAAAGCAAAAGAAACAAGAAATAAATGTTTAACCTAATTTGTTAGCTGACACACATAAATATTGTACAAAAACATAATAGAAAACATCAATAACATAATACAAAATAAAAATAAGAAAATGAAATCTGGCAAGCAATCTATTAATTCTGCTGCAGCAAAATTATAGATTAAAACTTGCCATAAAATACCTCCTTATAGATATGAAAGTGATCCCATACTTCCTGATATAGAAGGAGGTAAAAATAAATCCTTAACTAATTAACACTCAGAACAAAAAATGATAAAATAACTACACTTTTATTGATGACAAAACATGCTAAAAATTGTTACAAAAAATTGTTGTACAGTCCTAATTACTGCTATTGAAAACTCTCCTCTATCCTAATTTCTAACTAGATCAACCAAGGAGGGAGAAGTTTTATTTATATAAATATTTACAGCATATCCCATCCTCAAATCAGCCGATGTGCTACTTTACAATGATTTGCCAATAATTTTGAATATAAAATAAATGCAAATCTAGACAGTTTGTGTTGCAGTAGTAGTCATTGGCCTTTAGAAAGCATCTTCAGTGATGAGAGTACATGGGAGAAGTCTAGAAATATCTCACACATATTTATTCACTTCAGAATATGCCATTTTTATCCTGCAAACAATTTCCTATTATGCTACAATTATTTCTGTGTTTATCCTAGAAGAGGATCAAAATTGATCTTTTCCATGAATGGTGGATTTAGACGGCAAGGACGGTAAAATCATATGGGAGATATTTTCCCTTAACCTTCTCAACCTTCTTTCCCTTTTTCCACCATCAAAAAATAGTCAAAAATTCAAAAATCACTTTCTATTCTCATTCTAAAGATAAGTGGCTCATTCCGAAGAGACTTTATTTCTCATTCCGAAGATGTCCGCTCATTCCGAAGAGACTGTATTTCTCATTATGAAGATGTCTGCTCATTACGAAGATATTTGGAATGACCAACTATGTGCTTTTCAAGTTATTTTAGCTACATTTCTTAGGTGTATTAGCCCTCAGGATCAGATTGCAATAGCCTTCATTCCTCTCCATGTGTGAATTCCATGCCTTGTCATTCATTGGTAGCTTGCTGGAATTTACATGGTAAATTACTGCATTTTCCAAATCTGTTGCACAATTGTAAAATATAGGAATTTCTTACAAATTCAAACAAATTAGAACATTGAAAAATTATTCAAATATCAACATGAAGGAGTAAATCAAGTTGCTACTGAATTTATACACTTCATTCACCAAGTAACAATGCTGAAATAGTGCAACAGTGCTGCATAATTGTCCCTACTCTGTTATACCCTGTTGTTGCCTATTTATACCATGTGGGAATGCTTCTAAATAGGTTAGATGTCTTCTGTAGTCCTTATGAACTCATTCCATCCATATCCTCATGTTTTGCTTGACAACTTCAAGGTGTTCCTATAAAGTGATAGCTTGCTAATTTTTATATGGCTATTTTTTTTTCTTCAGATTTTTAGATTTATGACAGTCCTAATAATTTGGCTTCAATGTGGACTTCAAAAAAGTTGAAGGGTAGGAAACCATTCATAAACCATTGTGAATTTAATGGATATCAGCATACCACATTTGGTTAATTGAAATGCATGTTTTTACTTGCTACTTAATCAAGCAAAATCAGTCACAAAATGCTGAAAATAGTCAAAAATAGAGATATAGTATTCCTAACATAAAATCATGCAAAAACTTAACAAATATATATTCTAATAAACTATTTGGCATTTAAATAATATGACAATTTTTATATGTCAAACACAGTGTAAAAATGAGACATTTTCAGGCCTCATCATCCCCCCAACTTGAACTGATGCATGTCCTCATGCATCCTAGTAGGTCGTAGTAATATGCTAGTTTTATCTTTGTGAAAAATATCCTTTGCCACCTGCTACCCGAGAAATTTCTCCTTGCTGCACTACACAAAGCATTTTTTAATTTAAGCACAGGTATTTCACTTTTCTACAACCTTGCAAAAAAGTTTTCAATCAATTTTTTTTATTTATTCTATTTTTTTCTTTTCTTGTATATTTTCATTTGCAAATTTTTAACTTCTGCACTTTCATCCTTCAATATTGCAATTTTTGCAACTAGTGCAATTTTAACTCTTTTTCTGCCCTTCTACAAGTTTTAGTGCTGCAAGGTACCTGTTAAAGGCTTGGTATCATGTGATTCATCTTGAAATAGCCTTATTGTGGAACCATATTTGGCAGATGCACTACTACTGGTGAAATTTTCTTTTCTTTAACAACATTTCAACTTGAATGCCTATTTCTATTATTTGCACCTTTTGAACAAAATTGATAAAATTTTGATTTTGAAATGCTTGAGGGATGTACTTACTTGTGGTAGAGCCTTATAAACCTCAATATTTGATGTAATCTACTATTTTTACTATTTTGTAGCATTTTTAGCAATTCTAGTGTAGTTTCTGCTCATTCCGAAGATATCCTGCTCATTCCGAAGTTATGCATGTTCATTCCAAAGATATGACTGTTCATTTCAAAGATGCATAAAAAAATGCAGAAATGACCTCCTATGCAAAAGTTAGCTACAGATTCTATTGTGGGCCCATATCTAGAGTGTATAAACCTTCCATAACATCAACAATCCCTTCTTCATCCTTTTGTTTAGATGTTATTCTTTGTTTTGTATGTTGCTGTTTTATTCAAGTAGTACTAAAATAGAACCTTCAGGTGCATTTTGCTGATTATCCTCCAATTTATCAGACAATTATGAGATATAAACTTGCAGTTCTCCTTCTGAAACTTGCCCTACAAATTGAAATAGAATTGCTGCCATGTCTGTCCGAAAATTAGGTTTTTGCACAATTTTGGAATTTCCATGCAATTAAGGGCCTAAGGGGGTGTTTCTTGACATCTTGAACATGTTCCATTTTCAAATTGCCAATATTGTATGAATAGTTTATGCCAAATACCGATTATCATACATTAAATGCTAAATGCTTACTATGACTTAAATGCAAGAAACACATACCTTACTGTCCTAAAAATTAATCATGCACCTTACAAGCTGCTTCTGATAATTGTTAGCAGGCTAAAAAACATAAAAATAACACGTGCAGTGTGATATTTGTACAATGGTGGAATAATAATGGGTAGATCAACAAGGCAATGCATGCTGAAAAATTGGTTTTTATGCAAGCCAACTCAGTAGCGCCTCCAAGAAGGTTTTCACTACTAAATTATTCATTTTTTTTCATCATTTTATTATTCTTTTCCCTCTTTTTTTTATCATTTTTTTTTATCAGAAGAGGCTACCATTTATGGTTTTCAACCAACTTCTGTCCCTTTTTTTTTTAAGTACTTCAATGAGAGAGAACATCTCTCACTCTTATTTGGATAAGACCAATCCTTATTCTACAAAAACATGTCAATTGTTATATGAAAACACCATCTCTTTCTATTGAAACCTGCAACATTGATGCAACCTTCCTTTCTAAATGAGTAGTAAGAATCTTCTTACATCATAATTGCCTCCTTATTGCTATAAATGAAGTATTGGCTTCATTTTTCCTCTTCCTTGCTAAAATTGATGCTTGTCCTCATGTATCCCCATTTTGTGGGACATGCCTCTATTGCAATTTTTTTCTCTTTTTTTTTTTCAATTTTTCTTGTCTTGCTTGTACCCAAGAAGGAAGTTCACAAACAAGACTATTCTTATTTTTTCTTTTCTTGTATTTTTTTTTTTTTGTCAAACTTTTTATCATCACTCTAAATCTGATATTGAAGAGAAATTCTCTTCCATTATGTGTACATCTAATGGAATATCCTTCAAGAACTCCTCCTTAGTTAATGGTGTATGGTATACCCAAAGGCAATGTCCATTCACCACTAACATCCTCCATGAATTACTAATGGCAGAAATAAGTATTACTCCATATCTAAAAAACTCTTCAAGCAAGTGTTGTCCATGCCTCCTAGTCTAGAAAATCTTGTCAATATGTTCTTGAAACAATTAAATACCAATTCCCAAAAGATGTTAAGTGCTTACATCAAGATAAAATCTTGATATACCCTTGTAATGCCATGTAAAGGGATTGAAATATTGTTTCAAAATAACAACAATTTTGCTTTTTGTTTATAATTTAGCCAGTTAATAATGTTCAAGAATTTTCTTGGTTGCACTTCAATTGTTTCATTCCTAGGAGGACAAAATTTACCCCTTTGTAATTTCTTACTAAGGAGTTCAATGGAAGTAAATTTTCTATGTACAATTTTTCTAGTTTTTCTCCTTTATCCAAGGCTAATTTTTGTGTGTTTGGACTTAAGGTTTTTTGTGTATCTCCATTGATTTTTGTCTCTTCAACCTCAGGTAAGTTCTTATTTGAGCACAGTTGAATGTTGCTGCAGTCAATAACATTTCCTATAGGTTTTTTTTTTTTATACTAGATTCAGCTACATAGACAGGGGTTGCATATCCTGTATTGTTCAGACTAATCATAGGTTGGGCTAAAAAAAAAATATTTTTGGTTTGCACAATAAGACAAGAAGTGTACAACTTTAGTAGATCAACTACTTATCAAGTAGGATCACCTCTAATGAGATCAACTATTGTCTGTAGGCTAAGAATTGTTAGGTTATGATTTAGCACGATAAAATCCTAACAATATTTAAGTAATAATGGAAAAATCTAGGATCATCATTAAGTTGTAAACTCCTATTTTGATTGTGCAAAAGTTTTTGTGATTTTTTTTATTAGATTCAGCTTACATGGACAGGGGTTGCATGTCCTGTATTATTCATATTGGCCATAGGTTGGGTTGAAGGTGGTGGTTGATTTACTTGCCCTGTTTGTTGTTGTTGGGATCTCTCTTTGAGAATAATTTAGACTAGGCAACAGATTTTGCATCTCTAAGTTGTGGAAGTAAATGACATTTATTAATGATATGTCCCTATGAAAAAATGCTATAGGTATTTGACATGGCTATTTTTTTCAAGGGATAGTCTTGTATATCTACCATGATATCTTCCCAAAACCTAGTACAAATTTTTTATACTACTAATGTTCACACAATGACACTGAGAGGGGGGGTGAATCAGTGTAGCTATTAATTTTAATATCTACAGCATTTAATATGAAATAAAGAGAACTTGAAAACTAAAAAAATAACTTGAACAAGAGAGCACACCACAACACTCAATATATCGAGGTTCACCAATTTGGCTACTCCTCAAAAATGACTGCTTGGACTTCAATCCAAATCCAGTCTTTGCAAAATATCAATTTTACAAATACTTTACAAGCATCAACTGGAAGGAGCACCAACCCCTTAATTTTTTGCTGCAACAGATGGAGCACCAACCCCTAGTACCAAGCACCAACTTGGACTACAATTCTGTTCAAATTAAAATGACATAAGAATGTCTTCACTTCATGCATGACCCTGACTGGTCTGCAATTAACCCAACTCTGCACACTCTCACTACTCTGCTAATTTTTCTCTTGACTCTTTTCTAACCCTTTTTTTACAGCAATTTCCCTCTTACAGCAGCAACATATTCTCTGTACGACTATTCTTTTATAACCTTTCAATCCTGCATGCAGTCGAATCACATACTCTGACTGTTCGAATCCATGCAATATGGCTGTTCGATTCCATGCACTACAACTGTTCAAAATCCTATAATACGACTGTTGAATCCATGCAATACGACTGTTTGAAACCCTACAATACGGTTGTTGAATCCATGCAATACGACTATTCGAAACCTTGCAATACGGTGGTTCGATTCCTTGCAATACGACTGTTTTGAATCCATGCAATACGACTATTCAAAACCCTGTAATACGATGGTTCGATTCCTTGCAATACGACTGTTTTGAATGCTACAAATACGTTATTTCAAAAGCTTTTCTGATCCTTCATATTTGGCTATTCAAATTCTTCAAATACAGATTTTTGAATGCTTTTTCAAAACTGCATATGTGATGCATCGAATGCTTTTTCAATCAAGCATATACAGCTGTTCTAGTGCATGTCTAACACTTGTCAATCTGTAACTGCAGATCTGACATCAGTTACTTTTTACGTAACTGGCTGCATGATTTTCTTGTCTGCTTTTTCTGACACGTGTCACCTTGCATGCTTTTTCAGCTTTTACCCGCCAAACTGTTACCTGTCGTGATATCGCGACACTTTTTGTAGTCGTACCCTTCATGCCCTTGCTATCGCGAAATCGTGACCATTTTGGCTTTTGAAAGCTTTCCCTCTATTCATGTCACGAAATCGTGACACTTTGAACATTTGCTGACGTCATCCTTAAGCATGTCATGAAATCGCGACGCTTCCGGCTTCTTGAGGCTTCTCTCACAACTTGTCACGAAATCGTGACACTTTCAGCTTTTGCTGATGTCATCCTCAATGTTGTCGCGAAATCACGACACTTTCAACTTTTGCTGACGTCATCCTCAATGTTGTTGCGAAATCACGACGCTTTCGGCTTCCAGCAGCTTTCCTTGCACCTTGTCGCGATATCGTGACACTTTCAGCTTTTGCTGACGTCATCATCATTCTTGTCACGAAATCGCAACACTTACAGCTTTCGTACACTTTTCTTTTCCAGCAACCGCGAAAATGGAACATGTCACGAAATCGCAACATTCTCTACTTCCGTACAATCTTTGCTTTATGCAGTAGCGAAATCGCGACAACTTTGTGCCTTGTGCTTTCGACTTGCTATATATTTTAGTTTTGCAATTTTGACAGGTAGAGAAATCGCTACACCTTTGTTTCCATACATTTTGTCATGCAGTGAAATCGCTACACCTTCTTGTTTGTGCCTTTTCACTTGTAGCGAAATCGCTACACCTTTGTTGTCATTAGTTTTAACATGCAACGAAATCGCTACAACTTTGTTTTCTGCACTTCCTATTTGTAGAGAAATCGCTACACCTTTGCCTTGCATTTCCATCATGTAGTGAAATCGCTACACCTTTGATGCCATTCATTCCAACATGCAGCGAAATCGCTACACCTTTATTGCTGAGCATTATCTCTCCTCTTCGGGTCACGAAAACCCTACGTGTCGCGATATCACGACACTTTTCGTTGCAAGCTCCTTTCCTTGACATCTTTTCACCTTGCTTCCTTCTCTGCCAGCATGTCGCGAAATCATGACATTTTACCTTTCACTTTCTCTCTCCTCGGCCATGTCGCGATATCGTGACAATTTGGCATGCACTTTCTCTCTCCTCGGCAATGTCGCGATATCGTGACAATTTGGCATGCACTTTCTCTCTCCTCGGCAATGTCACGAAATCGCGACAATTTTTCTTGCATTTTCTCTCTCCTCGGCAATGTCACGAAATCATGACAATTTTTCTTGCATTTTCTCTCTCCTCCGTTTTGTCGCGATATCGCGACATGTTTTGTCGCGATATCGCGACATAAAACATGTCGCGATATCGCGACAGTTTTCTTCCTTGTCTTTTTCTACCAATTTCTGAATTTGGGTCACCTCTGCTTTTCTTGAAATTCACTGCACTTGATCTGACTGACCTCTGAACTGCATCAACTGCATCAATCTGTCTGTGTTGACAACAATGACAATACTTTTGCAATTCTTTTTCTGCACCTTGCTCAACAATCTCCCCCTTTGGAATTCTTGGCAACACACTGCAACCTTGCTTAATTTCTTCTCCCCCTGAGTCTATGCACAACATTCTCAGACTTAAAAAGTTTGAATGCTCCCCCTGAGAATGTGTTTCCCATAGCTAGTCAGTGCTTGGGTGGTGTGACTACTCCCAAATTTTTTCGAAGGTATTCAAATACTTCCTTTGGCAAAGGTTTTGTGAATATATCAGCTACTTGCTCTGTAGTTGGAACAAAATCCAATTTGACCTCTCCTTCGGCAACTTTATCCTTCAAGAAATGATATCGGATTGCAATATGTTTGGTTCTTGAATGCATTACTGGATTCTTGGATATGTTGATAGCACTAGTGTTATCACATTTAATTGAAATTGGCTCTTTGAAATGAATACCAAGATCTTTCAATGTTTGTCTCATCCATAATATCTGAGTACAGCATGTTGTTGCTGCAATGTATTCTACCTCTACAGTGGATAGAGATATTGATTCTTGTTTCTTGCTATGCCATGCTACCGGCCTGTCTCCAAGATAAAATGCTCCTCCACTTGTGCTCTTTCTGTCATCAATACATCCTGCCCAATCTGCATCAGAATATGCAATCAAAGTGAAATCTTTACCTTTTGGGTACCACAAACCATAATCCATAGTGCCCTTGAGATATCCGAAGATCCTATTTATAGTCGTTACATGAGTTTCTTTGGGATCGGCCTCGAAATATGGCCACCATGCATACTGCTTGTAATATATCTGGTCTAGTGGTCATTAAATACGGCAAGCTTCCAATCATAGACCCGTACATTATTTGATCTACATCCGGGAATTTATCATCCTTGCTCAACTTGCGACTCGTTGTCATGGGAGTGCTAACCGGTTTACTGTCTTCCATTGTGAACTTTTTCAGCATTTCTTTTACATATTTAACTTGAGAAATAAAAATGCCTTTTTCATTTTGATTGACCTGCAATCCTAGGAAATAAGAAAGTTCACCAATCATAGACATCTCAAATTATTTCTTCATTTTAGTTGATATGTCTTTGTAGTATTCATCCATGCTTCTGCCAAATATTATATCATATACATAAACAACAAGAACAATAAGATGGCACTTCTCTGTTTTGACATATAAGTTGCTGTCCACCAAACCTTTCTTGAACCCTTGTTTAATTAGATAGTTATCCAGCCTTGCATACCATGCTCTGGGTGCTTGTTTCAAACCATATAATGCTTTCTTTAACCTGCAAGAAAAATCTGGGTTGTCACCAAGTTGAAAGCCATCTAGCTGTTCAATGTAAACCTCTTCTTCCAGTTTTCCATTCAAAAATGTTGATTTTACATCCATTTGATATACTTTGAAATTTTTATTAACTGCTAATGCCAGAAACATTCTGATAGCCTCTAGTCTGGCTACCGGTGCAAAAGTTTCCTCAAAATCAATGCCTTCAGCCTAAGCATAGCCTTTACAGACCAATCTTGCCTTATTTCTGACAACCTGTCCATCTTCATTTAATTTATTTTGAAAAACCCATTTAGTGCCAATTATGTTTTTCTAGGTACTAATTCCCAGGTATTGTTTTTCTTAATCTGATCTAGTTCTTCATTAATTGCCTTCAACCAACTTTCATCAGTGCTTGCTTCAGCAACATTTTTAGGTTCAATGCTAGATAACAGAGAATAGTTCCGCACTGCTGCTCTTCTTGTCTAAATACCATCTTTGGGATCCCCAATAATCTGTTCACTTGGATGATTTTTCTGCCAGTTGCCTGTTTTAAATTTCCTATTTTCTTCTTCTTATGATTCAATTTTTACACCATCTGGATCAATTTTCTTATTCTTATCTATTTCCTTTTCATCATCACATTCAATGATTTCTTCATAGATGGGGTAGTTTTCTTGATAAGTAATTTCTTGTTCTCTACCTTCATCAACTTTCACATTAGCACTATCAACAATTTTCTTTAGCATTTTTTTGTAACATGTGTAGGTTTTGCTTTTTGTTGAGTAACCGAGAAAGATACCTTCATCAGCTCTATTTTCAAATTTATCGAGATTATCTTCAGTCCGTTTGATGTAGCACTTGCTGCCAAATACTTTGAAATGTCTTGCTGTTGCCTTTCTGCCAGTTGCCTGTTTTAAATTTCCTATTTTCTTCTTCTTATGATTCAATTTTTACACCATCTGGATCAATTTTCTTATTCTTATCTATTTCCTTTTCATCATCACATTCAATGATTTCTTCATAGATGGGGTAGTTTTCTTGATAAGTAATTTCTTGTTCTCTACCTTCATCAACTTTCACATTAGCACTATCAACAATTTTCTTTAGCATTTTGTTGTAACATGTGTAGGCTTTGCTTTTTGTTGAGTAACCGAGAAAGATACCTTCATCAGCTCTATTTTCAAATTTATCGAGATTATCTTCAGTCCGTTTGATGTAGCACTTGCTGCCAAATACTTTGAAATGTCTTGTTGTTGCCTTTCTCGCCAAACCACGGCTCATAAGGTGTTTTGCTTTCATGTGGTCTTAGCATGCACCTATTTTGAATGTAAATTGCAGTATGTACTGCCTCTTTCCAAAATCTATCAGCTATTTTGTTCTCAGCCAGCATTGTCCGTGTCATTTCCTGCACTGTCCTATTCTTCCTTTCTACAACACCATTCTTATGAGGTGTTCTAGCTGCTGAAAATTGTCTTCTTATCCCATATTTTTGACAGTATTCTGCAAATTCTTCTGAAATAAACTCTCCTCCTCTGTCTGATCTTAGGCATTTAATTCTTTTTCCTGATTGATTCTCAACAAGATTTTTGAAAGTTTTAAACATCTCAAAGGCTTATGATTTAAGTTTCAGAAATAGTACCCATGTCATTCTTGAGTAGTCATCTATACACAGCATAAAATATTTGTGTCCATTTATGCTTTCAGTTCTCATGGGTCCACATAAATCAGTGTGAATTAGTTCTAATGGCTTGCTCGTGAAATATTATTTTGCTTTGAAAGTGGCTCTGGTTTATTTTCCCTTTTGGCATGACTCATAAATACTATTTGAAGGTTTACAAATAGTTGGTATGTCTCTTACTGCCCCTTTTGAGCTAATTTTTACCAAATTATCAAAGCTTATGTGACCGAGTCTCTTGTGCCACAGCCAGTTTTCTTCTTCCTGACCAACCAAATAAGCTCCTTCTGAAGTCTCTAAAAGTGTATACAGATTTCCATAAGTTCTCAGTCTAGTGGCTATTAACTTTCCATTTTTTGTCTTTCTTACTTCATAGCCCTCCTTCTTGAAGATTACATCATGACCTCTGTCACAGATTTGACTTACACTCAGCAAGTTATGCTTCAGACCAATCACAAACAAGACTTCTTTTGATTTTATATTGCCATCACTGATCTTGACTGATCCCTTTCCAACAATCTTTGCTCCATCATTATTTCCAAATTTCACAGAACCACCTTCATAATTCTGCAAATTCTCAAATTTTTTCTTTTCACCTGTCATGTGACTGGAACAACCACTATCAAGTATCCAAGGTGCAGATTTGTTCTGAGCTTTAAAGGCAGTATGAACAATCAAAGATTCCTTTTCTTTCCATTCTAGTTTGATGACAAATTTGGCTACTTGTTTTGCCTTTGTCTTCTCATTAGCATGTGCTTGTTTTTCAAGAAATTTCTTGTTTTGTTTCAACTCGCTTGATTGAGATTTTCTACCCTGATAATTATTTGTTGCAAAAGTGCTTCTACAGTTTCTAGAAATATGTCCAAAATTATGACAATTATAACATTCAACTGTATAATTCATTAAAGGAGAAAAAACATTTATGCTTGTGAAATTCCTTTGAGATACATTATGCCGGCAATCTGAAATCTTATGGCCATAAGCATTGCATTTAAAACAATAACCAGAAAAGGAATGATTAAACCTAGGTGCCGGTCTTTGCCAGTTTGAAGTAGGAGCCATAAATTTTCTCCTTCTTGGATATGTGACTTTTGTGAAGCCATATTTGTCAGTACTCTTCTTGAGTCTGGCATTATTGCTTTCTTGGGCATGATTTGTTTTTTCTAGGTCAACCCTGATCTTTTCTTCTTTCTTTATGGGTTCTACATTCAAGGCCTTTGAACCCTTTGATGATTCTCCTTCATCAAAGCCTAAACCAAATTTGATGCTGGAAGGCCTTTGGTTATTTAATATTTTATCCAGCTTTACAGTACTTTCTTCAAACTTATGAAAACAATTCAATTTTCTATTTATCTCCTCTAACTGCATTCTTAACTTAACCATGTCTTCCTCTAGCTTTCTACATTCAACTGTCTTTACAGTTAATTGTTCATCAAGAACTTCAGACATTTTCTTGAATTCCTTTGTTTGTATTTTTAAACTATTTATTATGTCAGTGGCATCTTCTAGTTTTCTTGAAAAATTTTTGTTCTTTTTCCTTTCAACACTCAACTCTTCAAGTGCAGCAACCAATTCTCCTTCCAGATAAACTTCAGCCTCATCTTTAAAGTTTTCATCACCTTCTCGATTTTCTTTTGTTCTTTCCTCTTCAAGTGCCATGAACAGAGCTTCACCTTTTTCTTCTTCGGAATCCTCATCCGAGCTTTCTTAGAAGTGCTTGACATTCTTGGATATGAAGCTTTTCTTCTTGAAGTTGTTCTTTTTGAAATTTTGTTTCTTCTTCCAGTCACCTTTTTCTTGGTGTGAGCCTTCACCATTTTTGGTTTTCTCCTGCATTGGACATTTGGCTGCAAAATGACCGACTCCTCCATAATTGAAGCACTTAAAAGGTAGCTTTCCTCTATATTTTCCTTTTCCCTTTGTGAGTTTTTGAACAAAATTAGCTTTTATTTCATCCATTGTCTCTTCATCCTCAGATTCATGTTCAAATTTTATATTCTTGTGTGCTTTAAAAGCTTCTTCTCTGTCTATAGACTTGGTTTGTCCTATTCTCATTTCATATGTTGTCAGAGAACCATGCATCTCATCCAAGCTGAAGTAGTTTAGATCTTTTGCCTCTTCTATTGCAGAAACTTTGGAGTTAAATATTTTGTGCAGTGTTCTGAGAACATTTTTCACAACAACTGCATCATCAATTTCTTCATCGAGTCCTCTGATTGCATTAATGATTTCATTGAATCTCAGCATATAAGCCTCTATGTTCTCATTTTCATTCATTTACAGTGCTTCGAACTGTGCTCGATGAGTTTGCAACTTGGCTTCCTTGATCTTGCTGTCTCCTTCATGGATGCTTTTCAGTTTATCCCACATGTCTTTTGCTGATTTACAGCTCATGAATCTTATCAGTTCACTGTCAACAAGCCCACACATTATGGCATTCTTAGCTTTGGAGTTGTTCTCAAATTTTTTCTTCTCAGTAGTATCTATTGGAGGAGTAGTGGGTGTTGTGTATCCACTATCTACAGAATCCCAAATATCATATCCCAATGCACTCAAATATGTTTGCATCCTGAGTTTCTAGAAAGTGTAATTTGTTCCATCAAATAAGGGAGCTTTGTTGGATGAGAATCCTTCACCGCCTGCCATTATTTCTTCCAAGATATCCTTAGCTAATTAAGCTTGAACAAGGCACCTTGCTCTGATACCAACTGATGTTCACACAATGACACTGAGAGGGGGGGGTGAATCAGTGTAGCTATTAATATGGCTATTTTTTTCAAGGGATAGTCTTGTATATCTACCATGATATCTTCCCAAAACCTACTACAAATTTTTTATACTACTAATGTTCACACAATGACACTGAGAGGGGGGGGTGAATCAGTGTAGCTATTAATTTTAATATCTATAACATTTAATATGAAATAAAGAGAACTTGAAAATTGGAAAAACAACTTGAACAAGATAGCACACCACAACACTCAATATATCAAGGTTCACCAATTTGGCTACTCCTAAAAAATGACTACTTGGACTTCAATCCAAATCCAGTCTTTGCAAAATATCAATTTTACAAATACTTTACCAGCATCAACTAGAAGGAGCACCAACCCCTTAATTTTTTGCTGCAACAGATGGAGCACCAACCCCTAGTACCAAGCACCAACTTGGACTGCAATTCTGTTCAAATTAAAATGACATAAGAATGTCTTCACTTCATGCACGACCCTGACTGGTCTGCAATTAACCCAACTCTGCACACTCTCACTGCTCTGCTAATTTTTCTCTTGACTCTTTTCTAACCCTCTTTTTACAGCAATTTCCCTCTTACAACAGCAAAATCTTATCTGTACGACTATTCTTTTATAACCTTTCAATCCTGCATGCAGTCGAATCACATACTATGACTATTCGAATCCATGCAATACGACTGTTCGATTCCATGCACGACGACTGTTCGAAATCCTGTAATATGATTGTTGAATCCATGCAATACGACTATTTGAAACCCTGCAATACGGATGTTGAATCCATGCAATACGACTATTCGAAACCTTGTAATACGACGGTTTGATTCCTTGTAATATGGTTGTTTTGAATCCATGCAATACGACTATTCAAAACCTTATAATATGGTGGATCGATTCCTTGCAATACGACTATTTTGAATGCTGCAAATACGTCATTTCAAAAGCTTTTTTGATCCTTCATATTTGGCTATTCAAATTCTTCAAATACGGCTTTTCGAATGCTTTTTCAAAACTGCATATGTGATGCATCGAATGCTTTTTCAATCAAGCATATACAGTTGTTCTAGTGCATGTCTAACACTTTTCAATCTGTAACTGCAGATCTGACATCAGTTACTTTTTACATAACTGGCTGCATGATTTTCCTGTCTGCTTTTTCTGACATGTGTCACCTTGCATGCTTTTTCGACTTTTACCCGCTAAACTGTTACCTGTCGTGATATCGTGACACTTTTTGTAGCCGTACCCTTTATGCCCTTGATGTCACGAAATCATGACCATTTTGGCTTTTGAAAGCTTTCCCTCTGTTCATGTCACGAAATCGCGACACTTTGAACATTTGCTGATGTCATCCTTAAGCATGTCACAAAATCACGACGCTTTCGGCTTCCTGAGGCTTCTCTCGCAACTTGTCGTGAAATCGTGACACTTTCAGATTTTGCTGACGTCATCCTCAATGTTGTCATGAAATCGTGACACTTTCAGCTTTTTTTGACGTCATCCTCAATGTTGTCATGAAATCGTGACGCTTTCGACTTCCAGCAGCTTTCCTTGCACCTTGTCGCGATATCGCGACACTTTCTGACTTTGCTGATGTCATCATTATTCTTGTCACAAAATCGTGACACTTACGGTTTTCATACACTTTTCTTTGCCAGCAACCACAAAAATGGAACATGTCACGAAATCGTGACATTCTCTACTTTCGTACAATCTTTGCTTTATGCAGTAGCAAAATCGTGACAACTTTGTGCCTTGTGATTTCGACTTGCTACATCTTTTAGTTTTGCAATTTTGATAGGTAGTGAAATCGCTACACCTTTGTTTCCATACATTTTTTCATGCAGCGAAATCACTACACATTCTTGTTTGTGCCTTTTCACTTGTAGCGAAATCACTACACCTTTGTTGTCATTAGTTTTAACATGCAGCGAAATCGCTACACCTTTGTTTTCTGCACTTCCTATTTGTAGTAAAATCGCTACACCTTTGTGCCTTGCATTTCCATCATACAGTGAAATCACTACACCTTTGTTGTCATTCATTTCAACATGCAGCAAAATTGCTACACCTTTGTTGCTGAGCATTCTCTCTCCTCTTCGGGTCGTGAAAACCCGACGTGTCGCGATATCGTGACACTTTTTGTTGCAAGCTCCTTTCCTCCATTTATGTAGCGAAATCACGACATCTTTTCACCTTGCTTCCTTCTCTGCCAGCATGTCGTGAAATCACGATAGTTTACCTTTCACTTTCTCTCTCCTCGACCATGTCGTGATATCGTGACAATTTGGCATGCACTTTCTCTCTCCTTGGTAATGTCGCGAAATCGCGACAATTTTTCTTGCATTTTATCTCTCCTCAGCAATGTCACAAAATCGCGACAATTTTTCTTGCATTTTCTCTCTCCTCTGTTTTGTCGCAATATCACGACAGAAAACATGTCGCGATATCGCGACAGTTTTCTTCCTTGTCTTTTTTTGCCAATTTTTGAATCTGGGTCACCTCTGTTTTTCTTGAAATTCACTGCACTTGATCTGACTGACTTCTGAACTGCATCAACTGCATCAATCTATCTGTGTTGACAATAATGACAATACTTTTGCAATTCTTTTGCTGCACCTTGCTCAACAACTACCTTGGTGATATGGATATAAAAAGGGCAGTACTAGGAGATGGCTCCTCTAAGAGATCTTATGTTTCTTGATAATTAGGATGATGAATTCTTTCAATTTTTATCAAGAATTTCAAACATAAGCAATTTAACCCCTAGGTGTGAAGATCACCTCCCTGTGGTTGCTTGTTTTCTAAATGGACTAAAATGCAATTTACCAAAAACTGTTACTAATACCAATCATTTATCCAGATTTTACTCTGAAGTTCACAATTTAGTATAATTAACAATTATTGGGATACTTTTACCCTCTAACAACACTGTGTTCCTTGATAACGATGCCAAAATGATGCATTATCGTTAAGCACATCATTAAATCTCAAAGATCTTATCAATCCGAGGTGGTGTCCAAGGCTATCTATGATAGAAGGCTAGGGCAGAGTACAATTTAGGCATTCAGATTTCAAGCATTTATTGGTGAAGTAGATTTTGGTTTAGCCTTTTGGTGTCACACTAAACCTAGTCTATAGAATGGAAAATAAAATAAATTACAATAATTGAAAACTAAATATAAATTGCAAAATTAAAAAATTAACTACAATTGCATGAATTGAAATTGTTGAATTGAAATCTAATCTACTTTTGTGGAATTGAAATTGCTAAATTGAAATGTTACTGAAATGAAATCCTAAATTACACTTACAAAATTGAAACCTATTTTACTCTTGCATAATGGAAGTGATGCTTAGAAATAAAACACCTATCAATGCCTTGCCACAAAAGGTCATCAAGCTTCTACTATAGGAATTGACAGCAAAATGAAATTTGCTAGAAATTGAAAGCTGTTAAAACATAAAAATAACAGAACATGGAAAACAAAAGAAACAAGAAATAAATGTTTAATCTAATTTGTCAGCTGACACACACATAAATATTATACACAAACATAATAGAAAACATCAATCACATAATACAAAATAAAAATAAGAAAATGAAATATGGCAAGCAATCTATTAATTTTGCTGTAAAAAAATTACAGATTAAAACCTGCCATAAAATACTTCCTTCTAGATATGAAAGTGGTCCCATACTTCTTGATTTAGAAGGAGGTAAAAATTACTCCTTAACTAATTAACACTCAGAACAGAAAATGATAAAATAACTGCACTTTTATTGATGACAAAACATGCTCAAAACTATTACAAAAAATTGTTGTATAGTCCTAATTACTACTATTGAAAACTCTCCTCTATTCTAATTCCTAACTGGCTCAACCAATGAGGGAGTTGTGTTATTTATATAAATATTTACAACATATACCATGCTCAAATCAGCCTATGTGCTACTTTACAGTGATTTGCCAATAATTTTGAATCTGAAATAAATGTAAATATGGACAGTTTGTGTTGTAGTAGTAGTCATTAGCCCTTAAAAAGCATCTTCAGTGATGGGAGTACGTGGAAGAAGTATAGAAATATCTCACACATATTTCTTCACTTCAAAATATACCATTTCTATCTTGTAAAAAATTTCATATTATGCTGCAGTTATTTCTATGTTTATCCTAGAAGAGGATCAAAATTGATCTTTTCCATGAATGGTGGCTTTGGATAGAAAGGACGACAAAATTAGATGGGAGATATTTTCCCTTAAACTTCTTAACCTTATTTCCATTTTTCCGTCGTCAAAAAATAGTCAAAAAGTCAAAAAGCACTTTATGTTCTCATTTCAAAGATAAGTGGCTCATTTCGAAGAGACTTTATTTGTCATTCCGAAGATGTCAGCTCATTTTGAAGAGACTGTATTTCTCATTTCGAAGATGTCTGTTCATTTTGAAGATCTTTAGAATGACCAACTATGTGCTCTTCAAGTGATTTTAGGTACATTTCTCAGGTGGATTAGCCCTTAGGATCAGATTGCAATAGCCTTCATTCCTCTCCATGTGTGAATTCCATACCTTGCCATTCATTTGTAGCTTGCTGGAATTTACATGGTAAATTACTGCATTTTCCAACTTTGTTGCACAGTTGTAAAATATTGGCATTTCTTAAAAATTCAAACAAATTAGAACATAGAAAAATTATTCAAATATCAACATGAAAGAGTATATAAAGTTGCTACTGAATTTATACACTTCATTCACCAAGTAACAATGCTGAAATAGTGCAACAGTGATGTACAATTGTCTCTGCTCTATTATACCTTGTTGCTATCTATTTAGACCATGTGGTAATGCTTCTAAATAGGTTAGATGTCTTTTGTAGTCCTTCTGAACTCATTCCATCCATATCCTCATGCTTTGCTTGACAACTTCAAGGTGTTCCTATAAAGTGACAGCTTGCTAATTTTTATATGGCTATTTTTTTTGGATTTTTAGATTTATGAAAGTCCTAATAATTTGGCTTCAATATGGACTTCAAACAAGTTGAAGGGCAGAAAAACATTCATAAACCATTGTGAATTTAATGGATATCAGCATTCCACATTTGGTTAATTGAAATGCATGTTTTTACTTGCTACTTAATCAAGAAAAATCAATCACAAAATGCTGAAAATAGTCAAAAACAGAGATAGTATTCCTAACATAAAATCATGCAAACACTTAACAAATATATTCTAATCAACTATTTGGCATTTAACTTAATAATATGACAGTTTTTATATGTCAAACATAGTGTAAAAATGAGGCATTTTCAGGCCTCATCAACATGTTCAAATATCTTGGAGGGAGTTTTTGCAAAGTAGTTGAAGAAGAATGAATTCCAAGGTGGAGATAATGAAGTAAAAGGGAATTGTGTATGTTTGGTTCTAGCCATGTGGCTAGCCTAGGTGGCAAGTGGGTCTTGCGTAGGGTGATTGCAACAGACATATCTCATGGTCAAAACTTGGCAGTAGTCATTTTTATTTTTGATAGGGTAGAAGAAAGACAAAACAGTTTTGGTGCACCTTTATTCCTAGTAGGTGGTCCAGCACAGCTGACACTCTAGCTTGTGATAGAGTGTGGGCTCTGTGAGTTCACAAGTTCTACTTGTGGCGGTAGCAGTAGTAGATGTGGTAAGGGCAAATAATAATTTTTTTAATTATTATTAAATTATGGTATTGCTTTGCGCTCGATCTAGGGAAACATGATTTAATTTTTAATTTGAAAATTGCATAGTGTTGACCTAGGGAAATATAAGGATGATGTTTTAAAATCCAACATTGTACGTAATTCAAAATTTATGTGTGGTTCTATAAAGTTAATATAGCTTTAAATTTGGAAATAAAATGTGGATTAAAGTGGTTTGAACTTTGTTATGTGACTTAGGGTTTTTATTGATAAAATTGAAATTGCATGTGGTTTTTACAAGTAGGAGTTAAATGGTGTGTTGTAGTTGATTTTTGTGTGTAACATTTTTATGGTGAAAAAGGGTTTGAACGAGTTTTAAACCAATATTATTTTGCACAAAATATTTTTATGTGGATAGTTGAAAAAATGCTATGATAAATAACCTTTTAAGTTGCATAATATTGAAAGAACATTGTGAGATAGGTTTTGAAGGATCTTGTCATAAAAGCAAATCAAGAGGTATGTTGACATTATTCTTTCTTTAAGATGTCTGGTTAAGCAAGTATTTATGAAAAATAAGGTGGAGATAAAAGGGTTGTTTGGTATACCTTGTTGAAAATATTTGAGTTAGGGTTTGAGACCTACATGTGCTTCATTGTAGAGAGAAAGTTGAAATAATTGCATTAGGGTTTGAGAACTACTTGTGCTCCATAATTAAAAATACTTGAGCTATGGTTGATATCAAATTTGTACATCATTGAGAAAAATTTTGAGCAGTGGTTTGAAAGACATTGAAACTAACTGTGAAGTATTTGAGATCAATATTGTAAAGGAATTTTGTGCATTATTGTAATTGATTCTTGAGAGAAAATTTGCAAGAATGATAGACGAGTTTTGTGAAGCAAGTTATACACTAGTTTGATTTGATTTGAAAGGGATTTTGCAAGAGATAGATATTGGATTAGTTGAATGCAATATTTGTGAATGTGAAGAACATATTGGGATTTTGATAGAGCATATCATTCTCTATATGTTCTAGAGGTTAAACGAATTCTAAAAAAATATGTTTGAATTACCTAGTTGAAGAAAGCATTTCTAAAAGACATAAGATTTGTTTGTCTGCAATATTGGAAATATTTGAGTAGGCTCAGTGGGTAGCTTTGAGGCAGATTTGGGCAAGTCTTGTGAGAAGACTTGAAGCAACATTGAGATAGATTTGGGTAATTCTTGTGAGAATATTTGAAGCATATTTGAGGTAAATTTTAGAAAGTCTTGTTAAGACTTGAAATAGCATTGAGACCTATTTATGAGTAGTGTTAGATAAAATTTGTGCTAGCCTTGTGATAAATTTTAATGGATATTTGAGATAGATTTGAGAGTAGGCTTTGGAGTAGACTAGAGCAGAGGAGATAGGGTTCTATTGTGGAAAGAGATCCACAAACCAGAGTAGAGGGAATGTAGTTCTCCTGTGGAAAGAGATCCACAAACTAGAGCATAGGGGATCGATTTATCCTATGGAAAGAGATACGTAAATAGGAGTAGAGGGAATAAATTTCTCCTATGGAGAGATATCCACAAACCATAGTAGAGGGTATAGAGTTATCCTATGGAGAGATATCCACAAACCAAAGTAAAGGGGATAGAGTTCTCCAGTGGATAGAGATTCACAAATCATAGCATTAGGGATTGAGATCTCCTTTAGATAGAGGTCCATAAATATTGTAATAGGGAATTGATTCCCAGGAGATTTGATGAGAAAATTTGGAAGAAATATTTTCTTCATGGACATAACCCACATTGGGTGAACCATATTAAATTTTTGTATCTCATATGTGTGATTATTTATGCATTACTTTGATTACTGATATTAATATTTCAAATTGATAACATTGGATAATATTGTTTGGGAAAGAAAAGTAAAAGTTGATCTTATACTGTTCACCCCACTCTTAGTATAAGCTTGTGTTCTTCAATTGGTAACAGAGCAGATTCCTTCAAAAAAGTCTAAAAACTTGAAGGAAGATATTACAGAAACACATATGGCATCTTAGAATGGATCTTCATCAAACAAGGCCCCATTATTTGATGAAAAAAATTATGCTTTCCAGAGTATAAGGATGAAGATATACTTTATTGGCACAAGGATATGAGATATTACAATCTATTGAGGATGGATTCACACCTATAACTACTCCTCCCATAGATAAGGATGGTACGTCATTACATGTGAATAATACCAAGGCTATGAATGGAATCTTAAGTGGATTACATTAAGTAGAATTTATGAAAGTTATGCAATGCAAATCAGTAAAAGATATATGACATAAATTGAAGCAAACATATGAAGGAGATAAAAAGGTCAAGTTGGAAAAACTATAAAATCACAAGAAAAGGTTTAAAGATTTGAATATTGAAGATGAAGAAGATATTGCTAAATAATTACTTTTAGTGGATGAGGTTGTTAATACCATGCAAGGACTTGGATTCAAAATTGAAGACTCCAGTGTATCTCAGAAAGTATTAAGATCACTCCTTATAAGGTATGATGCAAATATTTTAGCTATAGAAGGGATGAGAGATATTGATAAATTTACTATGCATGATTTACATGGAATTATCACAAATTATGATATGAGAATAGAAAAATATTACAAATCCAAGAAAGAGGTAGCTTTCAAAGTTTCAAAGAAGACAAAAGACAAGAAACCAAAATCAAGTGGTGAGTAAAGCAGTAATGAAGAAGCTAACTATGTGAGAAGGAATAAGAAAGACTCAAGAAAACACAAAGGTATGAAGACTATGAAATGTTTTAATTGTGGTAATTTTTATCACTATGCATCTAATTGTCCACAAGTAGAAAGCAGTAGTAGTGAAGAGAAACATGATTATAAGAAAAAGGAAGAAGGAAAATTTAGGCATGAAAATAAAAATATGTATGGTCAAGGCAAGCACGAAAAGAAGTTATTTCAAAGGCACAAGAAGATTTTCTATGTTAAGAAGGCAAGTAAAGATTCAATTGATAGTGATGAAATATTCTCATATAGTGAAGAAGAAGAGATTCTATTTTTTTGCAATAGAAGAGGAAGAAAATGCTCCTGTTAAATATAAAGTCGAAGAGTATGAATATGCTCTTAAAGACCAAGAAGTAGAGAAATATTTAGAAAATGAAGAAGGAAATTTTGATCTAGAAGAAGAACTTATTGTTGCTCTTAGAGAGTTGAAAAAAGTTAGAAAGAATAATTAAAGACCGAGGGATCAAGTTCAAGAACATGAGGAACAAAAATAAAATATTCTACAAGATCTCATAAAATCAAAAGCTAAGGCAAGGAGATTTAAAGAGGTTATGGTTTAAAAGTTAGAGGACAAGGAGTTAGAGTGTGAAATATTAGAACATGATGTGGTTTCTCTAATGATGGAAGTGAAATATTTTAAGGACAAACTATATAGTTTTGGGAAAAGTTCAAAAAATTTGGATAAAATTATCAATTCACAAAGATATTCATATATCAAAATAGGTCTTGGTTTTTATGAAGGATAAGAGAAAAAATAAGAAGGATCAAGCTCAAGGTCAAAAGAAGAGGAAGTTTTAGAGGAAGAGATTGAAGAAGAAACTAAGACCTATATGGATAAATTGAAGAAGTGAAGCTTCATTAAAAATGTAAATAATGCACAAACAAAGAACATGGATCATCACAAAGAAGGCAAAGAAAGGACTAAGAGACTAGAGGTTTCAAAACAAGATATTTTCGAAGGAAATTGTTTTTTAGGTAATCGTTTTGGTCACAAGGCTATGCATTACAGGGTTCATGGAAAGGAGTATGGTTTCACTAAGAGGAACTTCAACTCATTCAAGGATGGATATTTCTTTCAAGGGTATTGAT
Organism: Wollemia nobilis; assembly: GCA_028583015.1. Taxonomy (NCBI): domain Eukaryota; kingdom Viridiplantae; phylum Streptophyta; class Pinopsida; order Araucariales; family Araucariaceae; genus Wollemia; species Wollemia nobilis. The sequence goes on from JAQPPZ010003182.1 coordinate 161,984, forward strand.
ATTCATGTAATAACTTTTGTCATAAAGCAATCCACTATAGGGTTTAGGATAGAAATGATTATGTCTTCATCAAGAGGAACTTCAAGACATTTACACCTTCAAATAACTACAACATTAAGTGTTACAAGTGCAATAATATTGGGTATAAGACCAAGTGGTGTAGAATAGAGTTTCCAAAACTTCTAGAGTCAAGCAAGAATAGGGAAACTCAAAAGGATCAAAAGGGTATGATTAAAAAAGTGTTGAAAATACAATTTGACAAGGAAAAAGAGCATTGTATGCTAGGAGTAGAGGTACTCCCACCACAAAATTAATCACCTCAAGGAGAGGAGGTGGGGAGGGTTCTGAGCTAAGAGTATTATCTTTAGCCCCAAAGGAGTCCCTTTGCCATATATGTCAAAGGGGGATAAAATTGAGTAAGGGGGAGAGTATTCAGTTAGGGGGAGCAATTTCTCAGGGAGAGCAGATTTGGAATCCAGTGATTGGAAAAGTAATTTTTAGAAAGGGTTGTCATAAATGACAAAGGGGGAAGTTTTTGGAAATTTTGAGTATATTGTGTTGTCATTGATGTCGAAGGATTGATGGAATAGGTTGATGTCATCGGTTTTCGTTGATGTCAAATATTGTTTGGTATGGCAAAAAGATAAGGTTTATAAGTTGGTTAATTATGCAAGGCAAGGTTCATCCCAATACAAGGAATTGATAAAAAAAAGAGGTTATAATATTTATTTTTAATATTATAAGCCAAAGAGGATTGGGACAAAGTTCTAAGTGTTTTATTAAAAGGTTGAAGGCTTAAGTATTAAGACCATGGTTAAAAAAAAAGTAAGTAACTAAGTACCAAAAGAGATAATATTATAATATTTTAATATTATAATATTGGGAAAAAAGTTTAAAACATAACGGACTTAAAATGCCACCATGGGATTAGAGGACAAAGGTTATAATATTTAATCTTTTTAAAGATTTAAATAATTCATAAAAGTTTGGGTCCCAAAAATTAAAGCTAGGCAATTAAAATTATTTTCAATGGGAGGTGCTGACGTCGTGGGAAGGAAGGACACAAATTGCAAATAAATAAAGGTTCAAAACCTTGGAAAATTAATTGAATGGGTATGTGAATTGAATAATCCACTCATGCATTTTGGTTGACGAATAGAATAAGGCAAAGGGCACATTTTTTGGTGAAGAAGTTAGATTTGTCAAAAACTTTGTGTTGGTCAAGAGGACACAACTGGTAGGCTAGCATAGCTAATTATAAGGGCAATGCTAAGGTGTTGATGTAGAATCGATCATGGGTTCAAATACCTTGGAGGGAGTTTTTACAAAGCATTTGAAGGAGCATGAATTCCAAGGCAGAGATAACGAAGTAAAAGGGAATTGTGCATAATTTGTTCTAGCCATGCAGCTAACCTAGGTGGCAGGCAGGTCCTATGTAGGGTGCTTGCAGTAGACAGGTCTCATGGTCGAAACCTGGCAACATTAATTTTGATTTTTGATAGGTTAGAAGAAAGACTAAATAGTTTTGGTGCACCTTTATTCATAGTAGGTGGGCTAGATCAGTTGGCACTCTAGCTCGCACTAGAATGTGGGCTCCATGAGGTCACAAGTTCAACTTGTGGCAGTGGTAGTGGTAGATATTGTAAGGGAAAATAATATTTTTTTTAATTATTATTAAAGTTTGGTATTGCTTGGCGCTCGATCTAGGGAAACACGGTTTAATGTTAAATTTGAAAAATTACATAGTGTTGACCTAGGGAGATATAAGGATGATGTTTTAAAATCCAACATTGTATGCAATTCAAAATTTTTGTGTGGTTCTATAAAGTTAATATAACTTTAAATTTAGAAATAAAATGTAGATGAAAGTGGTTTGAAATTTTTTATGTGACTTAGGGTTTTTATTGATAAAATTAAAATTGCATGTGGCTTTTACAAGTAGGAGTTATAAGGTGTGTTGTGGTTGATTTTCGTGTGTAACATTTGTATGGTGAAAAAGGGTTTGAAGGAGTTTTAAACCAATATTATTTTGCACAAAAGGTTTTTATGTGGATGGTTGAAAAAGTGCTATGATAACTAACCTTTGAAGTGGCATAATATTGAAAGAACATTGTGAGGTAGGTTTTGAAGGATCTTGTCATCAAAGCAAATCAAGAGGTATGTTGATATTATTCCTTATTTAAGATATCTGGTTAAGTAAGTATTTATAAAACATAAGGTGGAGATAAAAGGGTTGTTTGGTATGCATTGTTGAAAATATTTGAGTTAGGGTTTGAGACCTACATGTGCTGCATTGAAGAGAGAAAGTGGAAATAATTGCATTAGGGTTTGACAACTACTTGTGCTTCATAATTAGAAATACTTGAGCTATGGTTGAGATCAATTTTATACATCATTGTGAAATATTTTGAGTAGTGGTTTGAAAAACACTGAAAGTAATTGTGAAGTGTTTGAGATCAATCATGTGAAGGAATTTTATTTATTATTGTGAATGATCATTGAGATAAAAATTGCAAGAAATATAGACGAGTTTTGTGAAGCAAGTTATACACTAGTTTGATTTGATTTGAAAGGTATTTTGCAAGAGATAGATGTTGGATTAGTTGAATGCAATTTTTGTGAATGCGAAGAACATATTGGGTTTTTGATAGAGCATATCATTCTCTATATGATCCAGAGGTTAAACGAATTCTAAAAAAACATGTTTGAATTGCTTAGTTGAAGAAAGCATTTCTAAAAGAGATATAAGCTTTGTTTGTATGCAATATTTGGAAATATTTGAGCAGGTTCATTGGGTAGCTTTGAGGAATATTTGTGCAAGTCTTGTGAGAAGACTTGAAGCAGCATTGAGGTAGATTTGAGAAAATCTAGTGAGAAGACTTGGAGTAGATTTAAGATATATTTGGGTAAGTCTTGTGAGAAGACTTGAAGCAACATTGAGACAGATTTGGGAAAGTATTATGAGAAGACTTGAAGTATATTTGAGGTAGATTTGAGAAATTCTTGTGAAGAATTGAAATAACATTAAGAAAAATTTGTGAGTAGAGTTAGAGAATATTTTTGCTAGCCTTGTGATGAGGTTTGATATAGATTTAAGACAGAGTTGAGATCAGGCTTTGAAGTAGACCAAAGTAGAGGGGATAGAGTTCTCATGTGGAAAAAGATATAGAAACCACAACAGATGGGATAGAGTTCTCCTACGGAAAAAGATCCACAAACTAGAGTAGAGGGGATAGATTTCTCCTGTGGAGAGAGATCCACAAACCAGAGTAGAGGGGGTATATTTCTCCTATGGAGAGAGATCCACAAACCAAATCATAGAGGATAGAGTTCTCCTGTGGAGAGAGATCCATAAACTAGAGCAAAGGGGATAGAGTTCTCCTATGGAGAGAGATCTACAAACCAGAGCATTGGGGATTGAGATCTCTTTTTGATAGAGGTCCATAAACATTGTAATAGGGAATTGATTCCCAAGAGATTTGTTGATAAAATTTAGAAGAAATATTTTCTATGTGGATGTAACCCACATTGGGTGAACCACATTAAATTTGTGTCTCTCATGTGTGTGATGATTTGTGTATTGCTTTTATTACTACTATTTATATTACAAATTGATAACATTGGATCATATTGTTTGGGAAAGAAAAGTAAAAGTTGATATTATACTGTTCAACCCCCCTTTCAGTATAAGCTTGTGTTCTTCAGTTTTATATTATACTATTTACCCTCCCCTCTTAGTATAATATTGTGTTATTTAGACTCAACCATAATTTATTACATATTTACAATAGTATCATGAAGGTACCATGGAGGTACATTAGCATGTACCAAATAATGTAATATTCCTCAACAACCCCCTATATTACAGTATTTCGTTAGTGGAGACTTTTATCTTCAATATCCATATTTGTTCTTTTGTATAGAGAATGTGATTCATCAACCTATTATTTAGGTACTTGAATTTGATTTGCATCTCTTTTTGCTTTCTTCTTCTATATCATATTGACCTTATAATTTTTGTTTCTTTACTCTATTCTTTTCAATTTTTATCTTGATCTTGCGTTGTCATATTTCTAGAGTTTTTTCTCGTATATCTTGATGTTATATAGCAATTGACACATTAGTATCTTCAAAATTATTTGAAAATGTACATATTTAGATATTTTTACTATAAGAGCTTTGAACTCATTTCCTTTGGATGTGTCCTTTAATTCTTGTTTTTCATGAATTTATTGAACTAAGTTTCCTTTTTTTATTTTCTTTTTTAAATTGTAGTTGAGGTTGTTGTTGATGCTAGTATTGATATTGAGGATGATATTGATAATTATGATATTAAGATTGAAATTGTTGTTGTTATTGTTGAGAATTTTATCAGTATTGAGATTGATATTGCCTTTGTTATACTAATTTTTCATTTCGATTCCTTGATTCATATTCATTAGATTTCCTTAATTATTTCAACAAACACTTGTACTATGACCATTTTTCTTGCATATATGGTAGAATATTGAATTCCATTTAGATATATACCTTGACTTGTAGAAATATTTCCTAGTGTATTATATTTACATGCCAAGGCATTATTAGTAATTCATATTTGACTAAATTCTCTACTACATATTCTTGAATAATATTGTCTAAATCATCAAATATAGTGTCTTTTCTAAGAACTTGGAAAGTAACTAAATGCTTGTAAGTTTCTGGAAGTGTCCTTAGAGTTATTTAGACAAGAAATATATCTTCTACTTTTTCCCCAGAGTTAATAATTTTACTTTTATATTTTCTACTTTATGAAGAAAGAGTTCTATACTTTCTTCACTATTAACCTTTGAGGAATACTATTGGGATTGTAAATTCAGAATTGTAGCTTTAGTTTTCCCTTCAAATATTTTGCATTATGCATTTCATGCTTTTGTATAAGTTTTTGCCTTACTTAAGTATGTTTGGATTTCATCAATTATTTCAAATGTTATCAACATAAGTGTTTTTGCATCACTTTCTTCAAATTATTATATTTATCTTTCATCCTCATTAGGTTTTTTCTTTATTCCATTTACTATATCCCATACGTTTTCTACAATAAGGATTGATTTCATGTTGTTCTTCCATGATGCAAAATTTGGCCCTTTAAAAAGATGAGATTCAAAAAGAAAAAAGTTATTGTTTGACATAATGGAACTCATTCAAATTTTTGAAATCCTTTGAAGTAGTAAACCTTATAACTACCAAATAATAAAAAATAAAAATAAAAATAAAAAACCTAAATAAAAAATTTGTAAATTATATATTTTATAATCCTTTGATGTTGAAAACCTCTGAAGCCCCTTATTAAATTCGTAAAATTTCAAAATTTCAATACTCCATGTTTTCAAAATAGCCAAATTTAAAAAATTCAAAGTCTTTAAATTTTTTCTAAAGAACTTTAAAAACTATCAAGTAACTTTAAATCTTAAATTATTCAAAAATACTCCAAATAAAAAATTTAATACTTTTAACTCCTTGTATCTCCTACTCTTGCAAATGTTTAAATTTTTTTAAATATTAAAGAAACAATAATAAATAAAAATTTAAATTAAACCTTATATATCGAAATCTTATAACCTTAAATACTAATTCAAATCTATTCCCTCAAAAATAATTGTGCACTAGATATAACAACTATTACCTATGGATGCATCGATGATAAAATAGCTAAATTTATTTTTCAAATATGGTGTAATGCTTGATGTAATTAATGTTCCTCCTTCTATGCTCATGCTACATGGATGTATCATCGCTTGTCCTCCATTTTGGTTCCTTTGTATTATTCCATTTGTGATTCTTGTTATATGAATATCTTTTAGACATTTTTTTATGATGTTGGAATCTTGGACCTCTTCAATAATATAGATCTCTTGGATCTATTTGATGATGCACACCTCTCTTATAATTTTACTTCAATATATGTTTCTTTAACCTTTACTTAAATGTAGGTTTCCTAAACCTTTCCTTCAATATAGGTCTCTTGGACCTTCTTCTTCAATATAGGTCTCTTGGACCTTCTCTTTAATGCAGGTCTCTTGGACCATCTTCTTCAATGCAAGATTCTTTGGTATTTTCTCTAATTTTGCTTCTATATATCCTTATTGCTTCTTTTCTCTATACTTTTTGTTTCTATTCTCTATGATTATTTGATCTCTGTTATTTGTTCTAATATTGCTTTATGATTTGATTCTCTATTTTGTATAGGAATCTTGAATGTTCTTAATCTCTATGGCAACATTGTTCTTCTATGTCAATATGAAATATTCAATGTATTAGGTCACACATAAGAACCTAAGATGATTCTCCTCCTTACTAGAGAACCCAATATCAATGTTACTGTGGCTCTGAATGTCTCTGATGGCTAACTTTCTTTTGTCTTGGTTCTTCCTCAATATTCAATATCCAACTTGTTGAGGATACTATATTACCTTAGGTTTATTTATAAGCCTAAGTTATATTATTGCATTGTATTATGTGTGGCATAGTATGCCCACATAAGATATTATATTTCTTAATTCTTGCATTGTAATACATGAGGCATAGTATACCCACACTGGATTAGATTTTTTATTTGTTAGGATGCATAGTTAGACTATTATAGATATGTTTTTTCATATAGCAGTTAATTGGTTGTTATCCTTGCATATATATTTGTTACAAGTGGTTTGTCTTGTAGAGCAAATTGTTATAACCACTATAACCACATGATTTCCTTGTATCTTCTATGTATTCATTGCACATAATAGAATAATCAACTTCATGTTGAGTATTTCCATATTAGTGGTAATCAGAGCCATAGGATTTTTTTGCAAGAAGGGAGGCAAAGTGCCAACTTCATTGCTAGGTGACTAGTATTATTTTGTTGCTAGTGCACCAGATCCTAGGGTAGTTACTATGAGGAATTTTCTTGGACTAGCCTATAGCATCAGTTTTGTGAAGCTCCTGAGGTGGCAAAGGGTTGAAAATTACCCCTACACTAAATACCCCTAACAAAATATCATAGGGTAACCAAACTTACCTTGAGGAAGGTAAGAAAAATGTTTTCTTTGAATATCATAGAGATTAGGACATATTTGAGCATCAGTTACATAAATTGAGGTTAATTTTTGACCAGGAGAAACCATTGGTAGTTTTTGCCAAGAGAGAGTCTATTTTTGAAATGGTTACCAAAGTAATTTGAAGTTAGTTTGTAGCAAGATATTGGAAAATTTTATCTTCATGGAGAAAATAATTGAGATAACTACTTCTTTGTATAAGAAATTGGATAAATATTGAAGCTAATTTTTCATTATACTAGTATTTTATTAATATTAATATATCATTTTAACTTTTGGAAGGTAAAAAATAGGTCCTTGTCTGTTTGAAGGTGCATAAATTTTATTAATATTAATATTTTTATAACCTTGTAAAGGTTAAACATAGGATTTGCCCTATTTTGAGGCCCATCACTCTAATTCTAGGATGGAACACCAATGACATATTTATAGGCACACCGACGGGCACACCGACCAACTCTCATGAACTGACTAAATTTCACTTTCATTGATCGACCAGAAACCATCGAAATCCCTTCATTATGACTATTGGTATCCCTATGAATGAACCTCTCCATAAATGGTCTTCCCAACGTTAGAGCATTAGTTGCCCTCAAAAAACCTCTAGCAACGTATTCTATTATGGACAACCCTTAGAGCATCCATGATCACTACAACTGAATGATCAATACTACACTATCTGATTAGTAGGAGGGTAATACCGACTAACACCACCTATAGTTCAACCTAACATGGCCACTAAATTGCAAACATATAAGGCTTGATGTAGATGAATTATAGTTTAGGAACAACAAGTCATGATCACGTTTGATGTAGCTCAGATGACGAACAAAATTGATGAGAAAAATTTAAAGCAAAACCTAAGGTTCAAAAGTCATCCAATAAAAGGATAATTTTGAACCCTAAGCCATTATCCAATAAAAATGGCCATGTGTTGGCTATTTCAGGAGGTTTCGAAGTGTTGGCACCCATTTGCCTTGTGCTACACGACTATAGTAGGGACCTTGGCCATTTTTAGGCAAGAATTTGCATCTTTGGTGTTGTTTTCAGATTTTTTGTAAATGTTATGTCCACATTGACCGATTCCCAGGCAATTTTATTTTTGTGATGGATGTTTCAAGATTTCGATGATAATTTGCAGGTTTTGGAAAAACAATTTCCAGTTCCGACAACTACATTTCATTTTTTGGTAGCAATCTGAATCCTTCGATGATGAAAGGAATCTTTGATAGGTGGGAGATTTTTTATCATTTATATTATTTTCAAGAAAATTCTCCCACATCATCTTTGTTGAGGGTGAAGAAACATTTATAAGTACAAACGCACTATATCCTAAGTGACCACCTTATAGTGGTCACCAAAGGTTTGCACGCACACACGGGCCCATGCGTCAGTTGTGGGTGCATGTGCATAAAACCAAGTGGATGGCTCCCTCGGTGTTTGAACTTCCATAGAGATTGTTTATTGTTGATCGACCATTGCACCAGTGGAACTGTTGTGGTGGAAATTTCTACATTGAATTCAGAATCTTACCACAACACGCAGTTGACTAGCATGTTGACCATAGAAAATCAAACATTCTTTAGCACAAAAGATGAGTTTTACCGCCCGTTTTTAAAAATTTAAATTTGAATTTTTGTTGCCAAGTCTAAAGGAGGTATAAGTTTCATTTTTGCCTCAAATTATTTTATTTTTACCTCCATAAAACACAAAATTTGAAAATTTTAAGGGTTAAATTATATTTCTTTAGTGCTAATATTTTTACCCATTGAAAACTTGAAGGGTAAATTAATATTTTTTGCAAATTTGCAAAAATTAATTAAAATTGAAAAACATTAAATTTAACCCATAGTGTAAATAGGAAGGCAAATTTTTGTAATCTAGGAAAATTGTGCATTAGGAAAACTTGCAATTTATTCCTAATAGCCTAGATAGTTCTTGCAACCACATTAGATTTCTCCTAGTTTGGCATATACACGTCATCAAATGGTTGCTGACCTCAAAAAAAACATGGAAAATATTACTATTATAGTAGATATTTTAGCAGATAAAGTGAAAGATATTGTTGTCCAATTAACTCTTGGTGATGTGAAAAATTATCACAATAATACCAACAAGGAAAAATGTGAGGTCAAATTGTATGACGAATCAAGAGATCCTGATTTCTTATCTACTTGGATTTTAGATATGCAAACTTGGTTCACCTATGCTAAAATTCTTGAAGATGAACAAGTTGCCTTTACCACAGTCAAAATCATAGGCTTAGAAAAAGTTTTGATTGTATAAAGTCAAAGCCACAATGTTGCCATGACTTGGAAAGAATTGATCCAAATTTTAGAAAACATATTTTTCTTACCAAATTATCAAAGTGACCTCACGACCAAGTGGTATAGGTTGAGGTAAGCCTATAATATATCAGTTGTAGACTACATTTTTCAATTCAATAGGCTAAGGGTGCTTCTTAGTGTGAAAGATTCAGAAGATAATTTAATTAACAAGTTTACTCATGGATTGTAAAATAAAAAATTTAGGGAAATCAAATTCAATGATTTTTTCACTTTGGATGTGGCATTTAAGAATGTCATTCTCATAGAGAAGAAATTTGGAACCTCTCACAGATCTCGATAGGAAAGCATTTTCAAAGGTGAAAATTAGCATCAAAACAATATGAAGAACACTTCTCATTCTTCCCCTAATTCTTCTTCTCCTCCTACTTATCCTAAAGTACATTCTTCTTCTTCTTACTCTAAATATTCTTCTTCTTCAACATTGTATTGTGATTTCTTGTAAAAGCATGGTCATACAAAGTCTATATGCTTTAATTTTGAAATAGTGAAGAATAAGGAGTCCCTAATTGTACAACCTACAAATGAGGAACCAAAATATGGTCCCATTGTGACTATAGAGACAGAAGAAGAATATCCTGCTTTGAAGGGTAAATTAAATAAATTTACCCTCATGTTGAATATTTTGCACAAGGGAATTGTGACAATTTTTTTGTCACTAGAGCCCACCTTACTCATGATTTTTATGTGGATTTTATCATAGATAATGACTCACAAAATAATCTCATCATGAGGACCATTGTCAAGAAGTTGAAGCTTCCCACAAAGCCACATCCTCAACCTTATGCACTTAGGTGGAAGGATGTAGACTCTATATCTAACATCACACATAATTGCACCTTATATTTTAATTTTGGTGGTAAGTTTTTGGATAAGGTATGGTGTGATGTCATTCAGATGGATTATTGTGGACTATTGTTTGGTAATCCCTATCAATTTAATAGGAATGTAGTGTATCATGCTAAAAGGAACACATACACCTTGGAATTGCATGATAAAATATATTTGATATAAAGTACTACACCCACATAAAATTTAATTTTAAGTTGTAGGTAAGCTTGGAAGCCATTAAGTTAAGCATTTGTATTGGCTCCTACTTGCATAAGTCCCACATAGGATAAAGAACAAGCACCTCCAAAGACTCATGATAAAGAAGAAGCTTCACTTCCAAAAATTAAACAATCACAAGAGCTCATGGTTAAGGAACCCATCACTCTCACTCATGATAAATATACCAACCATTCTATTGACATCATTTCGGGTACACCTATAAACACACAACCACTTGCTCCATAGAATTTTCCTTTAGCTTTGCCCTCTTCCACCATTGCACATACAAAGAAGGAGCAATCTATGGTCACTTCCTTCATTCAGCATTAGTAAAGACTTCAGGGCAAGATAACACAGAACTTGCAGAAGCCTCAACAATATTAGCAGAGAGTGATGAGCAAGCATTGCAGTACTCATCCATTTCAAGTTGGAGATAGAGTTTGGCTTCCTTTGGATAAGTGACACTTTCCAAAAACACCATATCATGACCTTCCTTTGGTACCTAAACCTATCATCAACCCTACAGTAGTAGTGGCACCTAAACCTCAAATTTCACTCATTACAAATAGATTTTTTGACATGAAGACTCATCACACTCGATAGGGTTCTTACACTTCTTACCTTATCACCTACCATAGTCACTTTCCACATATGGCTCACTAGATTCCTCACCATGAGATGGCCCATGAATTTCCATATTTGTTGAGAGCATTGGGTTCCAATGCTTCTATGGTTGGAAGGAGTGTTGAGGATACTATATTACCTTAGGATTATTTATAATCCTAAGTTATTTTATTGCATTGTATTATGTGTGGTATATTATACCCACTTAAGATATTATATTTCTTAATTATTACATTGTGATACGTGAGGCATAGTATTTCCATGTTGGATTGGATTTGTTATTTGTTAGGATGCATAGTTAGACTGTTAGAGATATGTTTTATCATCTAGAAGTTAGTTGGTTGTTAGCATCCATGTTTGGCAGGTTGTTATCCTTGCATATCTGTTAGTTACAAGTGGTTGACCTTGCAGGGAAAATTATTACAACCATTGTAACTACATGATTTTCTTGTATATTCTATATATTCATTGCACATAATAGAATAATTAGCTTCATGTTGAGTATTTAAATATCACAAATTTTCTTCTAGGTTGTCTTCCTCTTTATCAAACGTCAAACTTTTCTCCTAAGTTAACCCTTTCTATCAATCTAGTTGAGTCCCAATATTCACTGATTTTCCTTTAACCAAGTGGAAATACCCTAACATCCAAATCAAGGTGACTATTCCTTGTCCTCTCAAACTCTACTCAATCAAACCTTTAAAAATAGAGTCCAATTATACACTACCTTCAAAGTGGATAGACTCTAAATTAACTTTATCAAAAGTGGACAAAGTTAAATATTGATAATGGTGGCTAAAAATTAAATATATAAAAATAGATAGAGTCAAGCGATAGCTCTAATACCACTATTGGATTTAAATCTCAGATACCATTGTTAGATTTTAAAGCCTTACTACCAAAAAATATCATAGGTCCCAATATAAAATAACCATAATATTAAAGGTCAAAATAATAATATAAGAGTAGAGCAAATTAATATGTATATCAATGCTAGTATAATAAATAAAATAAAATTCACTTACATACTCAAATATAAATGTAAAAGGCCTAAGTAATTCGTGAACTATGCATGAAGAAATTTTTTTAATATTAATTGCTCAAAAATCTATATATAAGCTTTATTCTTTTTTTATTATTACAACTTTGTAATCTGATATTCTGATTACATTCTTGTGGAGTATTATATCCATAATATAGCCATAGTAATATGACTCTTCATGTACTTGACTATTACTCTCCATATGATAAGTACCATAACCTTTAGCCTATCATCTTGCCATCTACATACTTGACTCTTCAAGTTCTTATTACACAGACACTTGACTCTAAGACACTTGCACACATCTACATGACTCTTACTCTTCTACATGCACTTCTAATATAAGATACTTGTACACATCCTTACATTACATATGTGCATTCTTATGTACATGAAACTTGTGCACATTCTCTCAATCTACACTTTCACTCTAACTTACATGACACTTGTACATTTCCTACACATTGTACTCTTACATGACACATGCATTTCTTGCAGATTGACACTTACATAAAAGGGAAATATAAATATTACATATAAACTATAGAATCGACCTTAATCAATTACATATTTACAATTGTACCATGCAGGTACTTTAGCATGTACCAAATAATGTAATATCCCTCAATAAAAAAAAGTCTTAGATGTCCTTGAAAGGATCCTAGTAACTTGTGCTAGGAGGAGAAATAGAAAGAGATGAAGTCGTAAGTGTCTTATCCTTGTTTCATAAGGATAGAGGAATTCATTAGATAGTTTTTTAAAACAATCAAAAGTTGATGTTGGAATCTATCCTAGAATAAATTTAGAGTGCTCTTTTTACAGGGTTTTATTGTCTTGAGTCTTGTGAATTAGAGCATCAACTGATGAGTGACACCCCTTGTTGATTGAGGTGAATTGAATGAAATTAAAATAGGAAATAACTTGAGGGGATCCAAAGGATGTTGATAATGATTTGATATTTAGAAAATTCTTAGTCCTTAGTTATAGCACCAATCAAGAAAACTAACACTCTTTCCTGTAAAATACAAAGAGAATAATCAAGGGTGATGTAGATGAATAGGGTTATTATAGCCAATGTAGGGAGGTGATACAATTGAGGTTTTAAATAAACGAAATATTATGACATGGTCTATAAGTAAGATATCCTATATGTAATTTATAGTTCTAACTTTAAGGTGTACTTATTACAACACCTTCAAACATAAAAAGAAATAAAAAATAAGAATTTACTCCTTCTTCAAACAATAAGGTCTTCTCCTCAGTTAAACTTGCATCTTCTTCTTTTTAGATTCTCTAATGATATCACACATTTACAAAATCTAAGATGTGTCTCATACTCCTTGGTAATTGGATCACCTTCACAAATTTTAGCTTCATTCTAATATCTTGCTCTAGTACCAAATGCTGGAAATACAAAATGTATTTGAAAAAGATGATCTATATTTGTATTGATATTGTAGAAGCATATATGTGTAATCATGAAGGTACAATGTCAAGAGTTATAACTATTTTTCTATGTTATCTTGACATAGTATTCACAACATGAATGTATTATGGGATATGTAATTCAATTATAGTCTTTCTTTTTAAAATTTGGCTACTTTCTTTCATAAATAGGCTCTCTTCTAAAGAAAAATAATCATAATTCATTCACCTTCATTACTAGTCCCCATACAAATGTATGGATACCATAGTTACTATTTTTATTTAATATTTTTTATTCTTTTTCATAAATTAGATTTTATTATTATTTTGAAAGAATATAATTTATAATATTTGAAATGAAGTATATATTTTCCTAATATTTTAGGTTATTTATTATAAATTTTTATTTCCAACAAATGGGCTATAATTATTTATTTGGCACATGATAATTTTACCAAAGTTTAAAGCATTATATTTTTATTTTATTTAGATGAAAAAGACCAAAAGTTATTATAACCAATATTTGTTTTCAAACTTGGTGATACTTGTCGATATATACATGATTGAATTATATATGGCTTAATTTAAGTAATCCTTGTATCTTTCATATTGGTTATCTTTTAAAACAAAGTATATTTCCCATATATATGTTCTAGTTTGGATCTAATACTTACCTCACTTGACATTTCACCTTTATTCAAAACTACCTTTCTCCATTTGCCATGGAAAAATGTCTAGAGTATCCTTCTAGATGTGCACTCACTTGTATATTTCACCATCCTCTAAATATTAGAAATATTATATTTAATTATTTTCACTAGCTTGTATGGATATGTTATTGTAGTTGTACGAATCAATTTTTGTGTAGTGTTTTAAATATGTATTTTTATTTTTGTAATCAAATAGTATTTGTACTATAACAATTCTATTTTTTATAGATCTCATTCATATCAACACTATATATTAATTTAGAAATAATCCTCTCTCCCATTACTATACCTAGATAAGGTTTATAACTCTTAGCACCCCAAAGTTATATTTTTACCATACTTTATATTCTCCTATAGTTTTTCTTATTGGAAAAGAAAATATAAATGTGTAGGTCAATAGAATGGTTATTCCACATGGTTGTGTTTATAGTTAAAAAACCATATTTTGGTCATATTTTAATATGCCAACACACAAAAGCATATAATATTTCATATGATCAATGGGTTCTATGATTCTAATATTGATTATATAGCTCAATATTGAATCTTTGTAAAACCTTATACCTTAATAGTTCAACATTGTTATATAAGTTTTGAAGTAATCCTGCATTATAGGTAAATATTTTAAGACTATACATTCACCTACATGATCATTACAAATATACAAATCTTACTCTATTATAATGAATCCATTGGTAATTTGTATACCAAGGCTTTACTAACACAATTTGTTTTTAAATTAATCAAAGAATATTCTATTATTATTTAAAATATGGTTGCTAATTAGTTATTTTAAGTAAAATCTTAGTATAGTTCTTTTTTATTTATCTAGATTCTTATTCAACAATTTATTTTCTAATTATGAACTATAGCCTTGAAGAGTCATTTTTGACCTTGTTCTTTCTAAAAATATGTAATCTCATTTAAGAGTAAAATGTTTGTAAGGATTATTAAAAATACTATGAAAACACTTTACAGTGTAATTCTCTATATGAATACAATGAAAGAGGAGTTATATATTTATGATGTACTATCATATAAGCATTTGAATAGTACACAAAAAACATAACATGATAAACATACATAACAAAACCTGTTACAACAAGAATGTATTGAATATTAGGTTGCAAATTTTGTTATTACTTGTTTTGTATATAAATTATTAGGTTGAAAGATATGGTGGTTATATATGTTGTTAATGTATCTATGTCTATGAACATGGTTCTCATAATATATGCAATAGATATGAAGAAGAAGAGATATTAATTTAAATAAAATTACATCATAGGAATATGCCATTGAAATAAACAGCTTGTATGAATGCATCTCCTTGTATTGTTTTAATCATTATTCAAAATTTTGTATTCGTTATTATAATAAAAAATATTGATCATTAAATTATTTTAACTAATTTATATAAATAATTTATTTTAATGTTAACAAAATGTAGTTGGTATCTTTATATATTAGCATTGAATATATTTTTAAAGTGGTTTCACAAATATCCTTTCAAAAAATTTCTCTCTTTTAAAATATGTATTATAAAATTCTTTTTACACACTTGATCCTAAAGTTTTTGTATTGCTTTAGAATAAAATTCAAGGGAATTTATTATTAAAGGAAGTACTTTAGTTATGGATGTTTTACTCCTGATCCACGTCATTTTGTTTTTGAGCTGGTGGACAGTATTAACACCAAAATATTGTAATGTTCTGGTTAATGATATAATATAATCTAGCTTTTAGTAGATAGTCAAGGGTGAAGGGCAACAAATATCCATTCCCTATGGTTACACTTGTTGCTACATTCAATGTTCAATCAAAGACACTGCTTATGCATGGTAACACTAAAATAATGAATGGTAATGTTGAAGTAATGTGGGACACTACTCGGAAGTGATACTGAGCTAATTGTTATTATTATAAACTAGAGAATGTTTTCAATCTTAAGTATTATAACTATATTACATAGTTTTCACTCTAACATAAATAGTCCCTAGCTCATAGTCTATTCATTCTTTATATTGCATGTTAAAAGTAGGGTTGAGATTTTATAATTTACCATGTTTTTTTAATAACCATCTAATAATGATGATATATTTAATTTTTTAATAATTAATTTATATAAAAAATATTTGAGTTTAAAAAATTAATGTTTACCCATGATCAACAATTATAATATATTTATTTTTATTTTTTCACATTTCAAACATTTATGTAATACTTCTAAGTTTTGGAAGTATTTTTAATCCCATTACTAAAAAGAATTATAATTTTTGAATAACTATCAACTATTACACTTGATAATTCATGTATTTTTTTTTACTCAATATTTCTTCTTATACAAATTATCAGTACTATTTAAATATTTTAAACATCACAATTTTAGTTATAAAAATTATTTTACTTAAATAATATAATTAAAATCTAGTAAATAAAAAAATTATTATAAATATTTTTTAAATAATATATTTATATATAAAATTTAATAAATTTCAAAATTTTAATTTAATAAATTTATTATATAATTAATTTACTGAAAAAATAAATGAACTTAATTTATGCAGTAGGGCTTTAGGTACCTCATGTCCAAAATTAGGATCTCAAGGAAACAAGGGATATGTACTCCATAAGTAATACAACATAGACCATTTTATAACACATGCAAAAAATACATAGGAAATGATTTGATATGTCTTATTTCATAAGGTCTTACATAGCAAAACACGGTAATTCGATTTGATGTTTCCAAATTACATATGTATTCTATTCCCGGTAGGGATTACCGGTAAGGACTTGTAAAGTTCTTATTTAAACGCTACGTTTGAAAACACCATGTTTCCGCATGGTCAGTCGAAAGTTACAGTGGTACAGGTTGCAACAGAAGTTTATCGACATGATTCTTTACGTCATACGTAGTAATGCTGAATCCATCTCTTTCTCTGTAGAAAAGCTGCAGAGCTCTTGACACCGCGTGCACATACTCCATACTTTCTGCTGGTACGTCGCCGCCTGGTTTCAGATATTCCCAATTGAATTCTTTGAATCCTTCTTCCACCATAGCATTAAGATGATTCAAAGCGTCCTCCTCCGAAGATCCCGGGTGATCTCTCATATAAGAAGTTATAGACGAGGCTATTTCTCCACGACTCGCCTCAACCTTGACACAACATTGAAATTCATTTGTAAGAAATTAAATGCAATTGCGTAGAACTGCGCATGTAAAATACATAGACGTAGGATTCGAATTATATTATACCTTGAAGGTTTGGATATCCCCCCTAAATCTGAAGACTTTAGAGAGGAGATCATAAAACTTCGATTGATGATAAAATTCTGCAAGCATGTTCTCGGGAAAGCGGGCATCCACTGTCAACATAGGTTGCAAGCTCAGCAAGCGCATAGCACTACTCACTTTGCCATTCTCTAAATACTCCTCCAAAGTTGGTATATAACGGGCAGCAATCCACTCAGCTTCTTGCATATACGAGTTTATCAGATCTTCACACTGCATCTCCAACCAAAAAAAAAAAAAAAAAATCTTGCTTACATAAACCAATAATTTTATTTTCGAGTTATAGTTTCTATAAACCCTTAGCCAAACGAAGCTAAAGCAACTTCGGCCGCACTAATGGTTAAATACTAACAAGGCCAAGGTTAATTTATGTATCCGAAGCCTATTTATACTCGGAAAATAAAAAATTGGCCATTTATAAATTTATACAGCTTTACGGCCGTAATCAAGCGTGTCTCGCCCCTGCGTCTTCTCCGCTTCTCGTGCCATTTCATTCACTGCCTCGTTCAGTGCCAGGTATATAATTTTCATGTACTCCGGAAGGCCGTCTGCTGCACGGGGATCCCATCTGAGAGACACACATCCAAACCAGAGATTACTCTTACTGCAGAAATACTTGAAATTGCAGAATGGGTAACTATTCAATTCGGCGTGGCTTAGCTATACCTTTTGATAGTGTCTGTGAAGAGACGGAGCTCGTCAAGGGTTCCGTATGTGTCGTACATATCATCTAGATAGGTGGCAAGAGCACTAAATTTTGCCAGGCCTATCCTGAAAGCCCAATATTTGGGCTCGCCGCAAACCGCAGCCCCCATCAAGTAATATTCCACGTAACGATGACGAGAGTAACTCAGATTACACAAACCAGACTCTAGCCACCATCTAAACACAAGGAAACCATCAATCAAAATTATCAAAATTAGTCCAAATTCATTTAGATTGTCACTCTATTTTATTAATTTTTCGTATTATTATGACATGAATCTTATCACCTTCCAGTTATCTGAAGCTCTCGCTGTTGCAAAGATTGCATCATATTGAAGTCCAATTTTGCCAAATCTAACAGTTTTTTATTTTTCATGTGCGACATCCTGCAAAATAAACATTTAACTTTTGAAATTCTAAACCACTTCTCCTATAAAAGTTACAACAGATAGAAGAGGAGGTAACACAGGTACTGGGATTACTCATTTATCCTCTTCTCAGCCCACGAACGGTCTTCGTTGTATATTTCGATATAATTTCTTGCCTCCAGTCTTTCCCCATTCGCGTGCCAATCATAATCCAGATTGAATTGTATCTTTTCTCACAAAAGCTACAACTTTAGTATCATCAATAATAATAGTGATAATAATGAAGTATAAATTTAGACAGAATTTAATGCCAAAATCCGTCTGTAGAGGGAGAGCATCTCGTTACCTCTTGTGAAAGACTGGAACTCTCAATTTTTGGAAGAACATCTTTTAAATATTTGGTCGTGAAGTCTTTAGCCTCGCCCAAAACTGTTTCCCACGGAAACGAAAGAAGTGAAGCCCGATATAAATTTACAGCACATTTTATCACTTCCTCTGATTGACTTGTAAAGCTAAAGAACTGCCCCTCTTTCCCTTTGAAGCACTCGAGCACGTCTGCAATAATAACACCTATAGTTAACAAAAATCATCTAAGCTTTGCCGTATACCTCAAAAATTCAATTAGTTCCATCAAAGTAAAGCTAAACAACTGTCCGTCTTTCCCTTTGAAGCACTCCAGCACGTCTGCAATGATAGCACCTATAGTTAAAAAAAATCAAAGAATAGTACACACCCGAAGAAACCTTATATCTATGGAGCCTAAGAATTCGAAGTCCTAAGGCGGTTGTGTTGAGATCTGCACATGGACTGTCTCTACCACGTCCAATGCCTTTCTCGTTCCAATACCTGCTACTCAATTAATTCCATATATTAGTAAAGACATAGAAGCTTAATCTTCGTCTTGGAGCATCTAAAATTATTAACAGACCTGTAAACATAATCGAGGGCTCCTTTTATTTCACTTTGGAAATGTCTATCGATTCCAAGACGTTCAACATTGTCGACCAACGAAAGTCTGTCAAAAAGATCGTCACAGGAAGAACTGATCTTCATAGCATTGAACATGTCCTTCACATCCTTAACAAGCGTCCAAGACCGTTCAACATAAGGGGGAGCCTGTGAAGCAACATATTCCACAAACATATATAAAAACAAATTAGGAGGAAAAAGTAAAACCAAAGCTTACACAATTTTTTTTTTTAAAGCATCTTACCTCGTATGGCTTTGGAAGAGATTGTATAAAGTCATAATCCCACAAGTTACTATGATGGTTGTTACTGCGTCGGGCTACCTCTTCAGTAGCCTTAGTTAATTCCTTGTTGGCAATGTGAGCAACAGAATTTCTACGCCTATGCACTCTGCTTGATGCTGGGAATGGCTTAGGACAGAGCGGAAGGCCATTGCCAGACTTGTAGCTGAATGAGTTATTGCCAAGGCCCAAGCTAAGAGACATAGCAGCCATCGCAAGAGTTGGAGCTGAAGCTTTTTGTTTGCCCAACGAACTTCCTTGCCTATTTATAACAAGAAATCATGATGCATTGAACTTCATGCATAGCATTTGCAAGATATCTTTGAAGATCACCTAATTCTCGTATTTGTCGGGAATAATTAGACTCTGCAATGGTTGGATACTGTGTTGGAAGTTCACCTAATTCTCGTATTTGCAGAGAATGGTTAAACTGAGCAATGGTTGGCTACTATGTTGGAAGTTCACTTAACTCTCGTATTTGTAGGGAATCATTAAACTGTGCAGTGAAGGTCACCTAATTCTCGTATTGAAGGGAATTAACGAGGAAAATACTGCGTTTGTCTGTCAATTACCAAATGGAAATGACTTTTGGAGCAGCTACACACACTTTACCATGGTAAATGAATAGAAGTGCTTCCAGGTTAAATTTAGAAGTTTTTAACGAGCAAATCATGCCCTATATCTAGCTAAAATATAGGTACACTGATGCAAGGTGTATTTCTTTTAACAGTTACATGTTTTATGGTTGAAACGGCAAAGTATAACCCACTCACTAAAACTTGAGTTCCTCCTTATTTTTAGTTGAAAGGCCACTGCAGTGTTCCGGGTCATTTGGGATTTAAGCGTGGCGCTTGGGTTGAATCCATCGCAAAGAACGAGTTTTGAAACATGGGTAATACGTTGTAAGTGCTTGTCAGTGCCAATAACCAAAATTTGTATTTGAACGGCTTTTAACAATATTTATTTCACTTCACTGTTATTTAATTATGTGTGAGGAGTCTAGTAAGAGGAACTTTGCTTAAGGACTTCCAGTTGGTATTTATTCAGAGGATACAAGTCAGATTACTACTTTTATAAAAAGCAAAGTTCCGAGTTTACGTACTCAGAAGACGCAAGTCAGATTACTACTTTTACACAAACAAACATACCCTAAAATTTAAACCTAAATAATCCACTAACCCTTAAAAACCATTCAATATCAATTATTACACAATAAAATATATTATTATAGACACTAGCTTTGTTAAATATTTCTTCTCACATCGATTATGGCAAACAATTTTAGACTGTATAAAAAAATTATGTCCAGTGGAAACTTAGAATCTTTGTCCACAACTTTATGTGTTCGAGTTTCATGTGAACTTTCAAGATACATATATTAACTTGGGTTTGGGTATTTTTTGTGTCAATTTATTGTAGTGGTAAGGATTTTGGTTTTTCTTTAAAAGGTTTAAGGTTCAAACCCCATTTAGTATGAGGAAACTGGGACCTCTAAGCTTAATGGATTGGTAAGAGTTTTGGTAAAACCTATGTAAAATCAATGAAAAACAATGAATCTCCTTCTTTGTCCCAAGGGTTAAGCGGATTGATAGTTGTATTTTTGGCCATTCTTACCAAGACGAAATCTAGATTCAAACCTTAGGGATATACTTGTTGCAAAGGTAATAGTCTGATATGAATCCTCTGAGTGCATACAAGAGAATGTTGAGTCAACAATAACAAGATGGTATAGTATTGTTAGAAGCAACCCCTATGGTTTGAACCCTACACTAAAGTTACTAAAAATAGTGTGAATGTAAACTCCCCTTTATATTAAAAAAAAAAACTTATAATAGGCATACATACTCAAATTTCAGATTAAACATAAACTGAAATGATGTTCTAACATTGTTGCAATAAAATATTATTATTATTTTGGTTACATAAGAGAGTTAGTCACAACCACACTATTTTTAGTAAATAACAAGGGTAGGATTCAAACCATAGGGGTTGCTTCCAACTAATCTATATTTCCTCGTTATTGTTGACCTAACATGAAGGGGAACATCATTTTTTCATGATTCGTACCATCAACATCGATTTCATGTGCACTCAGAGGATACAGATCAGACTATTACTTTGCAAACAGGTTTTTTACAATATAATAGTCTAATACTAATAAAGTTTTGATGTATAACAATATTTATGTGAAATAACGTCAATTAGTGAAAAAAAACTAGTCAAAATCATCAATACCTCGAACCCTTCATTTGGAAAATCGGTACTAATACAAGGTACAACTTATTGTAAGGTTTTGATTTTTCTTTCAAGAGACTTAGGTTTAAATTACTATAGGATATATGCATGTATTATATGTGTCAATAATTTTATAGGAATATATATATATATATATATATATATATATATACCCTTTACCATGAGTTTTTTTACAATGAAATATTTTTATGTTAGTTTGAGTTTTTTATAACATATTAACAATCTATTTATAATGTCGAACAAAGGTTGTTTTTCGTTGGTGACCATGAAGCTATACGCTATGGGATGTGTTGTGTGCAATAAAAATGATGGTCAAAATGAGTGCTATAGAGTGGAAAAATGGCACAGTTAGCAAAGAGAAATGAAAAGCATCTATTATTCTACCTAAGCATTCAAAAGCGACATTAAAGTAAGCATAATGACAAATAAGTGAAAGAAATGGGCAGTTCTCTTTATATTAATGCATTTGCAAAATATGCGATTACAAAACATCCCCTTGAGGGCTCTCAATTGATACAACTCATTACAATGTCAAAGGATCCAATCCTTTTAGAAACTCAAGATGCACTTTCAGTGTCTTCCTCGCACTCATGATTGAAGATTAGGATTTTGCTATTGCTATGATTATCTATTCATGTTTAAACTTGTAACTCCTTCCTTATGCACTGTAATACCTAGATCTACACACACGAAATTGAAATTGATTAATAGCATATGTGGATTAATATGAAATCATAAAAATACATATAACATTGAACACAAAAAGTGCTATAGATGATGCAAAACTACTTCGAATTATACCAAAACTTAGCATAGTGTATATTATCTACTATAGGAATGATTTATGTAGAAATTAAAATGAAATTGAAAGCATAACCCATGGATATCCTTGGGTGTTTCAATTGGGGTTATCATCACAAACACCCTAATTGAAGGTCCAAAACTACTCCAAATATCACCAAATTCTAGTATGATGTATGTAAAATAATTTAGAAATGATCTACACTAAAATTAACTCAAAATTGTATGTCAATTCATGGCCATACCTAGGTGTTCCAATTGGGACTGTTAACCATCCCAAGGAGGGATGACCATCAAACCTAGTGGTTTTTACCACCAATTCCTCTAGGATCTGGTCTAAAATACTACTAGGGGTGTTGTCATCAAATTTGGTAATCTAAGTCATGAAAATGGGTGGGTTTTGGAATGGATATGTGTATTTGGGAATGTCTTGGAAACTCCTTCGATTGATGAATATTCCAAGGGCAAATACATAGGTAAAATCGAAGAATGAGTCTCAACAACACTTCATGGTGAATTCTTGCAAATATCTCCCTTTGATATTGGTTGGAATACCTCCAATTTATAGCCCAAGAGGGACACAAGGCCAAAGGGGAATTTGGGGCATGCAAGGCAAGTGTCACCACTTATCAAAACCCTAGTCATGCATTGGATGGAAGATGCCTCCAATTTGGGCCTCCAATTTATAGGTTGTGATGGCTTTGGTAGGCCCTCAATCTATCATAAGTCATTGGACATGATAAATGGTAAAATGATTGTAATTTATCCCACCCCTAAATTTTTGAGGGGCCTAGGCAATGGTCATCCTAGGTGGGATGACCATGAACTGTGGTCATCCTAGGGTGGGACGACCATGGCTACATGGACCAAAACATCCCAAAAATGGGGTAAACCTTCCCAAAAGTGGTTAGGACAACTATTTAACACTTGAGGGTTGCCCAATGGGGCCATATCATGCTTGTAAGCATGGTATCATCGCATTCTAATTGGATTGACATGATTTTAGTGTTTACAAATACCCCTTTTTGAGATGTGTTGTGTGAAATAGAGTGCTGAGAAAAAATAGATGACTAATCTATCAAATGATTAAGGTTATATAGTAACCTAACCAAATTTAGATACCTCCATCATGAAAAGAGCATATATTCTTGGAATCCTTACTTTTAACATAATTGAAGGATTTGATTTTGGTATACCTTTCAACCATACTATAATGATAAACTTAGGGGCTTACGGTATACTTGGCCTTGGTTCCTTATTTGGCCTATTCTTGGATACGTGTATCGAGAATTCAAGGATACCAAGACTTTGTTTTGTTGAATTGGTGTTGAATTATATGCCCAACATAGGCTTAAAATTTATCTTTGGAAATGATTCTTTTGACTGTATGCAAGTTGCACTTTTGAGTATTTGAGTGTTGATTTTGATTATGAATTCATTATTATGACTACCTCCTCAAGTGATGAGTCAATGAGGGCATGAAAAGTAATTAAAGTGATGATTCAATTGAACAATATTACTTGATTAGGGTTCCTTCAATTTTACCCATAGTAACATTTACCAATTTTGCTAGGATTTTGATGGTTTTGTTGATATTTCATAGAAGAAAAGAACTGAATACCTTATTTTCATGGAGTGGTCTGACCACAATGGCCTTATTGGAGATTGAAGTAGATAATTTTCCATTCATAAATGAACAATTTGGGTTCAATCTTGATCCTTTGTGAATTTTATCAATTTTGACCTATTTTTGGTGGTTTTTAGGCCATTTTCTTTTATTTTTTATTTGTTTTTGTGGGAATTTTTGGTGGTCATCCCAAGATGGGATGGCTGCATAGATTATGGCCATACTAGGATAGTATAGTTTGCCAGTTTTACATCCATCCCACCCTAGGACGACCATGCTTATTCTAGGCCTTTTTAAGCTCAAAATTGGCCAAAATAGCTCATTTGCACTCTTCTAACTTGGAAAATTAAGAGGTGAGGAGTAGGAGAGTGATTTTATGAAGTGTAGTGCTACAAAAAATATACCACAATAACCATGATCCAACCTCCGTACTTGATAAGTGACAGAGCCAATGCGAGACATGTAAGGGTTGAATTTGCCAATAGACTTTATTGAACTTGGAAATATAATTATTTTCGCATTTTCAAACAAAACATAATAAATCTTTATAAATGAACCTTATGAGTGATATAATGTAGTAATTTATGCTTTATTTTTATTTTTTATACAATTTTATTCCCTTTTTGTTTTTTATGAGTTTTTATGCTTGTTTTGAGGGCTAAGAAGGCAATTTTTAGCATTTTTGGGGGCCATCCCTGTGTGGGATGGTCATGAATTTAGGGGAAAAGGTCCCTTTTTGAGCTATTTTTGGGTAATTTTGGTGCATTATCTTTAAGCTTGCTTTCCTCTATCAGGTTATCAAGAGTCGGCATCGATTTCCAACTCTCTTTCAGACTACCAGAGAGTTACTAATGAGGATGACTAGAAATGGCTTGAAAACATGGGTCTTAAGAAAATGACATGGTTAGAGCTAGTTCTGGGATATAGAGCCTACCTTAAAGCTTTGATAGATATATGGGATCCTTGGACCAACACCTTCCACTTGTTTAATAGGGAGATGATAGTGATGCTAGAGGATGTCTATCAAATTTTGTGTATTTCGATAGAGGGGCATCTGATTGTGTCTACTCAACAAGATATTCGAGATATGATTTTGTAGAGATACTTCAAAAAGGATTGATGCGAGGCAGTGTGAGACTTACCTAGCAAAGGTATCCTAGTAGAGCTATGGTATGAGGTAGAGGTTTTGACCATGAGACATACCTTGCTGATGACACTTATCTCCAATATATTGCTACCAGATTCGTCAGGAGCTAGGTTCCCCTAGAAAATTTTGGAGTTGGCATTTTCACTTGTGGAGTGCACCATAGAGAGGTCATTAGTGATGGCTTGGAGAACTACATTGCTAGCACAAATTTATGATAAGATGTACGAGATTCATGGCCATGGATGGAAAGGATTTAGATGTAGCTTTCTACTATAGGTGTGGAGATGGTAGCACATTATTGTGGATCAACCGTATGGACTACCTTGGATGACATGGGCATAGCTTGCAGATGTGGACATCGATTATGGTATCCTATGGCAATGATACTAGGAGAGGGGTCAGAGCCATCCCTATATAGGCATTATTTATCATTATGCACAATATTTTACATGGCTTAGGGTAGAGGAGGTTACCTGGAGACCATATAGGTATTTTCCAACGTGGCCTAAGGTTGAGATGTAGCTTCACTTAGTATGATGAGGGAGATGGTTAGTTGGTTGACATGGGGCCAAGTGAGAGTATTTCCCATATGCTCAAGTGATGTAGTATTTTTGGATATACCAAGGGTTTCCTAGTAAGCTAGTGATCTACTAATATCGTAGGGATGAGAGGACACTTAATTGTCCTATATTGGAGGTAGTTGGAGAGGAGGCAGATCCTACATAGGAGGTCTTTGAGTTAGACGATGTAGGGACCACAATAGAGTATGACTCATGGTGGGTGATGCACCAGTGGTAGGGGGATGGACTGCTAGGAGGTGGTACAACTACGATAACAAAGGAGACTCCCAGGGAGGCTTCATATGAGGGATATGATGAGGCTCCATTTGAGGAGCAGCCAGACTTAGGTGAGTGATATGTGCATCAACAGGTAGATGATGAGTGGTTGGATACCCTGGATATGGAGGATTAGTAGGATGATTATGCTGAGGATGATTTTGATGAGTAGGGAGTGTAGGCATAATTGACAGCATGGGATGCCACCATTTTTGAGCTATAGAATGAGTTTATCAAAGGTAGACAAGAGTGGAGAGAGTATGCAGAGGAGAAGTTTCTCCTATAGGCACATGTACATACTATAAAGGAAGATATTAATAGGTAGGTAGTAGAGCTAGTTGTTCTTTGGTCATAGGTTAGAGTAGGAAGATCTAGCCATTATGCATCTATTATGGATAAGGTAGCCAGGCTATGAAAAAAAGGTGATACAACTTCATATATTACTGAGTGACTACCAAGCTCACCATCGAGAGGATACAATATACACACAATATTTGGAGGATGGGGTAGCATGCCTTAGAGGGCACTTACCAACTCTCTCTTCTGCTAGTGGGTCTCAACAAAGTAGGAGTGGTACAGGGTAGTCATCTATAAGGATGGGGGCTCCTAGCTCTATGAGGATATTAGATAGGACCATGGAGAGCAGATATGGGAGCTCTCAATGAGGAGAAACCAAGGGTGGTAGTGAGAGTCATGGTGCCAATCCTACGTGACCATGGCTTTTGAGACTCTACGGTTCTTTTTAGATTTTTGGTAGCATGAGGTTTGAGGACCCACATGATTGTAGTCTACAAGCAGTTTTTGGATTATAATGTATCTTTTTGCCCCATATATGTATATGTTATATATATATATATATATATATATATATATATATATATATATATATATATATATATATATATATATATGAGTTTTTCTATTATCATCATATGTTTCCTTATTGCTTTATTAGATGTATGCAATGCTTATGTATGCTTTATTAATGCTTTTATGAATGATTGTCACGGATGAATGTATTGTAATATGATGTTATTTGATGATATGTGTATGAGTGTATGCATAATGAAATGGATGATTTGTTAATCTGTATAATGAATTATGAATACTTATTTGACAGAGTAGATGCTAGCACCATTTATCTTTACCATAAGACTATGTAATGGATTGTGCAAATGTAAAATAACAAACATGTGATAAAATGCAATGAAATGGAATGCATAGTAAGATATTATAGAATGGTTTTGAGGTTTTCATGAGAATCAAAGATTCTAGTAATCTAGTCAAAAGTTGTATATTAACCATGCAATAATTTTTGATAAGGTATATATCTACTAGGATGACCAAGATATTCAATATCCCTATATGTGCATGTGTGTTCATTTTTATTATAACAAATAAATTTACCCCAGTTCCAAATAGGATTTATGCAACCCATTTGTATTGAAGATCACCATGTGAGTATCATTATCTTGAGTTTTGAATGTAGTTGTATTAGACCACTAGGCAAGACAGGCTACCAAAAGCTAGCTCATCCACATGCAAATATTGATTTGTATAAAAGTAGGTCATGAATGTGACAGACATATTGTCATGAGTAAGGATACCATCATTTCTAGGTAGGCTTGATGCCACCCAACCTGTAATGAGGATCACCTTATGGTTGTCAAATGCTGATAATTTTAGGGATTCAAGTTCAACACTCCTTTCTTTTATTTTATTTTTGAATTGCTCCAGGGATTTTATCATTCATGTTATGGTGAGCAAGGGATTTTGGTAGTGGTAACAACCACTATTTATTTTGCTTTTGATAGTGGTAAAAACTACTGTTTATTTTGCTTTTGCTCTTTGGATACTTACCCATATTTTGTGGGGGTAAAGGAGTTTTATTGCTTTTTGGTAAAGAGGAGCTTGTCCTTTTGTCAATTATCAGTATATTTGAACCATTTGCACAAAGGGATAAGCGAGGTAAAATTTTTCCTTAGGGTAACACAGACCACTTTGTAGGTTTCATATTCTTTGTTCAAGACTTGGATTTATTAGTGTGAAAATATGTTCGGATTATGACGTATACAAGATACAATCAAAGCAAAATTCTACCTTATAAAAAATTACGATATCTTTCAATTAAATTTGAAAATAAAACTAGAGACAACTGAGTGATCAAAAACTCTAATGATACCTTATAAAAAATGACTAGGTTAAGGGAAACAAACACATGTGAAAAATGAGAAATGTGTATGGAAATAATAATTGTAATGTAGACGGGTGTGAATATTGAATTTTGAAAATTTTGATTTTGAAAGATGGCTAGTGTACAGACCTCGTGCTAGAAATGTATGATCAACTCTAGAAAACAAAATGCAGTGATGAGTATGCTTAATTCAAGTGATTTTATAATGCATCGATATGAAATGTAAGTAATATTTTTGTGTTTTTATTATTTTAATGATGTTTTTAGATTTTGATATATATATATACATTTGACCAATGGGCTTAATAGATGCCATTGGAGAATTTTGGGTGACCAAAGGGTTTATGGGTACCTATGGGGATTTTTGGGTGACCAAAGGATTTATGGGTACCTTTGGAGCTTTTTGTGTGACCAAAGGATTTGTAGGTACCTTTGGGGATTTTTGGGTGACCAAAGGATTTATAAATACCTTTGGAGCTTTTTGGATGACCAAAGGGTTTATAGATACCTTTGGAGCTTTTTGGGTGACCAAAGGATTTATGAGTGACTTTGGGCCTTTTTGGGTGACCAAATGATTTATGAGTACCTTTGGGGTTTTTTGGGTGACCAAAGGATTGATAGGTGCCTTTGGAAATTTTTGGGTGACCAAAGGACTTATGGATACTTTTGGAGATTTTTGGGTGACCAAAGGATTTATGGGTACTTTTGGAGCATTTTGGGCAACCAAAGGGTTTATGAGTGCCTTTGGATCTTTTTGGGTGACCAAAGGGTTTATGGGTACCTTTGGAGCTTTTTGGGTGACTAAAGGATTTGTAGGTACCTTTGGGGCTTTTTGGGTGACCAAAGGATTTATAGATACCTTTGGATATCTTTGGATGACCAAAGGGTTTATAGGTACCTTTTAAGCTTTTTGGATGACCAAAGGATTTATAGGTACCTTTGGAGCTTTTTGGGTGACCAAGGAATTTATAGATAATATTGGGGCTTTTTGCGTGACCAAAGGGTTAGAAATACCTTTGGGGCTTTTTTGGTTACCAAAAGGTTTGTGTGTACCTTTGGAGCTTTTTGGGTGACAAAAGGATCTATGGATACCTTTGGAGAATTTTGGGTGACCAAGGGTTTATGGGTATATTTGGGGATTTTTGGGTGACCAAAGGGTGTCTGAGTACCTTTAGGGATTTTTGGGTGACCAAAGAGGTTATAGATACCTTTGGAGATTTTTGGGTGACCAAAGGGTTTATAGATATCTTTGGAGGTTTTTGGGTGACCAAACTATTTATGGATACCTTTGTATGGATCCCCTATCTATGGCCAATAATCTAATGGAGATGGCAAAGAATATCCCTGATCAACATTAATTTGCTCAATGTAGAGGTGTAATGGTTGTGATGCATTATTCAAATCATGCAAAGGTGTAGTAAGATATATGGAAATTATATTAATGGATTGATGATCTCTATTGGATGGGAAATTGGATCTAGTAACAATAGGTTGTGGTAAGACTCACAAGGGTGGTTGCGATGGAGGTGGAATGACTGGAGGTTGTCTATGTGGAAGGCGATAATCTTGCTCTTTGAGTGGTAAAAGCTATCACCAGATGGGATGTTGCAATGGGAACATACACAGATAGAATTATTCTTCATCATCCAATGAGATGAACTACTTGTATTCCTCATTTGAAATAGGGTAGTTAATAAGTGCTACATCGTAATTTGATTCATCATCAGTTGTCAATTCATAAGGAGGACCTTGATCCTCTTACTCATTGTTAAATGGGAAAGTGTGCGAACCTTCACATTCTTCAAAGGAATAGGTGAAATCATGAGATATCCCTTAATCTATCATATTTGCAAGAAAATAATCCCCTAAAGATTTTACATGATTAGGATTAGCATAAGGATCACGTGCAAGATCATCTCTATATTTCATACCTAGGTGCTCTAAAATTTTTGTGAGGATATAGAGAGGCACAGGCTTGTTGTGTCCTAAACTAAATTTATCATATGACAATTAATATTACATCTGGCAAGGAATGTGAGTACATTGTTTGTACAACCCCAAACCATATCCATGTCAATAGTAGTGATGGATATATCGCATGGCATAGTCAGGATTGGACATGTAATTGATGTCTTCAACAAAAGGTTCTTCATCCTCTTCTTGCTGAGGAGATGGTTTTGTGCCATATTCAATACCCCCATATATGAAGTTCATTTGATTGGTAGGTATACCTAGAGGTACAATGGTACCTATGGGAATATGAGGTTATCCCATATTATGTATTGTATCAATGGCTAGGACTATGATCTACGATGGCAATGATGGAGTATATGAAAGTGAGGCTTGAGATGACTCAATGCATACCTCATGAGGTGGTTCCTCATCTGCTATACTAGGGATCTCTTTTGTGGAAATGGTAGAGATGATTGGAGGGAAGGCCTCTTTGACATGTTCCTCTATGAAGGAATTAATGATTATGAAGGTGTATCTGATGGTTCAATTTATGAGGGTGGTGTAGAAGAAAATTGTAATGGATCAATAGAAGGTGATGGTGAAATATTTAGAACTTGAATGGATGTATTCAGTTGAAAGTCCACATGAGTTGATGGTAAGGTCAACTCAGGGATATGCTATAATAAATTATAGTATTTGAAGGACTCAAGGTCCATGGAGACAACATGTAGTTGTCGTTCATGAGTGTACTTCAAACATTGGTGAGCTATGAATAGAACGCACTTCATATCCCTAATATAGGGTCTACCCAACAAGATATTATACACCATTACACTATAGCATAGGGGTGTAGTATTCCTGGTGGGGAGGTGAAGAACACAAAATTATACCGAGATCTGGGTGTGAATAGTATAAGATCACTTTTTAATTTCTTTCTAAATCAATATCAATTAATATCCTTAATTGCAAAAACCAAATATACCAGTGTGCATGAATAACTCTGATAGTAGTAGCAAGCAAGAGCAAAATTCACCACACACAATTGAGACACAAGATTTAACATGGTTCCCCCAATGTGGGGTACTACACCAGATAATCTCCTTATAATATTTCACATAGAAATAAGGATCCTTATCAAATACAATGATTTTTATGATCTTCTCAAAGCTAGGAAATAACAATTTCACACAGAACTTGTCCAAATCTAAATAACAAGCTCAAATAAAAATTGTCCAAAATTGAATAACAAGTTCACACAAAACTTGTCCAAATTTGAATAACAAGCTCACATAGAACTTTTCCAAAACTGAATAACAAGATCACATAGAACTTGTCCAAAACTGAATAACAAGCTCACATAGAACTTTTCCAAAACTGCTCTAGCAAGCTCACCAAGAACTTGCCCAAATCTTCTCTAGCAATCTCACCAAGAACTTGCCCAAATTTGCTCTAACAAGCTCACCAAGAACTTGTCCAAATATTATCTATAAAGCTCACCAAGAACTTGCCCAAATCTAATCTAGCAAGATCACCAAGAACTTGCTCAAATATATCCACAAATATATTCCAAAACTATTCACAAATTTGTCCACAAAGCTATCCAAAACTGTCCACAAAGTTGTCCCAAAACTATCCACAAAGTTATCCCAAAACTATCCACAAATCTGTCCCAAAACAATAAAAAAAGGTTGTCCCAAAACTGTCCACAAAGGCTATCCCAAAATTGTCCACAAAGGCCTTCTCAAAGGCTCAATCAATCATGCTCAAGTAGCACTCAAATATCATCCACAAATCTATTAAGGCAAAGCTCAAAGATGAACTCAACAATGAATGGCAATGTACTCTTCAATGGATGACAACAATGATCCACACTGATCTCAACTCAACTCAACTCAAATCAACTCATAGAAGCATAAAGATAATTGCTAGATACTCAATATTTTCTAAGATCAATATCAACTCAACTCAACTCAAATAAATCTCAACTCAACTCAAGTCAACTCATAGAAGCATAAAGAGAATTGTTAGAGACTCAATATGTTCTAAGCTCAATCTCAACTCAACTCAACTCAAATCAATCTCAACTAAAAATAGAATTATGAAATAGTTTATTTCATGGAACTTGACCAATCACCTCACACAATCACTTGAATAGGCTCAATCAACTCAACTCAACCAATCACCACAAGAGACTATTCTTTCTCACACAAACCCTAGTCCAAGCATGTATCAACCAACTCAAATGTTTCCAACAATTCTCAACCACAAATCTCACATAAAAATGATACTCATGTTCTTTTCAAGTTCTTTCACAACCAATGGGCTTCAACTACTATGTTTATAAAACAAGCTTTAAACACAAATCTCAAACCAAAAAACCTTGAAGCATTCAACCAACCACTTTGGAAAAGGAAATCACAATCAATACATTTCACTCCAATGATATTTCATAAATCAAACACCATAAACATGCTGAGCAAGGTGCAGTGACAGTATTGTCATTGTTGTCAACATAGACAGATAGATCGGTTGATGTAGTGGACATGATTTCAAAGGTTATTCAGAGTATGTATAGTGATTTTCCAAGAAGATCGAAGTGGCCCATATGCAAAAGATCAAAGAAAAAGACAAGTAAGAAAAGTGTCGCGATATCAAGACATGTAGAGTAAGAAAGAAAAAGTGTCATGATTTCGTGACATATTGGAAGAGAAAAAGAAAACAAGAAATAGTGTCATGATTTCATGACATGTTAGAAGAGAAAGAGTAAGAAAGAAAAAGTGTCACGATTTCACGTCATGTTGGAAGAGAAAAAGCAAACAAGAAAAAGTGTCATGATTTCGTGACATGTTGGAAGAGAAAGAGCAAGAAAGAAAAAGTGTCGCGATTTCGTGACATGTTGGAAGAGAAAGAGCAAGCAAGAAAAAGTGTCATGATTTCACATGTTGAAATAGAAAGAGCAAGCAGGAAAAAGTGTCGCGATATTGCGACAATGTCGCATTTTCATGACTAAAATAGGAGAGAGAGTGTAAGAAGGAAAAAGTGTCACGATATCGTGACATGTCACATTTTCGTGACTAAAAGAGGAGAGAGAGTGTAATAAAGAAAAAGTGTCACGATATCGCGACGTCGCATTTTCGTGACTAAAAGAGGAGAGAGAGTGTAAGAAGAAAAAGTGTCACGATATCACGACATGTCACATTTTCGTGACCCGAAGAGAAGAGAAAGAGCTAGAGAGAAAAAGTGTCAGGGGTTGGTGCTCCTTTCTGTTGGTGCAGATAAATTAGGGGTTGGTGCTCCTTCCAGTGGGTGATGGTAAATTGATTGTAAAGTTGGTGCTTTACAAAGGCTGGATTTGGATGGTAGTCCAAGTAGTCAATTTTTGAGTAGCAAAATTGGTGAACCTCATTAAATCTTGTGTTGTGTGATGTTCTATTGTTATACTTATTGTATATGGTTTTAAGTTTTAATTGTTTTGGATTTAAGATTTGTGGATTGAAGTTTTAAAAAGGCTACACTGATTCACACCCCCTCTCAGTGCCATTGTGAGACTAATAATTGGTATCAAAGCCAAGTTCTTAAACAAGATTAACTAGCTAGGGTGATCTTGGAAGTGACATAATGGTAGGTGGTGAAGGCTCCTCTTCAAACAAAGCACCATTGTTTGATGGATCTAATTACGCATTTTGGAGATTCAGGATGCTAACATATCTTTGTGATTTGGATACAACATTTGGGATTCAATAGTTAGTGGATACACAATACCCAAGAATGTCAGTTCACCAAAAGACAACTCTAGTGAGGAGTCTAAAAAGGAAACAGGTGAAGCTCTTTTCATGGCACTCAAATAAGAACAAGAATGTGATGAAGAAGAAACTAATGCAGAAGTAAATTTGGAAGAGGAATTAATTGCAGCTCTGGATGAACTGAAGATAGAAAGGAAAAAGAATAAGAAAATTTCAAGAAAGCTTGAGGATGCAAATGAAATCATAACTAGTTTGAAAGTACAGATAGAAGAATACAAAAAAATATTTGAAGATCTTGAAGTGCAAATAACCATGAAAATAGATTATTGCAGCAAGCTAGAAGAAGAGAATGTTGGCTTAAGGATGCAGATAGAAGAGATGAATTGTAAAATCAGTTGTTATCACAAACACGAAGAAAGTTCTATGAATATGGATGAAATTATAAATAACCAAAGGCCTACAAGTATCAAATTTGGTTTGGGCTTCGTCGAAGGAGAATCATCAAATGGATCAAAGGCCATAAATGTAGAATCCATAAAGAATAAAGATAAGAAACAAGTTGATCAAGGAAAAATGACTCATGCAAAAGAAAGCAATAATGCAAGGCACGAAATAAGAATTGACAATGATGGATTCACCAATGTCACACATCAAATAAGAAGAAGACTTATGGCTCCTACGACAACATGGTAAAGACCACCACCCAGGTTCAATCATCCCTTTTCTGGTTGATGAGGCCAGGAATTGCCTCATCCATAAACACTTTTTGATACATTACATTGATTTAAATTACCCTTGTTATTATGTTTTTATCCCAAATTTTGGGTAAAATGCATTATGTATTTATATTTTGCATATTCTGAAATGTTAAGTGCATATATTCTGTTTTATTGTTTATTTTTGTAGTTTCACCTATTTTCAGCTAATTTATTAATAGGAATTCAGAATCAATAATCATTGTTGAATGTTTAGTGCTTAGTAATAATGTTCCTCTATTTTGAATTAATTCAAATGCAAAATGCGCCAAGGAACTTGTCCCCTGTAGTTGACTGTGCAGAAAAATAGGGCAAGACTGTGACAGTTCTAGCCAACTATAAATTTACAGCAGGGCTTGGAAATAGTCACTCTTGCACATGCCACCTATGCAATAGGATAATGGAAGACCATCCAAGTGGTCCAAAACTTCCTCCTTATGCATTTGAAGCATGAAAAATCAACTAAAATTCACTTCCTTGTTATTCCGAAACAGTGAAGGAATAACAGCATAGGAATAAGGAAAAGTGCAGGAACAACAAAAGACAATCAAAAAGTGACAAATAGGTAAAAGAAATTAATGGCAATTGACCAAAAAGTTTTCCCAGCTCATGTTAACTAATTTCCTCAATGAATGCAGCTTAATAGGGTTGAATGGATCAAGTTTTGACAAAGCAAGCTCATGCATTTCAGGAAGTAGTTGTGCAAACAATTGTAAATCCCTGCAAATTAGAAACCAAGCATATCAACACTGCATTATAAATAATAAAGCTCCCAGCATGGTTGAGCATATAGATATATAGGCATTTAAGCATATAGAAGAGAAATAGGCAATAGAGTGCAATCATTTTTGTACCAGAACGGTAATCTGCAGGTTTTTCCTACATTACTGTAATGCATTTTCAGATTTAATAAAAAGTGCAATTTTTTAGTTAGCAATTAGCATGATTGAGTTGATGATTGGCATTTAAATTTTATCTAGCATAAATCTTCACCTTCATCTGGTTTTGGAAGTAAGGGCCATTTGCAGGACCAGAGGAAGGCAACTTCTGATAGAATATTTTGCTAATTTTCTACTGCAGCAGATTAGCAAAATTTTTCCAGCTTTCATTTCTTTAGCAGCTTTAAATTTAGGTTTCAGCATTTGACAGTATTTTCCATATTTCCATGTAATTTCAATACTTCTGTTCCAGCTTTGCAGCAATTTCAGGTTTCCTGTCATTTTACAGATTTGTAGAAATTTCCAGTTTTTTGTAATTTACTGCAATTTCCAGATTTATGACATTTCTAGTTTGCAAATAGATGTTAATTTGATTTTATAGATTTATAACATGCTCAGAGAAATTGTAGTTGGTTTATCCTTTAGCAACTGTGTGTGATTTTTGGTAATTTGCTTTCTGTCAATTCTGTAGCAACATTTCATTTTCTGCTCTTTCAAATTCTGTAATTTCCATTTACTGCAGTTTTAGTTTAGTTTTTATCTTTTGCAATTTTATTTTCAATACTAGGAGTTAAAAAACACACAAAACCCCCAAAAACACTAACTATTCCACCAATAAAACCCTGTTCTTGAATGAATTGAACCTGCAGCTATGACACCTTCTATCGTATACAGCCTTTGGACACCGCCCTGGACTGACACATATAATGATTAAATGATGAATGAACAGTGACACTCATCACTGGTTATTGTTTTAAATGCAATGGTTCTGGACATAATATTTTAGACTGCAAGTATAATGAAGGACCAAGGAATTTTACTAGTAGAAATGTTTTTTCACCTTTGATGGATTATGCAGTAGAATGTTATAACTATCATAATTTTGGGCACATTGCAAGAAATTATCGAAGTACATTTGCATCAAATCAATTTCAGGGAAGAAAATTTCAACCAAATGGGATGAGACAAAATAGAATATTTCTTGAAAAACATGCCCAAGCTACTGAAAAGAAAAAGTCAAAATAAGGGCCCAAAACTATAATCAAACCAGAATGGAAAGAAACATAGCGACTTAAGAAAGAAAATGAATCCTTTATTGTACAAACAAAATTTAAAGCATAGAATAAATATGCACCATGGATACTTGATAGTGGATGCTCCAGTCATATGACAGGTGACAAACAGAAATTTGAAGAGTTACAACAATATGAAGGTGGTTCAGTAAAGTTTGGAAATAATGATGTAGCTAAGATAGTTGGCAAAGGTTCAGTTAAGATTAGTGACAAAAAAATCAAGTCAAATGAAGTCTTGTTTGTGGTTGGTATGAAGCATAACTTGTTGAGCGTAAGTCAGATTTGTGATAGAGGTCATGAAGTGATTTTTAAGCAGTAGGGTTGTGAAGTCAAAAAAACAAACAGTGGAAAACTGATAGCAACTGGATTGAGGACATCTGACAACGTATACACTCTCTCAGAGACTTTAGAAGGAGCTTGCTTGATTGGACAGGAAGAAGAAAATTGGTTATGGCACAAGAGGCTCGGTCATATTAGTTGTGATAATCTAGTAAAAATCATCTCAAAAAGGGCAGTGAGAGATATTCCCACCATTGGCAAACCATCAAATAGCATTTTTTCTTCATGCCAAAAGGGGAAGCAAACTAGAGTCACATTTAAAACGAAAGAGTACTACACAAGCAAAAATTTGGAACTAGTACATATTGACTTATGTGGACCCATGAGAATGCAAAGCATAAATGGTGACAAATATTTCATGTTGTGTATAGATGAATATTCCAAAGTGACATGGATATTTTTTTTGAAGCATAAATCAGAAGCCTTTGAAATGTTCAAGATTTTCAAAAACCAAGTTGAGAATGAAATAGGAAAAAGGATTAAATGTTTAAGATCATATAGAGGAGGAGAATTCATTTCAGAGGAGTTTACAGAGTACTGTGAAAAAATATGGTATTAGAAGACAATTTTCAGCAGCCAGGACACCTCAACAGAATGGTGTGGTAGAAAGAAAGAACAAGATAGTGCAAGAAATGGCACGGACTATGTTGACTGAGAGCAAAGTAGCAAAAATATTTTGGAAAGATGCAATTCATACTGCGGTATACATCCAAAATAGATGCATGTTGAGGACACATGAAAGCAAAACTCCTTATGAGTTGTGGTTCGGCAAAAGGGCAACAATAAGACACTTCAAAGTTTTTGGCTGCAAGTGTTACACCAAAAGAACTAAAGAAAATCTTGGTAAGTTTGAAGATAGAGCGGATGAAGGTATTTTTCTTGGCTATTCATCAAAAATCAAAGCTTACAAATGCTATAACAAGAAGCTAAAGAAAATTGTGGATAGTGTTGATGTTACATTTGATGAAGGTAGAGAACAAGTAATTAGCTATGAAGAGGAATACCTAATTTATGAAGAGGTTATTGAAGGAGATGAGAAAAAGGAAATGGAAAAGAAACAAAAAAATGACTCAGATGATTCAAGTAGTGACTCAAAAGTGGAAGAAAATAATAAATTCAAAATAGGTAGTTGGCAAAAAAATTATCCTAGAGAGCAAATAATTGGAGACCCCATAGTTGGTGTTCAGACAAGAAGAAGAGTAGTAAGTAACTACTCTCTATTATCCAGTATTAAGCCCAAAAATGTTGCTGAAGCAAAAAAATATGAAAGCTGGATGAAGGTAATAAATGAAGAATTAGATCAAATTGAGAAAAACAAAACTTGGGAGTTAGTACCAAGACCTACAAATAAAAATATAATCTATACTAAATGGATATTTTGAAACAAATTGAATGAATACGAATAGGTAGTCAGGAATAAAGCAAGATTGGTATGTAAAGGTTATGCACAAGTTGAAGGTATTGACTTTGAGGAAACCTTTGCACCAGTGGCTAGAATAGAGGTAATTAGAATGTTTATGGCTTTAGCAGTTTACAAGAATTTCAAAGTTTATCAAATGGATGTGAAATCAGCGTTTTTGAATGGGAAACTTGAAGAAGATGTTTATATTGAGCAGCCAGATGGTTTCCAACTTGGTGATGATCCCAACTTGGTTTGCAAGTTGAAGAAAGCATTATATGGCTTAAAATAGGCACCTCGAGCATGGTATGCAAGGCTAGACAACTATCTTACTCCACAAGGGTTTAAGAAAGGTATGGTCGATAGTAATTTGTATGTCAAAATAGAAAATGGCCATCTTATTGTTCTTGTTGTATACGTAGATGATATCATATTTGGCAACAACAAAGATGAGTCGTGTAAATATTTAGCAAATAAGTTGCAGAAATAATTTGAAATGTCAATGATTGGTGAAGTTTCGTATTTCCTCGGGTTGCAAGTTAATCAAAATGAGAAGGGCATATTTATTTCTCAAATTAAATATGTGAAAGAGATGCTAAATAATTTCATAATTGAGGATTGTAAACCAGTTAGCACTCCCATGACGACAGGTTGCAAGTTGAGCAAGGATGACAAATCTCCACATGTTGATCAAATCATGTACAGATCTATGATTGGGAGCTTATTGTACCTGATAGCTACTAGACCAGATATTTTGCAGGCAATATGCATGGTAGCATGATTTTAGGCTAGTCCTAAGGAGACTCATGTGACAACAGTGAAGAGGATTCTTTGGTACCTCAAGGGTACTATGGAGTATGGGTTATGGTATCCGAAAGGTAAGGACTTCACCCTTATTGCGTATTCATATGCAGATTGGGCAGGATGTGTAGATAACAAAAAGAGTACCAGTGGAGGTGGATTCTATCTTGGAGATAGGTTGGTCACGTGGCATAGTAATAAACAAGAGTCAGTGTCCTTATCCACAGTAGAGGCATAATATATTGTAGCGACAACATGTTGTACGTAGGTATTATGGATGAAAAAAACCTTGAAAGATCTTGGTATTAACTTTAGTG
This sequence comes from Wollemia nobilis, assembly GCA_028583015.1. Classification (NCBI taxonomy): domain Eukaryota; kingdom Viridiplantae; phylum Streptophyta; class Pinopsida; order Araucariales; family Araucariaceae; genus Wollemia; species Wollemia nobilis. Next base: position 202,054 of record JAQPPZ010003182.1, read on the forward strand.
AGCCAATATCAGTTAAGTGTGATAACACCAGTGCCATTAACATCTCCAAGAATTTGGTTATGCATTCACGCACAAAACATATTGCTATCCGGTATCACTTTTTGAATGAGAAAGTTGCAAAAGGTGAGGTTAAGTTGGATTTTGTTCCAACTATAGAGCAAGTAGTAGATATCTTCACAAAACCATTTCCCAAGGAACTTTTTGAGTACCTTTGCAATAAATTGGGAGTGGTCACGCTTCCCAAGAATTGACTAGCTATCGGGACCACATTCTCAGGGGGAGCATTTATGTATTTGTTTATCTTTTTGCTCATATGTGTGATTTTTGTTAAGTGTAATAATTTTTGCCTGAGAATGTTGAGCATGGACTCAGGGGGAGTCTACAGCAGCCCTTTGGTATTATTGTCAAACGGGGAGAAGAGTTATAGGAAATTGCACTTGTGTTGCCAACAATTTCAAAGGGGGAGATTATTGAGCAAGGTGTAGTGACAGTATTGTCATTGTTGTCAACATAGACAGATAGATCGGTTGATGCGGTGGACAGAAGTTCAGAGGTTATTCAGAGTATGTGCAGTGATTTTCCAAGAAAACTAAAGTGGCCCATATGCAAAATATCAAAGAAAAAGACAAGTAAGAAAAGTGTCGCGATATCGTGACATGTAGAGTAAGAAAGAAAAAGTGTCACGATTTCGCGACATATTGGAAGAGAAAAAGCAAGCAAGAAAAAGTGTCGCGATTTCATGACATGTTGGAAGAGAAAGAGTAAGAAAGAAAAAGTGTCACGATTTCATCACATGTTGGAAGAGAAAAAGCAAGAAAGAAAAAGTTTCACGATTTCGCGACATGTTGGAAGAGAAAGAGCAAGCAAGAAAAAGTGTCACAATTTTGCGACATGTTGGAAGAGAAAGAGCAAGCAAGAAAAAGTGTCGTGATTTTGTGACATGTTGAAATAGAAAGAGCAAGTAGGAAAAAGTGTCACAATTTCGTGACATGTTGAAAGATGAAGAGCAAGCAGGAAAAAGTGTCGCAATATCGTGACATGTCACATTTTTGCAACTAAAAGAGGAGAGAGAGTGTAAGAAGGAAAAAGTGTTGCGATATCGTGACATGTCACATTTTTGTGACTAAAAGAGGAGAGAGAGTGTAAGAAGGAAAAAGTGTCGCGATATCATGACATGTCGCATTTTCGTGACTAAAAGAGGAGAGAGAGTGTAAGAAAAAAAAGTGTCGTGATATCGCGACATGTCGCATTTTTGTGACCCGAAGAGAAGAGAAAGAGCTAGAGAGAAAAAGTTTCGCGATATCACGACATGTCGCATTTTTGCGACCCGAAGAGAAGAGAAAGAGCTAGAGAGAAAAAGTGTCGCGATATCACGACAAAAGCAAAGAGGAAGAGTATGGAGTCAAAAGTGTCGCGATATCGCGACAAAAGAAAAGAGAAAGAGTACGGAGGCGAAAGTGTCACGATATCGCGACATGTTATATTTTCACGGTCAAAATCCAAGAAAAGGTCAAAGAGGCAGAAATGTCATGATATCACGACATGTTGTATTTTTGTGGCCAACAACAACAAAAGAAGACAAAGAGGTAGAAATGTCATGATTTCATGACAGGTCGCATGTGCATGATGCAAGAAGAAGAACCCAACTGAAAGAAGAAGTGTGATAGTGAACGAATGTCACTACGGTAGTTACAGGGGTAGTTACAGAGCAAATTCATGCAGCTAAAATAAGAAGAGTGAATAAACGTCAGTATGACGGTTATAGGGACTGTTACAGAATGAAATCTTCGAGCGGGGGATATACCGAACATCTTCATTAGTTGAAGCCGATGAACACCAACAAAAGCAGACGACGAAAAGGAGTTACATTATGAAAATATTGCTATGAAAGTCAACTAATATTAGGGTTTACATTATGAAAATATTGTTATGAAATCCGACTAAGATTAGGGTTTACATGATGAAAAATATTGTTATAAAAGGAAGGTTGCTTGGAGAATTTGATGGTTGTCGAAAGTGTGTCGAATCATGCTAAGTGTGGTTGTGAGTGCACAGAGAGAGTAGAGTGCACAGAGAGAGAAAAGGGTGAAGACGAGTGCTAAGTGTAGCTGTAATGGTGCAGAGTGTGCGAAGACAGTGCGCAAAGGGTTCGCAGAGAGTGTAAAGAAAGCGTGCAGTGTACAAAGAGAGTGCAAATAAAAGAAGGTGAAGTGTGGCTGTAAGATCATAGAAGATATGTTTGTTCCATGAACAGTGAGAGAGATTGGGTAAGCAATAGACTAGTTAGGGTCTTATAAAAGCAAAGGCATTTTTTTGTCAAACTTCTAGATTCGAAATTGAAGTCAAAGCTGCTGCTTGGCATTAGGGGTTGGTGCTCATTTTTGTTGGTGCAGATAAATTAGGGGTTGGTGCTTCTTCCAGTTGGTGCTAGTAAATCAAGATTTGGTGCTCCTTTCTATTGGTGTAGATAAATCAGGGGTTGGTGCTCCCTCCAATTGGTGCTGGTAAATCAGGGGTTGGTGCTCCTTTCTATTGGTGCAGATAAATCAGGGGTTGGTGCTCCTTCCAGTGGGTGATGGTAAATTGATTGTAAAGTTGATGCTTTGCAAATTTTGGATTTGAATGGTAGTCCAAGCAATCAATTTTTGAGGAGTAACCAAATTGGTGAACCTCCTTAAATCTTGTGTTGTGTGATGTTCTATTGTTATACTTGTTGTATATGGTTTTAAGTTTTAATTGTTTCAGCTTTAAGAGTTGTGGATTGAAGTTTTAAAAAGGCTACACTGATTCACCCCCCCTCTCAATGCCATTGTGAGACTAAAAAAAAATCAATAGGATAATATGCCCATACCTGTTTTATGCCAAAAGTTTTCTACAAAATCTGCCACACTAAACACAACTTTCCTTTTCAATCTCAATAAGGGTTAGTGGATTTCAAATAATAATCACAAGATAAGCATAACTCAATTTACAACTTTTTACTCCAACTTAATAAACACATCCACCAAAGTCCTTTTTTAATAAAAACCTTTATAAAAAATAATAATCAACAAGGCTCTCAAAAATATTTTTTAAGAACTTCTTATTTCTCCTAAATCTTAATTTTTCAATTTCATGAATATTAAAATAAATCAACAACTCATCCACCTCTGAAATAATAATCACAACCCTTATAAAAATAAAGTTTAATTAAAATTTTTAATTATTCCATAACCACCTTATAACTCCTATCCTAGGGCATCAACCAAATAGAATTAGAGCAAAACGTAATTACCTCCTCGAGGGGATTCGAACCCCTAAACTTCCCACACCGTGGACGCCTTAGCCACAGCTAAGGTGACCACATGAGCTAATCGCTCATTCAAAAATAAAATGCATGACGTGCCTTAAGTCCTTCCTTCCTCCCACACAAACCAAAAGTGCTTCGAGCGCTTTCCTTCCAATGCCTTCAAATGCAGTCAAGGGGATTTGAACCTGGACGTAAAGCGCTGCCACACACATTAAAAAAAATCCAATTGCTAGTATGCCACTCTGCCCACAATATCTTGTGCTTTCGACCAACCTCGGATTTATTCGCTTTCTCCCTTTTCAAAACTAGTTTCCCACGAGCTCTCTTCAGATGCTAGCCAACAATTATCACGAGCATGGATTAATTTCAAATGAACCTTAGGATCCCCATTTATATAGTATTCTCCTCATTTTCGATGACATCGGTGCATTATTGATTTTCCCTATTTATTTAGACATCGGCACAAACTTTTATTTTAATTTTAAAATTAAAATTAAAATTTTAAATAAGTAAATTTTAAACTAAATATTTAAAATTAAATATCTCCATCACCGGGGCACCTTTTTTGACGAAACAAAAGGAAAACATGGGTTTTAATAAAAATCAATTTTAAATCTTCCATCCATGGTTTTAAATAAAACCTTTTATTTTTCCTGCCTTGGTTTTCACAAAAACCCTGAATTTATCCATACTTTCCAAAATATCACTTGCCCATCAAAACTCAATGTGATCAATATGACATCAATGATTAATGTGACATCAATTACAACATAAAATTACTCAAATTGCCAACAATATTCCCCTTTGTCATTGATGGCAACACCTCTAAAGCAAAAAACACAATCACTGCAAAAACCATTTTTGAGAATCAAATCTACTCCCCTTGACTCAATAATCTCTATGGAGGCTACTCCCCCTAACTCAATGTTCTCTTTGGAGGTTGTTCACCCTAACTCAATTCTTGCCTCCTTACTCAAATATCTCCTCCTTTGACATCAATGGCGAAAGGGACACCTATGGGGCTAAAACATATGAATCTTAAGCACAGCCCCCTCACCACCTTCTCTCTTGAGGTGATTAATTTTGGGGTGGGAGTACTTTTACTCCAATATTACATTGTTTCTTTCCTTTATCAACTTCCTTCCATTTTTTTATGATATCCTTCTCTTGATGAATTACTTGATCTTCTTGTCTTGAACATGTTTGACCTTCTTGCCTTGAACCTATTTGACCTTATTGCCTTGAACTTGTTTGGAATTGAGTCCTACACCATTTTGCAATATGCCCAAAGTTATTGTATTTAAAACACTTGATATTGTAGCCTTTGGATGGTGCCCATGTCTTGAATTCATTCTTAAAATAATTTCCATATCCATTCCTTTCCTGAACCCTGTATTGTGAAGCTCTGTTTTCATGACCATTATGACCATGACTTCTAAATTGTGAAGCTCTAAAACCAAAACCATGTTGCTCATTTCCTTTGCACTAAAAATATTTATGACCAATCCTGTTACATAAGAAGCAATGTCCCTGAAAATTATACCTTCTTCCTTTAAATTTCCTTCTAGAAAAATCAAACTTCTTTGATCCATAGACCCTGCAATGTATAGCCCTGTGTCCAAATCCATTACAAGAAAAAAAATGTCCTTGAAAATCCCTTTGTTCATGCCTTTGTTCCTCATACCTTTCTTGAACATTATCCTTATGATCATTTTCAACTTGTGGATTGCATCCTTGAACCTTCTTTGTAGCATCTAAATCCTCTTCCTTAGTTTCTTCCTTGCTTTCCTCTTCAAGAAATTTTTTTTTTTGAACTTGATTCACCTATCTCAAAAAAGATCCAAACTAAATATTTGGAGCCATAGGAACTTTGGAACTTTCCTTACAAATGTTAGGTGCTTCCTTGCTTTCATATTTTAGAACTTCATTTCCTTTTGAGTGTGACTTTTCTTGGAAGTAAGATACAACCTTAAAATAAGTTTCCACTCCTTTTTTAACCTTTTCATATAATGTATCATGTCTTTCCGTGGTTACCCTTAGTTCTTCATTCATCCTTTCTTCTATCATTTTTGCATTTTGAATCTCTTCTCTAATATTAATGATTGTTTGAAGTAGTTCTTCTTTGATTTTGACATTTTTTCAAATATTGTTTTCAAGATTCCTGTATTCTTCTTTTAGCCTTTTGATTTCTGATTTTTGTTTACTTGGCTCATCCTTTTCCTTTTCCATTACAAAAAGTGAGAATTCTTTGTTTTCACTATCATTTAGGCCATTATAATCTTCTATAGCAAACAAACCCTCAGGATATTTTTGATCATGCTTGTTTCCTTGATGTGTCATCTCATCTTCACTATCACTGAAACCATTGCAATATCCTAATCTGTGATCTCTTTGAACACACACAAAACATTATTCTCTTTCACCTTCTATTCCTAGGAATAGATGTTCTTCCTTTTCATCATATGATTTGTCTCTACCACTATGATCTGAGCTATCACTTGCTTCTATAATGTAGTAAGATTTCTTTGCCTTATGAAAACTTTTCTTTTTCTCATACCTATTTTTCTTGTATCTGTCATCTTTGTCATGATGACATTTTTTTTCATCATCATTGTTTTCTTCATGTGGACACTTGTATGCATAGTGACCAAGATCACCACACTTGTAGCATCTGAATTTTCTTATATCCCTAAAATTCCTTGAGTTCTTATTCATTTTGGTGAATTTAACTTTTTCATAATTATCTAGAACTCTATCGATCTATGAAAATTTCCCTTTCTCATTTTTTGAAGCCTTGAATGCAATCTCTTTTATTGGAACCTGATGCTTACTTACCCTCATCTAATATGTTGTGAGGGTACATTGCAATTCTTCCATTGTTAGCTTGTTGATATCCATTGTCTCTTCTATTGTTGAAACCTTAAAATCATATTTCATGGGAAGTGATCTCAAAACCTTTTGAGTAACTTCTGATTATTTCATCTCAAAACCTAGGTCTCTCATGGTGTTATTAATCTTATCAACATGAAGTAAAAACTTTGAAATATCTTCAGAATCTTTCATTTTCAATTCCTCAAATATTTTTCTATGAGTTTGTAGTTTTAACAACTTTACCTTGGAATATCCTTCATAAGTATTCTGCATCTTGGTCCACATCTCATTAGCGGAATTACATACCATGACATTTGTAAAATCTGTCTCATGAAGCCCACACAAAATACAATTCATTGCTCTTTCATTAATATCAACCAATTTACTAATAGTTTTATCTACCTTAGGATCACCTTCAACCCTATACTCTTTTTCAACCATTTTCTATACCTCATATCATTATGATATCAAGTAGTTCTTCATCCTCATGCTCTAGAAAGCATAATTGTTACCATAAAACAATGGAGCCTTATTTGTATATCATCCATTCTATGAAGCCATCTGTGTTTTTATAGAATCTATCCTCAAGTTGTTAGTCTTTCTGAAGGAACCTACTCTGATACCAATTGAAGAACACAAGCTTATACTAAGATGGGGGGTGAACAATATAAGACATATTTTTACTTTCTTTCCAAATAAATATCAATTAATGTCCTTAATTACAATAACCAAATATAGCAGTGTGGATTAATAACTCTGATAACAGTAGTAAGCAAGAGCACAAGTCACCACACACAATTGAGACACAAGATTGAATGTGGTACCCCCGATGTGGGGTACTCCACCAAATAATATCCTTATATTATTTCACACAAAAATATGGATCCTTATCCAATACAATGATTTCTTTGATCTGCTAAAATCTAGGTAATATCAATTTCACACAGAACTTGTCCAAATCTAAATAACAAACTCACACAGAACTTGTCCAAATCTGAATAATAAGTTCACACATAACTTATCCAAATATGAATAACAAGCTCACATAGAACTTGTCCAAAACTGAATAACAAGCTCACACATAACTTGTCCAAAACTAAATAACAAGCTCACATAGAACTTTTCCAAAACTGCTCTAGCAAGCTCATCAAGAACTTGCCCAAATATTCTCTAGCAATCTCACCAAGAATTTGGCCAAATATGTTCTAACAAACTCACCAATAACTTGTCCAAATATTCTCTAGCAAGCTCACCAATAACTTGACTAAATATTCTCTAGAAATATCACCAATAACTTGCTCAAATCTATCCATAAATCTGTCCCAAAACTATCCACAAAGTTGTCCACAAAGCTATCCAAAACTATCCACAAAGCTATCCCAAAACTATCCACAAAGCTGTCCCAAAACTGTCCACAAAGCTGTCCCAAAACTATCCACAAAGGTTGTCCCAAAATTGTCCACAAAGGCTGTCCCAAAACTATCCACAAAGGCCTTCTCAAAGGCTCAATCAATCATGCTCAAGTAGAACTCAAATATAATCCATGAATCTATCAAGGCAAAGCTCAAATATGAACTCAATAATTAATGGCAATGTACTCTTCAATGGATGACAAAAATGATCTACACTGATCTTAACTCGACTCAACTCAAATCAAATCATAGAAGCATAAAGAGAATTTCTAGAGACTCAATATGTTCTAAGCTCAATCTCAACTCAACTCAACTCAAATCAATATCAACTCAACTCAAGTCAACTCATAGAAGCATAAAGAGAATTGTTTAAGACTCAATCTGTTCTAAGCTCAATATCAAATCAACTCGACTCAAATCAATCTCAACTCAAATTAGAATTATGGAATAATTTGTTTCATGGAACTTGACCAATCACCTCACATAATCACTTGACTAGGCTCAATCAACTCAACTCAACCAATCACCACAAGGGACTATTTTTTCTCACAAAAACCCTAGTCCAAGCATGTATCAACCAACTCAAATTTTTCCAACAATGCTCAACCACAAATCTCACATAACAATGATACTCATGTTCTTTTCAAGTTCTTTCACAACCAATGGGATTCAATGACTATGCTTATAAAACAAGGTTTAAACACAACTCTCAAACTAGAAAACCTTGAAGCATTCAACCAACCACTTTCGAAAAGGAAACCACAATCAATCCTTTTCACTCCAATGATATTTCAGAAATCAACCATCATAAACAATCAATAGGAGAATGTGCCCATACCTTTTTTATGCCAAGAAGTTGTCCAAAAAATCTGCCACACTAAACACAACTTTCTTTTCCAATCTCAATAAGGATTAGTGGACTTCAAATAATAATCACAAGATAAGCATAACTCAATTTACTCCTTTTTACTCCAACTTAATAAATACATGCACCGAAGTCCTTTTTAATAAAAACTCTTATCAAAAATAATAATCAACAAGGCTCTCAAAAATATTTTTTAACCACTCCTTATTTCTCCTAAATCTTAATTTTTCAATTTCATGAATATCAAAATAAATCAACAACTCATCCATCTCCAAAATAATAATCACAACCGTTATAAAAATAAAGTTTAATTAAAAAATTTAATTGTTCCTTAACCACCTTATAACTCCTATCCTAGGGAATCAACCAAATTGAATTAGAACAAAACATAATTACCTCCTCAAGGGGATTCGAACCCCCAAATTTCCCACACCACGAATACCTTAGTCGCGGCTAAGGTTGCCACACAAGCTAGCTGCTTGTTCAAAAATAAAAGGCACGACGTGCATTAAGCCCTTCCTCCCTTCCATGCAAAGCAAAAGCACTTCGAGCGCTTTCCTACCATTGCCTTTGAATTCATTCAAAGAGATTTGAACCTTGATGTAAAGCGCTGCCACACACCTTAACAAAAATCCAATTACTAATACGCCACTTTACCCACAATATCTTGGGCTTTCGACCAACCTTGGATGTATTCTCTCTCTCCCTTTTCAAAATGATTTGTACACGAGCTGTCTTCGAATGCTAGCCAACAATTAACACGAGCAAGGATTAAATTCAAATGAACCTTAGGATCCCCATTTATATAGTCTTCTCCTCATTTTTTATGACGTCGGTGAATTATTGATTTTTCCTCTTTCTTTAGACGTCGATGCTAACTTTAATTTTAATTTTAAAATTTAAATTTAAATTTTAAATAAATAAAATTTAAACTAAATATTTAAAATTAAATATCTCCATCACCGGGGCACCTTTTTTGATGATACAAAAGGCCAACCTGGGTTTTAATAAAAACCCAATTCAAATCTACCATCCATAGTTTTAAACAAAACCTTTTATTTTGCTTACCTTGGTCTTCAGAAAAACCCTGAATTTATCCACGCTTTCCAAAATATCACTTGCCCATAAAGACTCAATGTGATCCATATGACATCAATGATTCATGTGACATCAATGAAAACATAAAATAACTAAAATTACCAACAATATCCCCCTTTTTCATTAATGGAAACACCTCTAAAGCAAAAACCATAATCACTGCAAAAACCATCTTTGAGAATCAAAGATGCTCCCCCTGACTCAATAATATCTATGGATGCTGCTCCTCCTAACTCAATGCTCTCTTTGGAGGCTGCTCCCGCTAAATCAATGCTCTCCCCCTTAGCACTTATCTTAAACTTGTTGGTAGCTTGCTTGTGATTTAAAAGAAGGCTTCAAACCCTTTATTTACAAGTAATTTGAAACAAGGATGGGTGGAAAAAGCAAGGGAAAACCAATTTCAAAATAGGTCAATTTGAAAAATAGGGTTTTCTAAGAGAAAACCCTAGCTAGGTGAAATCACATCCTATAAGGGTCAACCACAATTTCATAATAGCTAGACCCATGTACAATTTTTTGGCACTTTAGGGGACCAAATAGAGTTAGAACAGGATAACAATTATATCGTAGGAAAGCTATTTCTGAGACCAATACAATGGTATAGGTTTTGGAAGGAATGGAGAAGTTTTGGTAGGGAAAAAATTGAATCAAAGATAACCCTACTTTTGAAAGGAAAACTCAAGATCTTAGAAAATGACTCATCTTAATGGGTCCATTTTCCATGTCTACAGACTTCAAATTCTTAGGCTGCATAGATATAATGTTCCTTTGGGTATGTACTATAATTTGATGGAACAAAGTGAATTATTGAGGTAACTAGCAAAGATTAGATAATTTTTGTTAACTATGTGTTAATTACTGACGTGTTGGAGTGCTTGAATGGGAAATATGTATAATTTTTAACTTTACAAGTCAATCAAAAGAAGTGATAAAATGTGTTCTAAATTTATATCGGGCTTCTCTTATTTTCCTTCGAGGCTAAATAATTCACTACCAAATATTTAAAAGATGTTCTTCCAAAGATTGAGAATTCCATAATCAAATTTTGTCTACATTTATATTTCATTATTATCAATATTTGGTGCTACTAAAATTATAGCTTTTATGAAAAAGGATACAATTCAATCTAGATTATGGTTGGCACACGAATGCAAAAAGTCTCAAGGAAATAAATTATATCAAAATATACAAAGAAAACAGTTTGTGGGATGAGAAGAGATTCACCCTCCTTTTAGCAATATCTAGGATAATTCCTTAACTCGAGGTTATTAGAAATTGGCCCCTCTAGTCATTTAACCTATCTAGCATAAGAAGCAATAATGGAATCTATCATTTCTATGATTTATTATTTGTTTTGCATTCTCACCCTTAGAACTGATATTTTTTTGTATTTTCAAGAAAATAAAATTATTAATCTTAGTGTTTAGATTTTAGTTAAAAAAAAATCTATTTTTAGGCACAAAATAATGAAGAATGGATTTACCTAAAGATCCTCCTTTCACATTTGAAATTCATGTTGAGAATCTTCAAGAATAAAGTCAATTTCTTAAAATTTGATAATCATCATGAATCTAGTTTTTTAGATGGACTTCAACCATCACAACCTTTTGGATATTGCTGTTCCAATTCTCAACATGTTTCTCAATGTATCATCCCATCTCAAATATCAATTTTTTTCTAATTTCTACTTCTACTTTTGCTTATGAAAACATGTTCCTTTTAAAAGTGGTTACAACATATTCTAAAAGCAAATCTAATAATATCAAATCAAAGAACTCTTTAAAACACTAACTAGTTGCTTTTAGTGCTTTACATATCCATCAAATGTATTGTTTTGTGGAGGGATGAAATAGGATCATTTTTATACATATATTCAATTTGTTGATCTTCATATACCATTTTTACTTAAAAAAAATATTTTTCATATATATTAATATGTGGAGGTAAGTTCATAGCATAAAGATCAAATAATGAGAACACAATTCCAAAGTAAACTTTTTCATATCACCATTAAGGATTTCCCAAAGAAACATCTAACTTATTTCATATTCACTACATGTAAAATGACTTACAATAAAACTTTGGATTACATAAGGAAAAATATTAAAATGATTTATGAATAAATAATATCATTTCTAATACTTATTATAATGAAAATTCAATAAATTGAAAAATAATCAAATAAATCATTACACTATTTACATTTATAAAAGAAAATATAAATAAATGAGTCGGCGTGATGTTAAGCTTACGTAACAGATATGTGAATTAAAATTACTTAAAATACAAATGCAACTGTATACTGACTGTTGTATAGTTTTAACAATGAACAGTCTAGTTAGAAATGAAAGAGCCACAATCATCGCGCATGGAAATTCTTCTTTGTTCTTAGTAGAAATGCCGTTGCACAATGCCGTTAGGTTTTTTTTACCATTTTATGCTGTTGTCAATTAAAAAATAAAAAATTCAAAGTATCAATAAAATTTAACGGTTAACATCTTTAACCTAAACGCTCTCTAAAATGTGGTATGTCCACGCGGATCATACCACATTTTACGCGTGAACATAAAAAAAAATGTCATTTTTTAAAGTATTTACTCAATAAAAATGTGATTTTTTTAAACTAGCTTGTGTCATTGTCAGATAAGAAAAAGAAAAAGTCATAAAGTATCTAAAATATTTAATTGTTAACACCTAACTTCATATATCACGGTATTTTCAATGAAAATGTAAGACAATGTCATGTTCCTGTCAATAACAAAAAGTTATATATAAGAACAATATTTATTTATCCACATCAATACAATTTTATGCCATTGTAATAAAGTATCGCCAACATTTCTAACTTCGACCATGGTAAAACGTGTTATTTTCAAGTCATTATCAATAACAAAAATAAAAATATAAAATATTAATAATAATAAAAAAAATATTGATTGTGAGAAATGTTTTCAATAAATGTATAAAATAATTTAAAGTTTTTTTTTTTTGTCAATAACAAAAAAAAATTATAAACATCTCTCACTCTAATAAAATATTTTCAACAAATATACAATACAATATTTTCAACAAATATATAATACAATTTCATGTTATTATTGGTGACAGAAAAGTCATTGGCTGTGATATTTCAACCAATTTGAAATACAATTTCAATAACAAAAAAGTCATAATTGTCAACATCTCTTACTCAAACACAAACAAATGAGTCGGCGTGATGTTAAGCTTACGTAACAGATCTGTGGATTAAAATTACTTAAATACAAATGCAACTGTATACTGCCTGTTGTATAGTTTTAACAATGAACAGTCTATTTAGAAATGAAAGAGCCACAATCATCGCGCATGGAAATTCTTCTTTGTTCTTAGTAGAAATGCCGTTGCACAATGCCGTTAATGCCTGGCCATCTCTTACTTAAACGCGGTTTTTTTAAAATTTTATGCAGTTGTCAATTAAAAAATAAAAAATTTAAAGTATCAATAAAATTTAACGGTTAACATCTTTAACCTAAACGCTCTCTAAAATGTGGTATGTCCACGCGGATCATACCACATTTTACGCATGAACATAAAAAAAAAATGCCATTTTTAAAGTATTTACTCAATAAAAAATGTGATATGTTCAACTAATTGTGAGATAAGAAAAAGAAAAAGTCATAAAGTATCTAAAATATTTAATTGTTAACACCTAACTTAATATATCATGGCATTTTCAATGAAAATGTAATACAATGTCATGTTCCTGTCAATAACAAAAAGTTATATATAAGAACAATATTTATTTATCCACATCAATACAATTTTATGCCATTGTAATAAAGTATGCCAACATTTCTAACTTCAACCATGGTAAAACGTGTTATTTTCAATGGTTGTACAAGTCATTATCAATAACCAAAAAAAAACATAAAGTATTAATAATAATAAAAAAATATATTGATTGTGAGAAATGTTTTCAATAAATGTATAAAATAATTTAAATTCTTTGTCAATAACAAAAAAAATTATAACAATATGTAATTATGAACATATCTCACTCTAACAAAATATTTTCAACAAATATATAATACAATTTCATGTTATTATTGGTGACAAAAAAGTCATTGGTTGTGATATTTCAACCAATTTGAAATACAATTTCAAGTCATTGCCTGTAACAAAAAAGTCAAAATATAAATAATACATAATTGTCAACATATCTTACTAACACAATACTTTTAACAAATGTACAATACAATTCCATGTTATTAGTAACAAAGTATCAATGATATTTACCCCTGCCTCCTTGGGTCTTACCCGAAAGTGGCATCACTTTTGGGATGTTTTCCAATATATATATATATATATATATATATATATATCAAAGATATTTAATTCTTAACATCTCTCAACAATATTTTCAACAAATGTTCAATACAATTCCTTGTCATTATCACTAACAAAAAGATAAAGTATCAATGATACTTAATTATCAACATATCTAACTCAAACATGGTATTTTAAATGAATGTGCAATACAATTTCACGTCATTACCAACAATAAAAAAAGTCATTGAATATGAATAATACTTAATTGTCAACATCTCTAAATTAAAAATGATAAAACATGGTACTTTCAATAAATGTGCTTTACAATTTCATGTTATTATCAAAAAATAATAATAAAGTATAAAAAATCCTTAATTGTTATCCACAAAATATGTTTCAATAATCAGTAATACTTAGTCTAGAAAATATGGTTGGCTAGTGAGGCAACAAGTATATCACTTATTGTTTATCACTAGCTTTAATTAATACTTTTGGTCGCACCAATGTATTTTAAATATGTGCATATTAAAAGACTTAAGTGGCTTTATTTTCAAAAAAAAAAAAACTAGCATGTTCATATTGATATTTGGTACCTTAGCTTTTAGTTGTAATAGTTGATAGTTATTTAAAAATTGTAATTTTATTTTAGTAATGAGAATAAAAGCGCTTGGAAAACTTATAAGTGATGGAGAAATATTTGAAACTTGAAAAAAATCAAATAAATATTAATTGATGAACTTTGATTAACATTAAGCTCTTCAAACTAATGTTTTTTATATAAATAATCAATTAAAAAATAAAATATACCACACAAACACAAAATGATACTTAATGTTAATACATAAAGATGATAATTGTAATGACCTCCTGGCATAGTCATTGATATCAAATTAATTAATGGCATTTAAATTATTATTTTTCAAAATGTGGTATTGTTAAAGGTTCAATGTATGCAGGATGAGGAACATTTATTTGACAGACAAGAGAGGTCATTGGATAAAGTTAAACTGACAGACAAGAGAATTCATTGGAAAAAATAAATGGGGGAAGTGATGATTCGACTTGTGAACACATGAAATTTCATAGTGAAATATTTCATGTAGGTGCTTAAGAAATGGATTGCATTAGTTATATGTCTTGCCTTAATATTGCATATTGTTTGTGAATAATTTTTTTATCATTATATTTTATTTCTTTTATGTGGTAATGAAGATGCTATTTCATGGGAGCCACCTTTTATAAAGTTATGATGAATCACAAACATTATGTGTAAATTATCTTAGAAAGTGATAATTATTAATATGGAAAGGCATGTCATAAAAATAACAATATAAAAAAAGGCATATGGATTGGGTAAATAGAATATAGCTTATATTATGTATTTTTAGTGGTGGTTGCTTTGTGGTAAATGGATACATAATAATAAAATAGAGTATAAGACGAAATATCATTTTTAATGCCCTGTCATGATGATGGTGATCATGTGGTTATGGGTATCAATAATGCCTTTCCAAATGGGAGCTATGCATGTCTTTTATTTTGGATAAGAGACCCGGATTTTAGGGAGTCATGGAAAGAAGATAAGAAGCCGGTATTAAAACAAAAGGAGATTAAAAACAAAAAAAAATATATATATATATATATATATAATTGGGAATTATATTTCTAGTTCGAGGGTTTTTTTGTCATATGCTGATAGATCTGTTTATATTGGAAGACACAGCAGATAGGAGACTACACACCAATTTCCAAGTTAGATTTTGGTTTCATGTGTTGGGTTGCTTTTAAATGATATGGAATTGATTTCTAGATATTATCTATCTCTAACAATCGTATACTGTATGAAAATAGTGAATGTTTATTTTGTTTTAGTGAGTGTTTGTTTGAAAATTGAAAGTGAACTCAATATGTATGTTTCATCAGTTTTGTTTTCTAGTTTGAGTCATGTTTAAGAAAACAAAAGTGATAATGAATATTGTGTGATAAATGTTCTCACTTGAGCCTTGTTTGTAAAAACAAAGTAAAAGCATGTGCCAAATTATAAAATACTGTGGTAGCCATAAATTCTGAACAACCTATCTAGGCAATTAGGAACTACAAATTAGAGGCCCACTTGGGAGGCCTCTTTCACCCAATGCATGGAAAAAGTGTTGAAAAGTGGTGGCACTTGCCTTGCATGCCCCAACTTGCCCCTTTGCCCTATTGGGCTATAAATTGAAGTGTTTTCACTCAATTTCAAAGAGAGACATTTGCAAGCATTGATCACAAAGTGCTACCAATATTTCCCCCATATTTTTCCATCATATTTTCCCTTGGAAACCTCATAAATTGAAGGTATTTTCAAAGCATTCCCAAATATGCACATCCTCTCCAAAACCTATCCATTATTGTAATTTAATTTACCAAATTTTACAAAAACACCCCTAGGAGAATTCTAGACCATATCCAAGTGGAATTGGTGGCAGAAACCATCCTATTTTGTGGTCGTCCCCACATGGAACAATTAGCAGTTCCAATTGGAACTCTCAGGGATGACCATGAATTGGCCCATAATTTTAATCCAAATTTAGTTTAGATCAATGATATAGCATTATATTAGCATAATACTTAATTTTGGTGAATTTTGAAGTGGTTTTGAATTGTTAATTAGGGTTTTTGTGATTACAGTCATAATTTTTCATGTCATTTGGAATAGTTTAGACTCATCGATTGCATTTTTTACATTCAATACTACATGCATTTTGTGGATTTTATCATAATACACATATGCTATTAACATATTTTTTATTCCTTATGTGTAGGTATAGATATTCCTATGCATGAGAAATGTGCTAAGGAGTTGAAGAAATATAGCTCAAAGTAGTGGTAGCGCAAACATGCTCTTCAATCATGAGTGCGAGAGAAACATTGAAAGCATGTCATAAGTTCATGGAGGGATTGGATCCTTCAACTTTGTAATTTGAATTGTATCAAATTTAAATCCCTTAAGGGGATGTATTGTAACCTCTTATTTGAAAAATTAATAAATACAAAGAGAACCCCATTTTTCTTAACTTATTTGCCATTTACTTGCTTACTTTATCATCTCTTTTGAATTCTTGAATGGAACATTAGATGCATTTCAATTTCATTTGCTAGGTGCACCATTTTTTTTGCTCTTACGTATGTCAAATAGAACATTATATGCATAGAACCCCTGTCCCACCATGTCAATATAACAAAGGAAGAGCAAAAAAAATGGTGATCACAGTTGTGGGACTAGAGAGCAACAACCTATTGATAGGGGGTCCATAGTTAGGGGGTCCATACAAAGGTAACCATAAACTCTTTGGTCACCCCAAAACACTTCAAAGAGGTCTATGATCCTTGTCTCACTAGTGCTCTTTAGTATATATGGATAGATACATTTCAATTTTCTTTTTTAGGGGGTCCACAATAGTTGGATGCACCATTTGTCAAATAGGAGGTTTCAATACCTATATGTTAGGTGCACCATTTTTTGTCTCTGTCTAATGTTTTAGCTCTCTTGTATGTAAAATAGTATTCATAATCCATCATACATATTAATAAATCATCCATTTCATTATGCATATACACATGTGCATATATCCTTAATCACATCATAGTACAACACTTGCATCCATAATAAAGCATCCATAACAGTATGATAAAGAAAATATAAGCATTGCATGCATATCATAAAGCAATAGAGCAACACATGGTTGATTTTCCAACCTTGGGAAAACCACAAAAAATAATAATCCCACAAAAACAACTAAAAAAGACCAAAAAAGGGCCCAAAAGCCACCAAAAATAGGTCAAAATTGATGAATTTCATAAAGGATCAAGATTGCATTCAAAATTTTCATGGATAAATAGAAAATTCATCACTAAAATCCCTAATAATACCATTGTGTATAGACCACTACATGAAAATGAGGTATTTAGTTCTATTCTACCATGAAATATCAACAAAATGATCAAAATTCTAGTAAAATTGATACATATTACAATGGGTAAAACTGACGATTATCCCAATAAAGTCATATGGGTCAAGAGAATCATCACTATCATCACTTTGAATGCCCTCATCAACTCATCACTGAGGGGGTAGTCATAATAACGAATTCACAATAAAAATTACTATTCAAACACTTAAAAATACAACTTGCATACATTCAAAAGAACATTGCCAAAGATAAATTTAAAAGCCTATGCTGGGGAAATTTACCCAGAAAAATGATTATAAATGAAACAAGTAACCAAGACCAAGTATACCCTAAAGCCCCAAAAATGCTATTGCAAGGTGGCTAAAAAGGTATACCAAAATCAATCCTTCAATTAGGTCAAAAGCAAGGATTCCAAGAATGTATGCTCTTTTTACAATGGAGGAATCTAAATTTTGTTATGTTACTGAATAAACTTAATCATTTAATGATTTAGTCATATATTTTTGTTGTGTGCTTTGTTTCACACAACACATATCAAAAAGGGGCATTTGTAGACACTAAAATCATGTAAATCAGATAAGACTACAAAGGTGCCACTGTTATCGACATCACATGGTCCCATTGGTCAATCCTCAAGGGTTAATTAGGTGTCCTAACCACTTTTGGGAAGTTTTACTCAACTTTTAGGAGGTTTTGGGCCATGTAGCCCTTGCCATCCCACCCTAGGACGACCATAGTTCATGGTCGTCCCACTTAGGGATGGCCATAAGTAACCATATTTGGGTGGTATGACCATGGAGTAGACCCCCAAAAAAGTCAAAGGTAGAATAAATGACAATAAATTTCTTCTATTTATCCTACAAAATTACTTATGATATATCAAGATACTATCTAGGCCATTAGGGACTACAAATTAGAGGCCCAATTGGGAGGCCTCTTTCACCCAATGCATGGCAAAGGCGTTGACAAGTGGTGGAACTTGCCTTGCATGCCCCAACTTGCCCCTTTACCCCCTTTTCCATATTGGGCTATAAATTGGAGTTTTTTCACTCAATTTTAGAGAGAGACCTTTGCAAGCATTGACCATGAAGTGTTTCCAAGATTTACCCTTACCTTTTTCCCTTGTATTTTCCCATGGAAACCTCATCAATCGATTGTATTTTCAAGGTATTTATAAATATGGACATCCTCTCAAAAACCTATTCATTCCTATGATTTAATTTACAAAATTTGATGACAAAACCCCTAGGAGTATTCTATACCATATCCAAGTGGAATTGATGGTAGAAACCACCCTATTTTGTGGTCGTCCCCACCTGGGATGGTTAATAGTCCCAATTGGAACCCTTACGGATGACCATGAATTGGCCCACAATTTTGAACCAATTTTAGCGTAGATCAATTTTATATCATCATATTAGCATCACACTTAATTTTGGTGAATTTTGTAGTGTTTTTGAATTGTTAATTAGGGTTTTTGTGATTACAATCCTAATTGGCCCACCTAGATATAGCCATAGGTTATGCTCATAATATCACTTCAATTTCTACTCAGATCGTTACAAAATTATATAATATACATCATTCTAAGTTTTCATATCATTTAGAATAGTTTAGACCCATCTATTACACTTTTTACATTCAATACCGCATGCATTTCATGGATTTTATTATAATACACATATGCTATTAATATATTTCAATTCTTGTGTGTAGGTATTGTAGACACCTAAAATTTGCATATAGCTACCTCTACATACTTGTAGATCCTTTTGGACACTTGTAGGTTTACATAGGTCATCCTAGATACCTTTAGGCTATTGTAGATTGATGTAGACTATTTTAGATCCCTCTAGACCTGCGTAGACTATCGTAGACATGCGTAGATATGCATAGAATATTGTAGACATGCGTAGACTAGCGTAGATCTCTCTAGATTAGCGTAGAATATTGTAGACTTACATAGACTATTTCACTAGTTTATAGGTACAAAACCCTATTAAAATATTCAATCCACATCATAACTATTTGCATCCATCAAAGGATAACTCACCAATCACCTAAGGCCACTTAATCCCTTCCTAGACTTAATTAGGACCCCATGGGAAGTTCCCAAAAATTCTTAATTAAAGTTAATTGAAATTCTAATTTTAAAGTGACTTCACTTAAAGTGAACTTTTTGGGTTGAAAAGGTTAATTAGGTTCCTAAACCCTAACTAGTCCTAATATTCCCTCCCACATGTGTGTGTACAAAGTTGGTTAGGATATTTCTTAGGAAACCCTAACCTAAACCTAATATAACCTTAGATTTTACTAATCCTAGTTAACCCTAATATCTCCTCACACATGTGTGAGGATGAGATATTTCCTTAGGGAATGTGGGGATGACACCTAACAAAACCTAACCTAACCACCATGGACCCTAACCTTGGGTTTTTTTTTTAAATTTGAGTTAATTTGAGGCATTTTATGTTGTCATTGATGTCACATGGATCACATTTGGTTTTGATGGCCAAAATATTTCATAAATAAGCATTTATGATATTTTGGAAAGCATGGCTATTTATAGGGATTTTATGAAAACCAAGGCAGCCAAAATAAAATGTTTTATTTAAAACCAGGGTGGGCTTATATGGAAAGGGATTTTCTTAAAAGCCAAGGTGGAATTTTGTTTCATCAAAAAAGAACCTCCGGTGATGAAGATATTAAAAGTTTAAAGTTTAAGTTTAAATTAATGGAGGGCCGACCTATGTGCAATTAATGGAGGTTGGCATATATATATATATATATAAAGGTTTCAATTTATTTTAGAAAGTGGGCATATTATATATCATCAGAAAACTTATTTCGAGGGCTATTTGACTAACTTATTTAGAAGGAGAAATAATTTGTGTAAAGAGATATTTCTGATTTTGCAAAGGGGTTCCAAAAGTGAAGTTTGCCTTGTTATTTTTTTTTCAAGAGGATTAATTCTTTCATGAGGTGACAAGGTATGCAATATTGTGATTTATTTTATTTTATGGGATAAATGGTTTTGGGAGTGAAAAGGTTATGCAATGTTTTGATATATTTTATTTTATGGTACAAGTGGTTTTATGAGAGATAAGGAAGTTGTGCAATTAAAGGCCTTGGTGATGATTATTGAAAAGTGGAGTAATTTTGATTATTTTGTGATCTACTAACCCTTGTGAATATTGGAAAAATAATTTTGTGATTGTGGAAAATTTACAAAGAGGTTTTTTCATCTTCATAAAAGGTATGGGCACATTCTCCTATTGATTGTTTATGGTGGTTGATTTCTGAAATATCATTGGAGGGAAAAGGATTGTTTTTGGTTTCCTTTTCGAAAGTGGTTGGTTGAATGCTTCAAGGTTTTTTGAATTGAGATTTGTGTCTAAAACTTGTTTGATAAGCATAGTTGTTGAAGCCCATTGGTTGTGAAAGAACTTGAGTTAGAAAATAACATGAGTATCATTGTTATGTGAGATTTGTGGTTGAGCATTGTTGGAAACATTTGAGTTGGTTGATACATACTTGGACTAGGGTTGTGTGAGAGAGAGTTGTCCCTTGTGGTGATTGGCTGAGTTGAGATTGATTTGAGTTGAGTTGAGTTGAGATTGATATTAGAACATATTGAGTATCTAACAATTCTCTTTATGCTTCTATGAGTTGATTTGAGTTGAGTTGAGTTGATATTGATATTAGAACATATTGATTCTCTAACAATTATCTTTATGCTTCTATGAGTTGATTTGAGTTGATATTGATATTAGAACATATTGAGTCTCTAAAAATTATCTTTATGCTTCTCTGAGTTGACTTGAGTTGAGATCATTGTGGATCATTATTGTAATCCATTAAAGAGTACATTGCCATTCATTGTTGAGTTCATCCTTCAGCTTTGCCTTGATAGATTTATGGATGAGATTTGAGTGCTACTTGAGCATGATTGATTGAGCCTGTGAGAAGGCATTTGTGGATAGTTTTGAGAAATCTTTGTGGATAGTTTTGGGATAGTTTTGGGACATATTTGTGGACAAGTTTTGGGATACTTTTATGGAAATATTTTTGGATAGCGATTAGATCAGATTTGGGCAAGTTCTTGGTGAGCTTGCTAGAGCATATTTGGGCAAGTTCTTGGTGAGCTTTCTAGAGCAGAATTGGGCAAGTTCTTGGTGAGCTTGCTAGAGCAGATTTGGGCAAGTTCTTGGTAAGCTTTCTTGTGCAGATTTGGACAAGTTCTGTGTGAGCTTGTTAAGAAGATTTGACAAGTTCTATGTGAGCTTGTTAAGCAAGTTTTTTGTGAGCCTATTGAGTAGGTTCTTAGTGAGCCTATTGATAGAGCTTTGGAGGTGATAGAGTACAGAGGAAAAAGTCTTAGTGGATAGATATCTAGCAACTAGTATAGTTGAAGACAAATCTGAGTGAGGAGTCTTCAAGTGGAGAGAGGTCCACTAGTTTGTGTAGTAGAGAGAAAAAGTCTTCTAGAAGATCACATAGCTAGAGCAAAAGTGGAAAGATTTCTCCTGTGTAAGAGATCCATGAACTTGAGATTAGGGGATTAGCATCTCCTTTGGACAGAGATCCATAAACATTGTAATTGGGAGTGATTCCCAAAGATATTGATTGAGAAAGTTTTAGTAAAATATTTTCTTCATGGAATAATCCACATTGGGTGAACCACGTAAATTGTGGTGTCTCTATTGTGTATGGTATTTTGTGCATTGCTTTGATTACTGCTATTGATACTGCTATATATAAACAACATATTATTGAATTGGATGAAAAAGCAAAAAGTGGTCTTATATTGTTCAACCCCCCTCTCAGTATAATATTGTGTTCTTCAAGTTTAGTTCTCCTAATCACACCCCCTACACCTTAGGTTTATCTATAGTTAGTAGACCTAATCCCTCATTCTACCTCTCTCTCTCATTTTAGTTGAAGTATAGAAACTATGTCAAAATGTGACTAGAAGTACGAGAAAGGACATTTGATCCAGGCATCTTTGAACAATCGAGGCCAATAATAACTGGCTCTAAGGATTTGATGGGCTGTGGCATTAGTGGACCCATGTCCTATCCCATGTTTACCATGAAATTCCTCAAGTATTTGTGCTGCCTCTCTTCGATCAACGCAACGAAGGTAAATTCCTTCATGGTTTTTCTTGTATAACGTGCCGGATCTAATTAGAAAATTAGCAGATTTAAAGCGCAAGGCTCTTCATTGAGTAGAATTCAAATGTGGTGGACATTTACCATTTAGTAAAAAATACACAACATCTGCATACCACTCATCTTTGGTTATATCTGCGATTTCATAATGTTGACATGAAATTAAGAGATCCTTTTCTACTATAGCATTAACCAACCCTTGTCCCCGCACTATCTTCATGGATTGAATCTCAAGATCAAACTCTTGCAGAGTTGAAATCCACTTACCTCGTCTTTCACCTAATTCATTATGTATAAACATGGCTTTGACTGCAGAATCCGGGACTATAGCAAACACCCTACTATGGACTATATAATGCCTGAATTTTTTAACTGTCTTGACTAGAGCATACATTTTCTTGTCCAAGATGGAATATCTCAGTTTTTCATATTTGAGAGGACTACTCAGGAAGGCAATAGGATTTTCAATGTTGCCTTCACTCTTCTAAGCTAAAACACTCACAAAGGAATGATCTGAAGCGAATGTGTAAATATAGAAAGGCTTCGTATAATCAGAACTCACTAAAAATGGGGCTTTAGAAATCTCATCCTTGATATTTTTGAAAGCATCTATATTTTCATTTGTCCATTTGATTTGGACCTCTTTCTTTAACATGTTGTTCAAAAGTTTTGCTATTTCTGCAAAATATGCAATAAATTTTCTAATGAAATTAATCTCCCCAAAAAATGATCTCAACCCATTTTTGCTTTTGGGACAAGGAATCTGTTGTATGGCCTCTATTCTTTCAAGATCAATGGAAATTCCATCTTTAGATATTACATGTCCCAATAATTTTCCTTTCGTTACCCCGAAAATGCACTTCCTTGGGTTGAGTGAAATGCCATGTTCCCTACATCTTTGAAGGACTTTCTTTAGATCCTTGACGTGGTTTTCCCTGTTCTTAGAAAATACAGGAATGTCATCTACATAAACAATAATGCACTTACCTATGAGCCCCTTAAAAACAAAGTCCATAGCTCGCTGGAATGTGGCACCTGCATTCAATAGTCCAAAAGGCATTCTCCTATATGCAAAGGTGCCCCACTTTGTGGTGAAGGCGGTTTTCATCCTATCATTAGGATGGATAAGGACCTGATTATATCCCGAATAACCATCCAAAAATGACATCATTTCTGACCCATTTACCTTTTGAAGTATTTTTTCAATGGTGGGTAAAGGGTAATTGTCCTTTTGTGAGGCTTTATTAAGATTTCTAAAATCAATGCAAAGCCTTATTTCTCCACTCTTTTTCCTTACGGGGACCAAGTTAGCAACCCATATGGAATGCCTAACAGGAAAGATGATTTTAGCTTCTAACAGTCACTTTACCTCTTTCTCTATCAAGGGTTATAATAATGGATTGACTATCCTCTATCTTTGCCTAAAGGGTTTGGAGTCTAGCTTCAAAGGAATCGTATGTGTTATAACATTTTGATCATAAGTTTTTAGTTCCTTATAGCTCCAAGCTATGCAATCTATGTGTTTCTTTAATGCATTACCAATGGAATCCTTCTCATGTTTGGTACATGCTTTCGCTATGAATACTTCTCGAGGGTTTTCTGCACTTCCAATATTAACCAAGTCACAGGCTTCTTTGGGAGGTGGAACCTTTCTACCTTCTTTTGGTTGGTATGTGATATCGAACATTTTTTCTAATGAAGCCATCTCATTTGGCATCTTATTACATTTTCCAATAATATTTTCTTCCAAATCTACCTCTTCTAGGTCCCTCTCGTCTTCATCTATAACCTACTTTTCAAAGATACCAGAATTAGTGACGAAATGGAATATGTGTCTGTCACTATCAAACACTTAGAAATTCATAACATTATCTGGTATCGAGGGGCAAGGGACCAATTCTATGGAAAATTTCTTGCATTTCTTGTGATCTGCTAGTTTCAACATACTCGTAGCTACGACTAGAGAGTCTTCCAGATGATTGCCTTTTCTAGAGATCAGAGATATGTTAAAAGCATCAAACTCATCTATTAAATCTCTAACCCTAGTTCGGTAAAGTCTGAGTTGCTTGTTCTTACATATGTATTGTCCCTTCACTTGTTTTACCACTAATTATGAATCACCAAGGTCCTTGATACATTTAATTTTCTTCTAAAGGGCCAATTGAATTCCTAGAATCAAGGCCTCATATTCTGCCATATTGTTGGTGGCAAGGAACTGTAGTCTATATGCAGCGAACATAGGCTCTCTGTCTGAACGTGATAGTTCAATATCGGCTCCTGCCCCTTGTTTGGACTTGGATCCATCAAATATTAAAGTCCAAATGTCTTGGTGTTCTTTAGAAACATTGCATTCAATTATTTAATTTTGGTAATTCTCAAGTTTTTCTACGTCCAAAAAATACACCCCTAATACAGCTTCAATGTATTGGATCTCATTAGGTTTGTTGTATTCTGTGATCATTTCCTTGAGCCTAGGTTCACTATTAATCTAAATTTGGTTGGCCACTCCCCTCCAAGGCAACCACATATGTGAAGCATCTGTTACAATGTAACCATTTAATTTTTTACTCTAATATCTTCCCAACACCATGCCATATTTGATAGGAATTTCGAGCACCAATATATCTATGTGATGTTGAACCCTAGGTTCTAAGTTGACTTGAATAATAACATCACCCAATTCTCCCACTACTTCCATGGTTGATCTATCTAGCTGCACCACCTTGCTTCTAGAAGGTTTTGGTGTAAGTCCCAATTTTTGACAGATTTCTAGGGGCATAATGGTAGCCGAGGCCCCTGAATCTATTAAGCAATTGTGCAGATTTTTACTCGTAATTCTAATGGTTATCAAAAAATGGGGTATATCTCGCTTTTCCCTTTTCAAAACCAATCAAGACTCAACACTTTTAGCTTCATGAACTTGGGCAGGTGGATCTAAACTTTTTTGTGGACTTATTTCTTGGCCTAATAGTCACGACATATCATACATTGAGACATTGGCCTTAGTTTTCTTCATGTATTCTACCAAGTCATAAGTGGGTTTTTTTGAATTTGACATGTTTTGCACCATCTTAGAATTTTCCACCATGGATGGAGGAGAGGGATTGACATCTCCTTTGAAATCAGGAGGGATTAATTGGTTGTTTGGAGGAGTAGAGGAAGTTTTGGGCTCCTTAGAACTCCTAGTATAATATTTGTGATTTCCTTTCCCAAAATGTTTGTTGGCATGAACTTCCAACATTTCTTCATATTCATATCCAAAAATTTCCACATCCTCCTCTTCTTCACTTTCTTGGGAATGTATAACCTCAGTCAGTATAGACTCCTGCTTCTAGTGGCCATAGTGTGGGCAATCATTGTCACAAGGTCCTAATTCTCTAAAATCTTTCGATACATATGCCTGATTGGCTACGGGATTGGGTACTCACCCATTATTAGGCTGCATGTTGTATGTTCCTTTTCCTCTATGGTTGTGAGGTCGGTTATGACCCATGGCTTGGTCAACATTTTTATTGACATTTCCCACAGTAACCAAAACTTTGGCCAAGGTTTCCTTCATGTTTTCTATCATGGATTCGGACCCTTGTGGTTGGGGCACGATAATTCTAGGTCCAGTTGTGTTTGTTGCATTAGCCACCTCTGGAATAGGTACAATGGCTTGGGTCTAGGTAGTTGGATTCCATCCTGGATTCACACTTTGAATCGACGTGATTGTTGGATAAGTCATTGGGCTTGGCATGCTAATCGGAGCAAACCCCGGTATGGTCAACAAATTATTGCCCATACTGAACCCAGGCAAACCCATCGTGCTATTTTGAATTAATCCTTGTTTTTGAATGGAGGCATTAGGATAAGTTGGAAATGACGCCACTTGAGCAGGTGGTTGGAAATTGTTCATTGTAGGAACCTGTGGTGCCATTAACTGGTTCATCATGGTGAATTGACTATATGGACCGTATTGTCCCATCCCAGTCAATTGAGACAATCCTGCTCCTGGTAAGTTCATTTGTTGTTCGAGAGTCATTGTCTCTACATAGGCTAAAGGAAGCATCGTAACCTAAAGATTCATTCTAGTCAATAAATATGTTAAAGGATCTAAAGCTCTGAAATATAATTACAGGGCGACCGCAGGATCTATCGCAAAGTGACGAGTCAAATTCGTGTATAGTTTTTGGAACCTCTGATTGAATGTTCGTATGGGCTCATTTGGGTAAATATTTTGCATGATACGAACAAATTGTAAATTATGGAGGGATCCAATAACATTCTAAATTGGCTAATGAAGGCAGTTTCTAATTGGGCCCATGAAGTGATGGACCCTACTGGAAGATTCCTATACCACTCATTGGTCGTGTTGTCTAGACTAGCAGGGAAAACTCAGCAAGCAATATCCTCGTGAGTAACCCCTTGTCTAAAAATGTAATCCTTGTAGATTTCGACATGATATTTGGATGTTTTGGGACCATCGTGCATGAATTTGGGTAATCCCCTTTCAATGTTTCTAGGAAAGTCATGTACTACCCCAGGAAGGGGGAACTTTGCACACCATACCAGAGGGCAGGTGGCTGTTGTTGTTGTTACTGGGCCATGTTATTCAAAGGTGTTAACCCTATGGGAACAATGGAAATGCTTGGAACTATGGGGAAAGATACACCTGGTGTTGTTGTCGCACTTGAAACTAAGGGCTCAGGCCCGCTAGACATACTTGAGTCTAAAGAAATCCCTAACTCAAGTATACTGGGTGGTATTTTGATCTCTAATGTTTTGTTTTTTGGCTTCCTAGCAGTGGGAGAAAGGCTTTGGAAAATAGTTTCCCCCTGTGGTCTTGGACCTAGTAACTATGTACTCAGGTTGGGCCAGCTTGAAAACTCTAGAACTCTAAAAGACTTCTCTCAACTTACTTGCAAAATAAAATATCTAAATGTTATACCTGCAAGCACAATAGGTGGAAACAAAACTACCCACGTTAATTGTTAGAACAAATCATAATCACAAAGCAATAAAGAAGGCCCTCCTTCTAGCGCCAAAATTTTGAGTGAATATTTTGCCCTATAGCAAAATGACCACGTAACTACAGTCTCATACAGGAAACTCTTTCTTGCAAAGAAATTTGTTATTTTTTGTATTTCTCCAAGGTTCTTGTGAACAAACATTCATATGTGTATAACCAATTAAGACTTAAAGCAAATGAATGAATGTATACTAGAATAACTTAAACCCTGCAAGTAACTATTAACAAGGGGCCTTTAATGATTCAAAGAAAACTTTGCAACCCTAATCTATTAAATTAACCAACCATGTAAAAAATATTTTCTTAATGCTCTTGAGAATAATGAAGTCCACCCAAAAATAAGTTAGTGACCTCTTTTATCTTTTGGCTTAAAAGGATTTCAAATGAGAAAGTGCATGGTATAAGCCACTTCATTTTAAGCTCCGTGCCTTTAACATGAGGTTCATTTTATAGTTAACTGGTTCATTTTATCTTTTATTTAACACTGTTCTGCTATTTCTATGTTAGCTTTTGGTGTTAGTAAAATTGACAAAGTATTCTGGAATGTACCAGAATCCGAAATGCAAATTTTCAAGTAAAAATGTAAAAATAACATCAGAACCTAAAACCGAAACGTTGTTTATGAGAGTCAGCTAGAAAAACTAAAACAGGACGTTAATTTGGTTAGCAATCTCCTCCCTGCAAAACCCCAAGTTATGAGATGAAATTCTAAAACAACCTGACCTAACAGACCTGCACTAACACACAGTCAAATCAGATCAGATGCAAGACTCTAAGGAAATAAATAATTGCATCATTCTATCATTCACCTATCGTAACCCACCTTATGGTGTAAACGAATAGATACAAGAGAAAAATAATGCAAAGGAAAGATTTACAGAGATAACAGTAGTCTTAGCTTTCAATCTCCTTTTGATTTCACACACAAAAGTTACTCTTGCCAAATAAACTCCTTTATTCCAAAAAATAATGCTTTTCTTGTTACAATTTCTAGCCTTTCTATCTGTCTTCACTTCTGCTTTTAAACTTTCTATTGCGATTCTCTGTTTCACACTGTGACGTTTCGTTTTATTTCCCAGATCACTTCACTTCATCTTCTCGCTTCTTTGGTTTTTTGACATTTTGCTCAAACCTTGAAATGTTTGGTCTTCTCTGCTAACTGTAACTGCCAATCTGAAGCATTACACCATAGTCCTAACATCTTCGTGCCACGTGTTTCGTGCTTTCTGCATGTTCTATAACAACCCATTGTGAATCATGACCAAACAATAGTATGTCATGAAATCATGATGTTTTTTGGCCAACAGCCTTGTCCACCACCAAGCACAGTGAAAATAAGACATGTCGCGAAATCGTGACATTTTTCTGCCCGCAACCTTGTCTGCCTTCATGCACAGTGAAAATAAGACATGTCACAAAATCATGACAATTTTTTGCTAGCAGGCTGTGCAAATGCAACCTGTCATGAAATCATGATGTTTTCTACCAACGGGCCACACAAATGCAACCTGTCGTGAAATAACGACGTTTTCTATTTTGGGCTATCTCGCTGCAACTTGTCACGAAATCACGATGTTCTTCTCTTTCGGGCTGTGAGGATGCAACCTATCATGAAATCATGATGCCTATTCATTTTGCTGTGTTTTGCTATACCTGGCCATGAAAATGCGACATGTCACAAAATCGTGACACTTTTTCATTTGGCATCACCTTGCTGTTTTCTGTCGCAAAATCGTGACACTTTTTTATTTTGTACACTTTGGCTGCTTTATGTCGTGAAATCGTGACACTTTTCTCTTTCGTTCACTTTAGCTGCTCCAGGTCATGAAAACATGACATGTCACAATATCATGATGTTGTTATCCTTTGCCTTTCATCTCATCTTCAGGTCGTGAAATGGTGACATGTCACGATATCGCGACAACTTTGCATTGACTCTTCTCTTGCTACCTTCGACCGTGATTTCATGACATGTCGTGATATCACGACATTCTCTCCTCATGATGCATTCTACTGCTCTTAACCGTGAAAACGTGAAATGTCACAAAATCATGACACTTTTCTATTCCACTGCACTTCGCTTATCTGAGCTGCGAAAACGTGACCTGTCACGAAATCATGACAACTTTTATTTTTTGGCTGCGATGGAGCAACATGCTGCGATATCATGACACTTTTCTTTTTCTGGCCGTGATGGAGCAACATGTCATGATATCGTGACACTTTTCTTTTCCTGGCCGCGATGGAGCAACATGTGATATCGCGACACTTTTCTTTTTCTGGCCGCGATGGAGCAACATGTCGCGATATCGTGACATTTATTTTTCTGGCCGCGATGGAGCAACATGTCGCGATATCGCTACACTTTTTTTTTTTTGCCGCGATGGAGCAACATGTCACGATATCATGACACTTTTCTTTTTCTGGCCGCGATGGAGCAACATGTCGCGATATCGCGACACTTTTTCTTTTTTGTGATACTTTGCTCTTCCTTTGATTTTTTTTTTAGCAACTGGACCACTGAGATCTTCTTTGAAAGCATGCAAAAAAATGTGGGTCCCCAATTTTGGGGTGTGTTGTGGATCAACCACAACACCTCCGATGAACCCCCTGTCTATGAGTACTTGGGGTGGCAACCCTGTTGTGTAAGGTTTCTTGAATTTGTTGTTCAATTATTTATTTCTATAACTAATGCTGGTGATCCAAGCATTTTTTATCTAGCCAAAGCTGATTGAATTAAGCATGGTAGTCAGCATATCTTTTAACAACTTGGTTTATCTACTTAGTTGTACGAGGTCTATTAGACCTAGTACTATTTCCTGATGCCTATATTATTTAGGAGGATATGAAATATCCACTACGATCTTACCTTTATTGATATATGTCGTGTTCACTTGAGTATCACTCATAAATTGATGTTCTTTATACTCAACTAGCGTAGAAGCACATCATGCTTATGTTGAATAATGTGATCAAGGATAATAAGGATTCTCATCAGGTCTTCCTTCATAAATGAGGAAAGGAGTGGTGGAATTTTCTCACGTAGGGTGATGAGTATCATAGTCATCTTGGTATTTATACTATTGATACCTATTAGGGTGATTTAAGGGTGTATTTTGATCATTTTTCCCTACCCATGGTGAATATTCTTGATCTTGCATGTATGTGTGCAAAGTAAACCAATAAGGCACACAAATGCGTGGTATTTCTCTATTTTTTTATGCCTTAATGCATGGTTGCCATTCTTGAAAGAAGGTATGTGAAGTGTCTATATCTGGAAAGTAAGTTCTCTTATTAGGACCAAAACTTGTAGGGGTATTCTATGTAGGAATCCCTTGTAGGTTAGGCTCTTGATTTGACATTCTGGAACTTGGGTGAGTAGGAGGCCATCAAGGAGGTATAATCATATCCTTGGGATCAAATCGGATACGATCTATGTATCCTTACCTACTCTACATAGTGTCAGCCCTTGAGTGGGCTTGGCTACAGGTGCATACCATAACTACTTCCATATAAACCCTACATGATTATCTCATTTACAAATTTTAATGATTCAACACACAAAAATAGAAACACACAATACTACAATATTTTATATGTTTTAAATATTTATGTGTTACTAAAATTGTTTGGTGTATTTTTTATTTTATTTTTTGCAAAGAAATCTATTTTTCATGTGTTTGAATATTTTTGGATTTCACCTATATACTCATAGATTGATAATTGAAAATAAAATTTTGGTCACGTAAAGCAAAAAATTTATGGAGATGAAGCCCATACCCGATTAGGGAGTACAATTAAGAACATGTGCTTATACTAAGAAGGGGGGGAACAATATAAGATAATTTTTTTTCTTTCCAATCCATATGATAACATAAACAATATTAAAGCAGTAAAAATTATACAAAGCATCACACACATGAGAGACATGATTTAACGTGGTTCACCCAATGTGGGCTACTCCATGAAGAAAATATTCCTTATAAAATTTTCTCAATAAATTCTCTTGGGAATCCTTTCCCTATTACAATGTTTATGGACCTCTATCCAAAGGAGACACCAATATCCTAATCTAGTTTATGGGTACCAAACCACGAGAGACATTAAAATCCTTATTTGGTTCATGGATCTCTATCCATAGGAGAAATCCTTCTCCTCTGCTCTGGCTGGTGATCCTCTAGAATACTACTACCTCCACTACACTGGCTTGTAGATCTCTCTCCACTGAAGACTCTTGTCCTCACTCAAAATAACTTTTTCCTCACTACCCTATCTAATGGATATCTATCCACTAGAGACTACTATCCTCTACTCTATCACCTCCAAAGCTTACTCTCAACTCTATCTCAAATCTTCACTAAACATAGTCCTTCGGTCTAGCACAAATCTACTCAATATTTATCTCTAATCTGCACTAAACATAGTCCTTCAGTATAGCATAAATATTATCTATCTCTATCTATGATTTTCACTAAATATAGTTCTTCAATCTAGCACAAATATACTCAATATCTATATCTGGTCTAGCACAAACCTATACTTAAATCTGCACCAAACTCTATCCTCAAATATACCCTCAAGTCTTAACACAAAGCTTGATCCAATCACAAATCAACTCTACTAGATCTATCCCAATCCTTAACACAAAACTTGAACAAATAAATCAATCAACTCTACTCTCAAGTCTTCCCAAATACTTACCTCAAATCTGTCCACAAATCCTCTCAAGAACTTGCTCAAACTACTCTCAAGTATTTACCAAGACTTGTCTCAAATCTTCTTTTAAGCTTCCATAAAAGCTCACACAAATCTGTCCTTAAGTCCACTTTAGGACTTACTCAAATATGCTCACTATATTTCACAAAATATTGTTCAAATCAATTGCTAACTTGCATATAAAACTCAACTCAATATTTCATAGAAAACCTCTTCAATCACACTAACTAGTTCCACTCACAATATTGTTAAACCACAAAATCATATAGAGATTTGTTAAAGACTCAATATGTTTCACAGTCACAAACACTCAATCACTTTCAATTCTTTCCATCAACTCAATTTAGAATAAAGAACAATTTTTTTCATAGAACTTGAACTATCACTCCAACACTTTCAATCAACTATGCTCAACCAACTCCACTTAATAAATCGCTTAATGAAACACAACTTGCTTACAAACCCTAAACAAGTGTTTCACAATTCTTTCAACAATTCACACTATGAATCTCAATTATTCACTCAATATGATTCCTCATTCACATAATAGTGATACTCATGTTATTTTCATAAATTCTAATCATGCACATGAAGGTTTACTCAAATATTTCCAACACTACTTATCAAACAACCTCACATAATAATGATAATTATGATATTTCACAAACCCTAGTTCAAGATTGTTCTCAATATCTCACTCAAATGTTCTCACAAACATTAACTAATCATACACATTAAAGCTTACTCAACAATGCTTATCAAACAAATATTTTCACTCCAACTTAGAATTTATAACATTCAACCCAACAATATTTCACTCACAAAGAATACATGCCCATACCTTTTTCTTTATGAATAAATGACCTCAAAAACTATCTGAACACAATCAACCTCTTTGTCAATATCAATGGTTAGATATCAAAAATCTATCCTCAATTATTTCCTTAATATATTTCACCATACACAAATTATTAATTCTCAATTGCACCTTATAATCTCTAACTTTATTAAATAAATATTTCACTCAATTTCACAATAACCCCTTTTAGAAATTTGCATGAAACAATCCAAACACTACTTATGTCTCCCTACTCAATATTGCATTTTTCAAATCTTTAACTTTATAAAATAATGCAATATATTTTAACATTCAATAAAATATTTCTCACTTTCTCTAAGGTAAAAAATTAATTACCTTTCCCTTTTAACACCCACAACACTCAACAAAAACCAAATAACCATGTGATAATAACTTTCCCACTTCACACTTTAACCCAAGTGCAAAAATTAAATAATGCTCTTTAAGCACCACAACAACCTTAGGTAATGCACAATTAACCAAAAATCAAATACCCCATGCACGCTACCCATGGGATTTTATCCCTGGTTGAAGTGCCACATGCGCCTTAGTCGTGGCTCCCTTGTCATGTGAGCTAAGTGGTCATGTGAGAGGCAAAGGCACCTAGGACACTTTGACTCCTCCTTGCATGCCAAAATCCAAAAAGGCTTTGTCCCGCGTTGCTACCAGGAATTGAACACAACACCTCTATGTTCCAAACACTTTGTACACCTTGGATTCACTACTATCCCAAATGATGGTTGGTGTTTGTCCTTTCCACCTTAATCGCTTTGTCTTTCACAAATTTTAGGGGTAAATAAAAATTATAATCTTTGTCCTTTGCTTGCTCATGAAATATTTGCCTTCACTTCAAACTTGCATGCATTAAAATAATTTTAGAGACTTACCTTTTAGGGGTAAGTGCTATGGTATTTATACCATATGCCTTCCTTTTTCCAACTTCGATGGAGAATATAAAATTTGAATTCATTTTGGCACCCAACCCAACTTTGGGTTATGAAAATATTATTTTTATAAATAAATTTATAATATAAATATTATAAATTATTTATAAACTACCTTAGGCATAATTAAACTTTTAATATTATAATAAAGTATTATAATACTATTTCCATTGGGCCTAGGTGTTTTTCTCTTTCGCCCTTAGACATTTTTTTACAACCTTTAATATTATAATAATAAATATTATAATATTATTTCATTTATGCCTTTTCTTTAGGGTATTTAACCATCCTTTTGACCAATCATCTGGAGCTCTTAGATCAAATATCTTGGGCTTAAAATATAAATATTTTAACCCTTATTTTGCCAAGTCCTACACTAATTCTTGACACTGACTCTTGACATTAATGACAACACAACTAACTCAAAATTTCCAACAATCTCCCCCTTTTTCATTGATGACAACCCTTTTTTTTTACCAAAATTTTTTCATCTTTCAAAACTACTCCCCCTGAGAAACTACTCTCCTTGACTGAATGCTCTTCCCTTAACTCAAATCTCTCCCTCTTTGTCATCAATGGCAAAGGGCCACCTTTGGGGCTTGGGGCTAAGAATGAGACTCTTATATTAGCCCCTCCTCCACCTCCTCTTGAGGTGGTTAATTTTGGGGTGGTTGTAGAAATACTTCCAATTTTCCTCGAAGATACTCAAAAGTCTCTTTCAGAAGTGTCTTAGTAAAAATATCTGCTATCTACTCTTTTGTAGTAACATATTCCAACCTAAATTGCTTGTTTATCACTTGTTCTCTCAGAAAGTGATACTTGATCATAATATGCTTTGTCCTGGAGTGCATCACTGGATTCTTTGAGATACTTATAGCACTTGTATTATCACACAATATGGGAATAGGATGATCATACTTTATCTTGAAATCCTCTAGAGTTCGCTTCATCCATAATTCCTGTGTACAACTAGCAACTACTACAATATACTCTGCCTCTACTATAGATAAGGATATTGATGCCTATTTCTTACTTAGCCAAGAGACTAAATACTCTCCAATAAATAATGATCCTCCACTTGTTCTCTTTTTTTCATCAATGTTTCCATCCTAATTTGCATCTGTGTAATTTATGAGAGTGAAACTATCTCTTTTGGGATACCAGATCCCAAAATCCATGGTCCCTTTTAGATACCTAAGAATCCTCTTTACTACCACTACATGTGTCTCCTTGGGTTCTGCTTGAAACCTTGCCACTAATCCAACTGCTTGTATGATATCTGGTCTTGTAGTTGTGACATACAATAAGCTGCCAATCATAGATCTGTATAATTTCTAATTTTCCTATGGAGATTCATCATTTTTATTTAGCTTACATCCTACAACCATGGGGGTACTTACAGGTTTGCAATATTCTAACTTGAATTTCTTTAGCATCTCTTTTATATACTTGGTTTGTGAAATGAATACTCCTTTCTCTAATTGTGAAATATTAAGTCCAAGAAATAAGGACAACTCACCAAGCATAGACATTTCAAATTCATTCTACACGCTCTTTGTAAATTTTTGACACATATTGTCATTGTTGCCTCCAAAAATGATATCATCAACATAAAAAACCACAATTAGTAAGTTATTCCCTTCATTTTTTATGTATAAGTTACTGTTCACTATTCCTTTCATGAAACCCTGTTCCTGTATGTACTTATCGAATATTGAGTACCAATCTCTAGGAGCTTGCTTTAGTCCATAAAATACTTCATTTAATCTACATACATAGTCTGGTTTATCAATAAATTTAAATCCTTATGGCTGCTCAATGTAAACCTCTTCTTCTAGAACACCATTTAGAAAGGCTAATTTAACATCCATATGATATACTATGAGGTTTTGGAAGCTTTAAAAGTCTAAAAACATTCTGATAGATTCAAGTAAAGCAAATGGAGCAAATGTCTCATCAAATTCAATTCCCTCTACCTATGCATAACCTTTGCATACTAATCTTGCTTTGTTTCTGACTAGTTGATCATCTTCATTTAACTTGTTTCTGAATACCCATTTAGTGATGAGGCCTAAGAATGCCTCATTATTGTACATTGTTTGATTCATTATTGCACAATGTTTGAATACCATATGATAAGTTAATTTCCAAATAGTTGACTAGAATATACTATTTGTTAAGTGTTTGCATGATTTTATGTTAGGAATACTATATCTCTATTTTTGACTATTTTCAGCATTTTGTGACTGATTTTGCTTGATTAAGTAGCAAGTAATAACATGCATTTCAATTAACCAAATGTGGTATGCTGATATCCATTAACTTCTCAATGGTTTTTGAATGTTTTCCTGCCCTTCAACTTGTTTCAAATCCACATTTAAGCCAAAAGTTTAGGACTGTCATAAATCTGAAAATTTGAGAAAAACAGCCATATAAAAATTAGCAAGCTGTATAGGAACACCTTGAAGTTGTCAAGCAACGCATGAGGATATGGATGGAATAATTTTAGAAGGACTACAGAAGACATATGACCTATTTAGAAGCATTCCCACATGATCTAAATAGGCAACAATAGGGTATAATAGAGCAGGGACAATTGTGCAACACTGTTGCACTATTTCAACATGGTTACTTGGTGAATGAAGTGTATAAATTCAGTAGCAACTTGATGTAATCATTCATGTTGATACTTGAATAATTTTTCCATGTTCTAATTTTTTTGAATTTGTAAAAAATGCCAATATTTTACACCTGTGCAGCAAAACTGGAAAATGCAGTAATTTACCATGTAAATTCCAACAAGCTACAAATAAATAGCAAAGCATGGAATTCACATATGGAAAGAGATGAAGACCATTGGAATATGATCCTAGGAGATAACCCACCTGAGAGATGCAGAAGAAATCACTTGAAAAACACACATTTTTTCATTCCGAAGTATCTTCGAAATGAACAGATATCTTCGGAATGAGAAAACATAGTGTCTTCGGAATGAGCGGATCTTCAAAATGAGGAATGCATTATCTTCAAAATGAGCGGATCTTTAGAATGAGAATTGTAGTATCTTTAGAATGATAATTGCAGTATCTTTAGAATGAGAATTGCAGTATCTTCGGAATGAGCGGTCTTCGAAATGAGAATTGCATTGTCTTCAGAATGAAGCCACTTATCTTTGGAATGAAAACAGAATGTGCTTTTTGAATTATTGACTGATTTTTGAAGCTGAAAAAAGGGAAATAAAGGTTGGAAAAGGTAAAGGAAAATATCTTCCACCTGGATTTGCCATCATTGCTGTCCAAAGCCACCATTTATGGAAAAGATCAATTTTGATCCTCTTCTAGGATTAACATAGAAATAACTACAGCATAATAGGAAGTTGTTTGCAAAGATAGAAATGGAATATTATGAAGTGGAGAAATATGTGTGAGATATTTTTGGACTCCTCCCACGTACTCCCACCACTGAAGATGCTTTCTAAGGGCCAATGACTACTGCTACAACACAAAATATCCAGATTTACATTTATTTTAGATCCAAAATTATTGGCAAATGACTGTAAAATAGCACATAGGTTGATTTGAGCATGGGATATATTGTAAATATTTATATAAATAGCATATATCCCTCCTTGTTTGAGCCAGTTAGAAAATTAGAATAGAGGAGAGTTTTCAGTAGCAGCAATTAGGACTGTACAGTGATTTTTTGTAACAGTTTTCAGCATGTTTTGTCATCAATAAAAGTGTAGTATTTTATCATTTTATGTGCTGAGTGTTAATTAGTTAAGGAGTGTTTTTCACCTCCTTATAGATCAGGAAGTATGGGCCCACTTTTAGATCTAGAAGGAGGGATTTTATGGCAGGTTTTAATCTGTAATTTTGCTACAGCAGAATTAATAGATTGCTTGCCAGATTTCATTTTCTTATTTTTATTTTGTATTGTGTGATTTATGTTTCCTATTATGTTTGTGTACAAAATATGTGTGTATGTCAGCTGAAAAATTATATTAAGCATTTTCTTTTATGTTTTCCCTGCTTACTATTTTAGCAACTTTTCATTTTTCAGCATATTTCATTTTGCTGTCAATTCCTGTAGCAGAAGCTTGAAAACCTTTTGTGGCAGGGCATTGACAGGTGTTTTAGAATAAGTTTCAATTCTACAAAAGTAGATTAGATTTCAATTATGCAAAAGTAGATTAGATTTCAATTTAGCAATTTCAATTCTATTATTTCAATTCTGCAAAAGTAGATTAGATTTCAATTCATGCAATTGTAGTTAGATTTCAATTCTTGCAATTTAGACTTAGTTTTCAATTCCTGTAATTTATTTCAGTTTCCATTCTTCAGACTAGTTTTAGTGTGACACCAAAAGGCTAAACCAAATCTGTTTCACCAATAAATGCTTGAAATTTGAATGCCTGAATTGTACTCTGCCCTAGCCTTCTATCGTAGATAGCCTTGGACACCACCCCATATTGATAAATCATTGATATTAAATGATGAGATTCAATGACACTCATCATTTAGTACCAATAATATTATTGTACTTTGGTCATGGGACAATTTCCCAAGTATTACTATTCTCTATCTGATCTAGTTCCTCATTCATTGTCTTAACCCAAAAGTCATCTTCACTAGCCTCATTGAAATATTTTGGAGAAAATTTTGATTGTTAATTTGATGTTATTACCCTTCTCATTCTATGTCTCTCATATGGATTCCCAATTATTAGATCTATTGTATGATGTTTTTGCACATACCTGGATGGAGTCTTAGGAAGAAGTCTTTGTGTTTCTTCCGCTTCTCCTTCTGATTCCTCACATAATTCTTCTTGGCTACTTCCATCATCCTGATACACAATTTCTTGAACTAGTTCTCTTAACCCTATCTTCTCACCAATTGTTACATTTATACTTTCTATAATGGTACATGTCCTTTTGTTGTAGCATCTATAGGCTTTGCTCTTAGTGGAATAACCAAGAAAAATACCCTCATCACATCTTGGTTCAAACTTGCCCAAGTATTTCTCTTCCCGTCTTATGTAACATTTGCTTCCAAATTTTTTGAAGTATTTCATAGTGGCTAGTCTTCCCTTCCAAAGCTCATATGGAGTCTTGTGATGGTTCACTCTTATTTGAGCCTTATTGATGATATAAAATTCTATGTTAACTGCCTCCCTCTAAAAACCATATGAAATCTTAGATTCATTTAACATAGCTCTAGCCATATTTTCAATAGTCCTATTCTTCCTTTCAACAACTCCATTTTGTTGGGGAGTTCTTGCAACTAAGTATTCTATTTTGATCCCGTGTTGTTCACAATAGTTTACAAATTCATTTGAGGTAAATTTTTCTCCTCTATATGATCTCAAACATTTAATCCTTTTACTTGTTTCATTTTCAACCAACATTTTATATGCCTTGAATATATCAAGTGCTTCTAACTTCTCTTTCAGGAAGGCTACCCAAATCATTCTGGAATAATCATCTATAAAAAATATGAAGTAACTTTCACCTTGAATACTATGTGTTCTAGTAGGACCACATAGATCAGTATGTATTAGTTTCAATGGCTAGATGACATAAATACTTTTGATTTGAAACTTGTTCTAGTTTGATTTCCATGCTGACAAGGTGCATATATTGTGTTTTGTGCCCTTTTTAGCTTGGGTAAATCTCTAATAGCTTATTTATTGCTTATGTTCACTATGTTGTCAAAGTTAAAATAACCCATTCTTATATGCCACAACCAACTCTCATATTTTTATGATAGAAAACACTTTTCTCATTTAATCTCACCTAGTATGTAGAGGTTGTTTGTAGTTCTATTTGCATTTGCAATAAGTTTTCCAATTTTATAATTTCTAATCTCACACCTACTTGGATGAAAATTAACCATGTTCCATTGATCACAATGTTGGCTCACACTTAGTAGATTGTGCCTCAACCCCTGGACATACAATACATTCTTTTTGTTTTCCCATTATCTAAACTCAAAGTTCCTTTTCCACAAATTTTTTTGATCCATTATCACCAAATCTTATTAATCCTTCATTAATTTCTTTGAGTACTAGAAATTTTCTTTTGTATTCTATCATGTGACTAGAACATCCACTATCAAGATACCATTGTTTTCCCTTGTTTTGAACATGAAGATATGTTTGTACTAACATTGATCTAGAATTTTCATGCCATTTTCTCTCTTTCCTAATTTTTGAAGTTGTTTTCTTTTTACTTGACTCAGGCAATACCATTTTACACCATCTAGCCTTGTGCCCAAGATTATGGGAATTATAACATATGACATCACTATTCATAAGAGGTGTACAAGAATTAAAATTTCTATTGACATCCTTTTTTAACATAACCAGTGTAATATATAGCTCTATGACCATATTGTTTACATGAAAAGCAATAGCCATGGAAGAGATTATATAACCTATTTGAATGCCTTCTAAAATATGGTAGAGTGCTCCTTATTTTGTTGTGATTAACTTTTTTTCATGGTTCTTATTTGCTTTCTTCTTTTCTGATGTCTTTTCCTTCTAGAGTATGAGTCACTTGCTTATTTTTTTTTTAAGTCTCTGCTTCTTGAAGGCCTGACTCCTCTCTCTATTTCCCCAGCTTTATATCTTGTAATAACTTGGTCTTTTCAACTTCATTCCTTATATGAACTATTTCTACTTGTAATATTTCACATTCTATTTATCTTGATCTTAATAGATCTGTCATATCCTATTCAATTTTCTTTCCCTCTTCTACCATTATCTTGAGTTATGTGAGACTTCGTAGAATTTCTATCCTTGCTTCTTCATTATCTTGAATTTAAT
The DNA here is from genome assembly GCA_028583015.1 of Wollemia nobilis. Lineage (NCBI taxonomy): Eukaryota > Viridiplantae > Streptophyta > Pinopsida > Araucariales > Araucariaceae > Wollemia > Wollemia nobilis. Next base: position 243,373 of record JAQPPZ010003182.1, read on the forward strand.
CCTTTAAACTTGAGTTCTTATTTCTAACCTTTTCAAGGTTCCTGAGAGAAGCAAAGAATTCATAATTAATGTCAAACATGGTATCTTCTTCACTCTCTAAATTCATGTGTATTTATGATGGATCTTCGTCCAAGCTGTTAGTCTTTTCATGGAGAGACCCACTCTGATACCAATTGAAGAACATGTGCTTATACTGAGAGGGTGGGGGTGAATAGTATAAGATAAAACTTTTTACTTTTCAATCTATATGATAACATCAACAATATTAAAGTAGTAAAAACTACACAAAGCATCACACATATGAGAGACATGATTTAATGTGGTTCACCCAATATGGGCTACTCCATGAAGAAAATGTTCCTTATAAAATTTTCTCAATAAATTATCTTGGGAATTCTTCCCTATTACAATTTTTATGGACCTCTATCCAAAGGAGACACCAATTCCCTAAAATATTTTGTGGGCACCAACCCACAAGAGACACCAATATCCTTAGCTAGTTCATGGATCTCTATCCATGGGATAACTTCTTCTCCTCTGCTCTGGATGGTGACCCTCTAGAAGACTACTGCCTCCACTACACTAGCTTGTGGATATATCTCCACTAAAGACTCATAGCCTTACTCATAAGACCTTTATCCTCACTATTCTATCTAATGTATCTCTATCCACTGGAGACTATTATCCTTTGCTTTATCACTTCCAAATCTTGTTCTCAGCTCTATCTCAAATATGCATTAAACATAGTACTTCGATCTAGTATAATCTACTCAATCTCTATCTCTAATATACACTAAATACATTCCTTCAGTCTAGCTCAAATCTACTCTATCTTTATCTTCGATCTACACTAAACATAATCCTTTGGTCTAGTACAAATATGCTCAATATTTTTCTCTAGTTTGGCACAAGCCTGTCCTCAAATATACACTAAACTTTATCCTCAAATTTGTCCTCAAGCCTTAACACAAAGCTTGATCCAATCACAAATTAACTTTGCTAGATATTCCCCAAGCCTTAATACAAAGCTTGAACAAATAAATCAATCAACTCTACTCTCAAGTCTTCACAAATACTTGCCTCAAATATGTCCACAAGTCCTCTCAAGAACTTGCTCAAACTACTATCAAGTCTTTACCAAGACTTATCTCAAATTTTCTTGCAAGCTTCCAGAAAATCTCACACAAATTTGTCCTTAAGTCCACTTTAGGACTTACCTATATTTGCACACTATCTTTCACAAAATCTTCTTCAAATAAATTACTAACTTGCATATGACACTCAACTCAATATTTCATAGAAAACCTCTTCAATCACACTAACTAGTTCCATTCATAATATTTTTAAACCACATAAACATATAGATAATTGTTATAGACTCAACATGTTTCACACTCACAAACACTCAATCACATTCAATCCTTTCTATCAACTCAATTTAGAATAAATAACAATTTGTTTCACAAAAATTGAACTATCACTCCAACACTTTCAATAAACTATGCTCAACCAACTAAACTCAATATCACTTAATGAAACACAACTTCATTACAAAACCTAAACAAGTATTTCACAATGCTTTCAAAAATTCACACTATGAATCTCAATTCTTGACTCAAGATAATTTCTCATTCACATAACAATGATACTCATTTTCTTTTTACAAATTATAATCATGCACATGAAGGTTTACTCAAATATTTCCAACATTGCTTATCAAACAACCTCACATAACAATGATACTCATGATATTTTACAAACCCTAGTTCAAGATAGTTCTCAATATATCACTCAAATATTCTCACAAACATTCACCAATAATGCACATAAAATCTTACTCAACAATGCTTATCAAACAAACCTTTTAACTTCAACTTAGAATTCATAACATTCAACCCAACAATATTTCACTCACAAGGAAGATATGCCTATAACTTTTTCTTGATGGAGAAATGACCTCAAAATATGTCTCAACATAATCAACCTCTCTGCCAATCTCAATGGTTAGATATCAAAAATATATCCTCAATTATTTTCTTCAAGTATTTCACCATACATAAATTATTAATTCTCAATTACTCTTTATAATATCTAAATTTATTAAATAAATATTTCACTCAATTTCAAAATAAACCCTTTCATAAATTTAATGCATGAAATAATCCAAACACTACTTATGTCTCCCTACTGAATATTGCATTTTTTAAATAATTAACATTATAAAACAATGCAATATATTTTAACCTTCAATAAAATATTTCTCACTTTCTCTAAGGTAAAAAATTAATTACCTTACCCTTTTAACTCCCTAAGCACTCAATAAAAACCAAATAACCACGTGCTAATAACTTTCCACTTCACACTTTAACCCAAGTGCAAAAATTAAAGCATGCTCGTTAAGCACTGCAACAACCTTAGGCAATGTGCAATTAACCAAAAATCAAATACCTCGTGCATGCTTCCCATGGGATTCTATCCTTGTTCGAAGCACCATCTATGCCTTATTCTTCACTCCCCTTTCGCATGAGCTAAGCACTCACATGGGAGGCAAAGGTGCCTAGGGTGCTTTGACTCCTCCTTGCACGCCAAAAGCCAAAAAGGCTTTGTCCCACATCGTTGCCGAGAATTGAACGCAACACCTCTACATTCCAAACACTTTGCACACCTTGGATTCACCACTAGCCCAACCGCTAGTTGGTGTTTGTCCTTTCCACCTTAATCTCTTTGTCTTCCACAAATTTTGGGGGTAAATAAAAATTATAATATTTTGTCCTTTGCTTGCTCACAAAATATTTTGCCTTCACTTCAAACTCGCATGCATTAAAATAATTTTGGAGACTTGCTTTTAGGGGTAAGTGCTATGGTATTTATACCATATGCCTTCCTTTTTCCAACATCGATCGAGAATATAAATTTAAATTCATTTTGGTACCCAACCCAACTTTGGGTTACGAAAATATTATTTTTATAAATAAATTTATAATATAAATATTATAAATTATTTATAAACTACCTTAGGCATAATTAAACTTTTAATATTATAATAAAATATTATAATATTATTTTCATTGGGCCTAGGTGTTTTTCTCTTTCACCCTTAGACCTTTTCTGACCGCCTTTAATATTATAATAATAAATATTATAATATTATTTTCTTTAGGCCTTTTATTCAAGATATTTAACCATCCTTTTGACCAATCATCTAGAGCTCTTAAACCAAATCTCTTAGGATTAAAATATAAATATTTTAACCCTTATTTTGCCAAGTCCTACATCGATTCCTAACACCGACTCTTGACATCAATGACAACACAACTAACTTAAATTTTCCAACACACAGGTCCTACCATCCTCACCCATATTGACCATGGGTAGTGATACACTCTCTAAATAGGAATGCATACTATTTTCCATGGATAATACGGTTCTTGGATCTAGTTTTGGCCAAAAATAGGGTTTGTATAATGCGAGCAAATGGGTGGAGATGAATCCCACCATATTTGGTCTTTTTTAGTGGATGAGGATGAAATTCCAACTCACTAATGTTAAAATATGACGTGGTGTGTGTGGTAACTTTTATACTTAAAGAAAGTAAAATAAGAGAACACTCAATGATACTTCAATAAATGCACAAAGAAAAATTCATTTTTAGAAGTATTTACATGAATAAGGAACCTACAAAATGCATATCCTATATGGCAACCTAGCCATTACGTAGGTTGCAAGCAATCAAACTATACAAATGCATGTTAAAACTATTTTTTTCTCTATTTTTCTTCTTTTTTTTGTTTTGAAATTTAGGTAAAATGAAATCTACCTTTCAATAAACAAGGAAAAGACATAAAAAGCTAAATTTAACCTTCCCTAAATAGTATTAATGCAAAGTGAAGGTTTGGATGCATACCTTGAAAGCCTAGAATGTTGCTATTTCTATAAATTTGAGCTGCAAAGGAGCTGCAAAGCCCCTATTTTGTAGCCATCCCAGGGTGGGATGACTACAAATTTTGGGACCATCCTTTGTTGGGACGGCTGTTGTGGCCATCCCTGGGTGTTCCAATTAGGAATTTAGGGGTCGTTTCAGTTTAAAATGACCAAAACCTGCAATATTTAAAAGGTAAAATAGGGTCAAAAGTTGCAAAAATTAAACAGGACATGGGTCCCACCGTGATCACCACAGTAGTGCAAAAAAAAGGTGCACCTCAAAAATGGAAATGAAATACACCTTTGTCCTATCTAAGCATTCAAAAGTGATATTAAAGTAAGCATAAATGGGTGGTTCTCTTTATATTAATGCATTTACCAAATATATGATTACAAAACATCCCCTTGAGGGCTCTTAATTGATACAATCCATTAAAATATCCAAAGGATCTAATCCTTTCAAAAATTCATGAGATGATTTCAGTGTCTTCCTCGCACTCACAATTGATGAGCAGGATTTTGCTACCACTACAATGATCTATCCATATTTGAATCTTTATCATTAAGATGCATGCAACATTGAATACAAAAGGTGCAATAGATTATGTAAAACTACTCCAAATTGTACCAAAAATTAGCATAATGTATATTATCTACTTTAGAAATGATTTATACATAAATTAAAATGAAATTGCAAGTAGAAAAAATGGCTGTCCCTAGGTGTTCTAATTGGTACTGTCATCACAAAAACCCTAATTCAAGGTCTAAAACTGCTCCAAATCTCACCAAATTCTAGTATGATGTATGTAAACTAATTTAGAAATTATCTACACTAAAATTGACTCAAAATTGTATGCCAATTCATGGCCATACCTAGGTGTTCCAATTGGGACTTTTAACCATCCTAGGTGGGGATGGTCACCAAATTTGGTGGTTTTTACCATCAATTCCACTAGGATCTGGTTCAAAATACTCCCAAATGTGTTGTCATCAAATTTGGTAATCTAACTCATAGAAATAGATAGGTTTTGAAATGGATTTGTGTATTTGGGGATGTATTGGAAACTCCTTCGATTTATGATGATTTCGAAGGCAAATACACAGGTAAAATGGAAGAGTGAATATCGGTAACACTTCATGGAAAATTATTGCAAATACCTCTCTCTAAAATTTATTGGAAAGACTCCAATTTATATCCCAAGAGGGCCATAGGACCAAAGGGGCAAGTTGCAACATGAAAAGCAGGTTTCACCACTTGTCAAAACCCTTGCCATGTATTGGGTGGAAGAGGCCTTCAATTTGTAGGTTATGATGGATTTGGTAGGTCCCCAATCTATCATAATTCATTGGATGGATAAATGGTAAAATTTTATTGCCATTTGTCCCACCCTTGAATTTTTGAGGGGCCTAGACCATGGTCATCCCACCCATGTATGGTTGTTGGTGGTCATCCCTAAGTGGGACAACCATGAACTATGGTTGTCCTAGGGTGGGATGGCCATGGCTACATGGCCAAAAACTTCCCCAAGGTAGGATAAACCTTATCAAAAGTGGTTAGGGCCACTACTTAACCCTTGAGGGTTACCCAATGGGACCACATGGTGCTTTTAAGAGTGGAATCATCATAGTCTAATTAGATTGATGTGATTTAGTGTTTACACACCCAATGTTTTTGTAGTGTGAGTATATACTCAACAGATTTCAATAGTAACTATAGAATGATAGAATTGATTAGAATATATGACTAGGTCATATCTATTAATGAGAGGCTATATGGGATACCTTATCTAGGTTACTTTTTGGGTATTACTATGATAAGTCCCATGTTCATTTGACTTTGCAGGTTATACCACATTGTTTGGTATGGGATAAATGCACATGATTCATAATGAGCATGAGTCATCAAGACCAAGATAAGGGTATTGATATAACTCTGTTTGAATCTAGGAAAGGGATAATAAGCTAGAAACTATGCATATGTACACTAACTCATTTCATACATATTTAGAACAAGTCAACCAAAATTCAAAGGTTCAATATGTTAAGGAATGGGGAAAAATCATCTACCCTTTAGGTGTTATGAGCCCTAAAGGATAACCCCTACTATGGATCGACCCTCATTCAATAAAAATGACATAAATAAGGATAATTGATTCCATGTAATGGCACCTTCACAAGATTTGGCCAATCTCATTCACTTGGGTGGATGTCTACAGTAGTCTTAAACACAAAATGGGTATGATATGCTTGTACTAATTTAAGAAAATGATATTAATTTATTAGGTGGAATTAACTTGTTTTGAACATGAAATCATTTTGAGAATCTAAAATGATAAAAATTTTGAAAAAAATTACCTGTGAAAAACCCTTGTTTTGAGTGATGGAACTAGGTGAGTAGACTAGAGTTGTTACAATAATTACATTTTGTTGACAAAAGATAAATGATTTAAAACAATTTAATGATCAATATTTTGGATTATAATAAGGAATACAAGATTTTAAATAATGATTAAAACTATATAAAGAGATGAATTCATATCTATTGCATATATTATGAAATCCATGTTCATATATATAATACATAAACAATAAAAATAACCACCATATCTTTCAACCTAACATTTTTTATGCAAAACAAGTAATTACAAAATTTGCAACCTAATTTCCACTACATTCTTGTTGTCATAGTTTTTTTTATGTATGTTTGCCATGTTACATTTGTTTTTTGTACTATTCAATTTTTTATATGACATTACATCATAAATTTATAACTCCTCTTTCATTGCATTAATGTACAAAATTACATTGTAAAGTATTTTCATAGTATTTTTAATAATACTTACAATTGTTTTCTCAAAACATTTAATATTATATGCTATCAAGTGTGTCTATAAAGGACAAGGTAAAAAATAACTCTTTAAGTCTATAGTTCATAATTAGAATATCAATTGTTGAATAAGAATCCAGGTAAAAAAAATTGTACTAATGGTTACTAAAAATAAATAATAATCAACCATAATTTAAATAATAATATATTATTCTCTGATTAATTAAAAAAACAATAGTGTTTCAAAAACCTTTGTATACCAATTACCCTTGCATTCATTAGAGCATAGTGATATTTGTATATTTGTAATGATCATGTAATCAAATGTCTAGTCTCAAAAATATTACCTATAATGTAGGTGTACTTCAAAACTTATATAATAATGTTGAACTATTAAGGTATAATATTTTACAAAAAATTATTATTGAGCTATATAATCAACATTGGAATCATATAACCCATTGATCATATGAAACATTTTATGCTTTTATGTTTTTACATAATAAAAATGAACAAAATATTATTTGTTAACTATAAGCACAACCATGTGGAATAACCATTCTTTTAACCATCCTTTTCCAAGAAGCAAAACTATAGAAAAATACAAAATTTGGTGGAAAAATGACTTTGGGGTTCTAAGAGTTAAAACCTTATCTAGGTATAGTAATGGGAAAGAGGATTTTTTCTAAATATAATATATAGTGTTTATATGAATGAGGTATGAAAACTAGAATTGTTTTAACACCAATACTATTTTATGACGAAAAGAAAAATATATATCTAAAATACTACACAAAACTTGAACCACACAACTCCAAAAACTTATCCATAAATGCTAGTAAAAATAATCAAATGTATTATTTCTAATCTTGAGAGGATAGTGGAAGATACAAATTAGTGCACAACTAGAAGGATCCTCTAGATAGTTTTGAGTAAAGGAGAAATGTCATGTGAGGTAAGTCTTAGATCCAAACTAGAACATGTATATGGGAAATATACTTTATTTGAAAAGGGAACTAATATGAAATATATAAGGAATGATTGAATCAATTCATATATAATTCAATCATATATATATATCAACAAGTATGACCAATTTTGAAAACAATTATCTACTATAAGAACTTTTTGTCTTTTCCTCTAAATAAAATAAAAATATTGTTAGAAATACGATAATGTGTACTTTACACTTTTTTTTGAAAAAGAGGGTAAAAATTTATTAACTCAGCAAAACATCCAAGATACAAAGAAAAATAAGAAGCTATTAAGACATATCAACTCAATAAAGAAGAGAGATATTAAGAGCAATCAGAAGAAAGTTGAGACCAATTTTGAACATCCCAACCATATTGAAACTCAGAAGCCCATTTAGCTAACAAATCTGCTACCCCATTCTACTCCTGGGGAATATGCACAAAAGAAATGAACTCCATGTGAGCAGAGATACTAATGATTTTCTGAGCAATCCATCTCAACCACCAACTACCATGAAGAGTATCCCTAGAATTCAACAAATTTATAACAATCTAAGAATCATATTCACAAACAATCTAACACCAACCCAAATCATACCCTTGCTCCAAAGCATATAAAATTGCAAGGGCTTCCATGAAGTTATTAGAATGATATCCCTTAAATCAAGAGAAAAAAATTGGACAGTACCACTACTGTCCTGCCCCACACCACCAATACCAACATTACCCGGATTACCCTCGGAAGATCCATCCATATTAATATTTAGTACTCTCGAAGGAGGCAGATTCCATTTACCAGAACTCTACACCTGATTAATCTAAACCATCTATCTACAAGAGACATTAGGACCAGGACCATTAATCAAAAAACCTAAATTTTCCATGATCCTAATGGTCCTGGTCCTAATGTCTATCAAAAAATCCTCTGCTAGACCTGAGAAGCAGTTAACTCCTTCCATTGGAAAATCTAACAGTTCCATTCAAGCCAAATCTATCAAAAAATGCATGAAGGGCCAATGCTCCACCCAACTTGTAAAAATAAAGCTGCTACAAGAGGTCGCCCCATACTCCCAATAATCAACTACATATGAAGCATGCGAACAAGGTTGACTCCACACTCCCCACCAATAATGCTAGAGTTGAGAAAATTTGCATTGGAGAAGTAAATTACCAACTAAATCCTCATCCTTCCCATAGTTATAGCATAAAGAGGGACCAACAAAACCATACTTTTGAAGATTATCCCAAGTGAGACATCGATTATGAGTAGCCAACCACACATAAAAACTACACTTAGGCCAAATAAACTTATTCCAAACTTTCTTCCACCACCGGACCACATTATCCCCAAACCGTTGTCGATCCAAAACACAATAACCAACAACAACCAAAAATATCCCTCTATTATCCCTCTCCCATGCTAGCACATCATACCCAGGTAGAGAAGAGTAGGGACGACTAGCCAAAATATGGGCTAGTTCCACCCTCATATCCATAGTGCCACCAGCAGACCATTCTTGAGGATCCTTCCACTGGAAACTAACCATCTGACCAAATGGCTTAATAGTTTTGAAATCCACCACCCTCACCCATCCATCATCCAAAAAGCATTGAGCAATATCTTGAATATGGTGAAACTCGGTAAGGAGAGGAGAAAATCCATCCCAATAATCATGCCAAAAAAGAGCTTGAGACCTAGTATAACAAATCTAGAACAACCCCTACTTAACCAACTCTGCACCCTTCTTTAGAGTATTCCAAACAAATGATCCTCAAGTAGTCAAGTTGTATCTAGGAATATCAAAACCTTCCACCCCCTAAGATACTTGTGGGAGATAATCCTGGCCCAAGTTTTCTCCTAATTACTACACCAACGCCAATACAAATTAGTAGCCAAAGTAGTACCATAAATAGAGCTTAGGTGGAGACCCAACCCCCCTTCTTGCTTCGATCGACAAATAGTCTCCCAATTAACAATACTCGATTGGAGGAATCAAGATTACTAGCCCACAGGAATTGTCAGGGTTATGCATAGTGGTAAATATTCATAAATTGGGTGAACATTAGGATTTCCAAAATAGAAAATTGGTGAATATAAGGACCCTCGACGTTGGCCCATTCACCTAAAATTTTTAGGACCAATTGTTTCTTAGGGTCAATTTGATACAATATATACCCAAACATAGGCATATTTGTACTCATTGGAAAGATCATTTCAAGAGTAATCTAACAGTGGTGGTTTTATGAAGTTATAATATGATTTAATAGGTCAAAAGTAGTCCCAAATATGACCTTATATTTTAGGGCTTCAAATACCCCAAATTTTGGTATGAAGATGCTCGATTTGATTTACTTAGGATTCTTCATGATTCACCTTGATTTTGATTAGGATTCACCATTTTTTTTATAAGTACATTTTGAGACCAACCCCTTATGCATAACCCTAGGAATTGCCTAGAAAGATAATCCAGATCATGAAGAAAACTTGTTGAAGCAATCTTAATAAGGCATCTATACATTGATAAATCCTGAACAACCGACTTTAGAAGTAAAACCCGACCAACAAAAGTCAACCATATATGAGTCAAATGACTAAATAAACTACAAAATTTATCAAGGATGTTATTCCAAACCGACCTAGGTAGAGGAACAAAAAAAATAGGAATCCCAAAGTACATAAGAGGAAGTGTCCCAACCTGAAACTGGAGAATCTAAACAATTCTAGCTTGAATCCTGGGATCCATATTGAAAAAGAAAATAGTAGACTTATGCTCATTAATATTCTGACTAGATATAGCCAAATACATATCCAACACGCATCTAAAGTTGGTTTCTTCATGAATAGAGGTCACACCTAAGAGAGTAGTATCATCAATAAACTGAAGATGAGAAATAGTCGGCCTACTAGTTTCCCATTTTTACCCATGAATAAGACCTTGGTGAACCTGATCTTTAAGAAAATGATCCAAAAATTCAACCATAATTATAAAAAAATAGAGTGATAAAGGATCCCCCTACCAAATATCCTGGGAAGCATGAAATAGAGGAGAGGGCTCCCCATTAATTAGGGTAAATATGAGGGAGTCATAATACAAATCATAATCCACTCAATCTAGGAAGGATCAAATCGAAAGGCCAAGAGGATTTTGTGAAGAAAAGAACATTTCACCCTGTCATAAGCCTTCACCATTTCCAACTTCATAAACATAAATTTATCCTTAGAAGTGCTCATAGAATGAATAGCCTCAAAAGCAATAGCCACCCCATCCAGAATCTAATGACCAACCACAAAGCCACCCTACTTATCATAAACAACTCTATCCAGCGAAGGCTTGAGATGCTCCATAATCAACTTTGTAATAATTTTATACACCACATTGCAAAGAGCAATAGGTTGAAACTAATCAAAAGACCTAGCCCCCTCCCTTTGCTTTCAACAACTGGTGGTTATGAAAGGACTCAAGAACAACCTTCAAAATATCAGATTTAATAATTTTCCAAAAGTGTTGAAAGAACTCAACAGAGAATCCATCAGGCACTGGAACTTTCCCACTCTTCATAAGGAAAACTAACATTTCTAGTTCATCAATGGAAATAGGTTGAAGAAGACGCGCATTGATCTCTTCTGAAATAACAAAAGGAATACAATGCAAAATAGTATGATCATCAACGTGATCCACACAAGAATACTCAAAATATAAGGAAGAAAAAAATTGAACAACCTCCCGAGAGATATCCTAAGAAGCAGACAACTGAATAACTTGAGAAGAAATAATCGAAGAAATAGCATTGCCATGTCTTTGAGCCTTAATAGTGTTAAAAAAAAATTGTATTTCAATATCCTTCATGTAACCATTCCACTCTGGCCTTTTTCTTCCAGAAAATTTCTTCCCGAAGATCCCACTATTGAAGCTCATGCAAAGCTTCAGACTCCTCATGCATATTCTAATCCGTAAGCCCATGATATATGATATGTCTAGTGATAACATCAAGCCTACTCTGGGCCAAATATTTAGCCTAAAATAGATTCCCACTGCCTGTTCCACTTTTTGAATTGAAATTTCACAAATTTGAGCCTTTTAACAAAAGAGTACATAGCAGTATCGTGGGAAGGACAACTCTGAGTCCACCAAACTTTCATCAAGTCATACAAAGAGGGATCCCTAAGCCACATTAACAAAAATTTAAAAATTGGATGATGACCCATTCCTTGCCGAGAGATAGCAAGTTTAATAGGCCAATGGTCCAATCCCATCAAGTCAAGAACCTCTGAATTAATAACCCAAGAATTTGTAACCCAATATGAATAAGTAAGAATTTTTTCCAACCTCTCAGATATCGAGTTAGAGCCACACCACCTATTCTTCCAAGTGAACACACCATTCATCAGATTAATATCTACAAGATTAAGAAGCTGAATATTATCATTAAGGAGCCTAGAGGCAGGCCCCAAAGTAACCACACCTCCTTGCTTCTCATCAATACTAGATATAACATTAAAATCCCCTGCCATAATCCAAGGATATAATGGAACCAAGGCATGAACACTTTGAATATGATTCCAAAGGAACTCCTTCCTAGCAAGATCCGAGGGGGTGTAAATGTTAGTTAATAAAACCACTTCTCCAGACTCATGGCAAGAATCTATCATAGAAAGAGCTGATTTATTCAAAACCCACCAAAGAGGAGTAACCTTCTGCATATTCCAAAGGCTAAAAATCCCCCCAACACTACCCACAAACCCAACATACTAACAAAGAACTTGATTTCAGATTTTAGAAGCAATACTATATAGACTCTCCATCGATAATTTAGATTCTTGAAGAAAAACAACATTCGGCTTATGCACCTGCACCAAATCTCTAATAGCTTTTTGATGAGGTAAGTTATTCAAACTCCTCATATTCCATGAAAGAACAATCATTTAGAGAGATAAGAAAAGTGAGACTCTATGTGTTTAACCACCCCATTCTCAACCAATGTTTCTCCCTCCACATGAAGTTTATCTGCATATTTCTTCCTACTCACCTTAACTGGCTTCATAGGGACCCTTTTTTTTAATTTCTTTTGGAGAAACCCTAAATAATGACCATTCTTGGAACCCTTTCCTCTACTAGTATTCAAAAAATCAACCAAAATAGGCTCATTCCCTGTATCGACCCAAATTTTTTTTGCCCTTACCTTCAGGCTAAAAGATCCATGCACGGAAGGGGGATGCGAGAAGGATGAGATGGTACCTCGGAATGAGAGGCACTTTGAAGGTTATGCCTCTCGGGGGAGGGGTTTTAGGGTGAATTTTCTATGGATGGTGGGGTTCACCAAGAAAATTTGAGTGGTATTTTCCATGCCTAGGTTGATAATGGGTTTGATGTGTTCATTTTTATGCTTAATCATTCAAATTCCTAGGTTAGGCCAAATGAATCTAAGCTATTCTATATGCAAATGCCAGTTTATATCAATGCAGAAAGCATGAATAGGTGTAAAACATAGAAAATATGCTAAATGAGAAAGAACATACCTGATTTTGGATGTCTAATGAAGATTCTGAAGCTTGTAGAAGTCCAAATCGTCTCGAATTTGACAAAATCGTCTAAAATTGCATAGAATTGTCCTAGATCATAGTCGATCATCTGAGATCAGGCAGGATCATCGTTGACTTGACGAATTCATCAGACAAATTTGTCAAAAACCTGCAATCATAGAAACAGACACCAAAAACAAAAATGCAATTGCAAAAGAAAGGGGAAATGATAGTAAATTTGCCTAAATGATAAATCTAGATAATAATTAAAGAAAATACATTACTTTAATGATTTATTTTAACTTTATTATGCATTTAAGCTAAATGAGGTGAAATTCAAGATGTAGAATAAGAATAAAGAAAACAAATGTAGAACAAAACAAGCAAGAAAGGGTAGAAAATGTAAACTTAGGGCACTGATTGCCCCCAATCTTGACTACAGTCGAAATCGCCTGCAATCATACGAAACCATCTCGAATGTCGACAGGATCATCCAAAATCATATAGGATCGTCTGTGATGATCCGAGCTTGCTCCAGCTAAATAAAAATAAAATTCTTGAAAGAAAAATTGAAAGCATGCAATGCAACAATGATGCGAAGGTGTCATAATTCAAGAAAAAAAAAATTTCCAGGGAAAATCAACCAGGGGGAAAGTTAGGGAAAATCAGCCAGGGGGAAATTTAGGGAAAATCCTAAGTTTAAATAGGATTTAGGGAGAGGTTAGGAGGTTGGAGATCATCCCAATATAAGATATATCCAATGGGAGAGTCTCTAACTACGCAGACACACTTTCTGCCCAAGTTAGAGAAGTTGTTGAAACATAAGCTAATTATGAAAAATCAATTTTGGGACGAAATCGTTTGGACATTCTGCTCCAGACGAATTCATCCGATCTGAGATGATTTAATCTGGTCGACGATGATATCGTCCAACGATCACAAAAAATCCTAAAAATGGCACAAAAAATGAGGTAGGCGGTTGAACGGGCAGTTTCTGGGTTAAAATTCAAATTTTAATATTTTTACTAAGGTTTAACTGCGTCAATTTAGGGTGCTACATTTTGCCCCCTCTTTAGCTAATTTTCTGAATAAAATGCATTAAATACGAGTTCTTATCACTTTACAAGAAAGCAAAAATTTATTCCAATTTCTAGGCAAAGATTCTAGGTCGAATCGTACGACTGCTTACTATGGTGCCCCCTCCGTGGTTTTACCCAAATCGAACGTTTGAGGTAAAAGCGCAAAAAAGCAAAAATTGAAAATGTTGTTAATTGTTTTTAAATAAAAATAAGAAAAATAGGGTAAAACCCTAATTCATTTTTACTGTTCATTTTCTCTGGTTTTAGAGCTCTACAGACAAAAGTGGTTGAGACGGCACAGAGATCGACGAAGGTCCGGCGCGGGCTATGGGTAAGGATATAAACTTAGTGTAGCATGTTTTTAATTGAATTTATTTGATTTTTTAGCTAAATTTTAATTGCTTTTTGGGGAATCGCATCCATTTTTGGGCCGTCAACGTTGTCAGGACAAAATCATCACTATTTCGTCGCAATCGTCCCTAGATCATCAATTTCATCTTGGGGAAAAATCGGCGATATAGGGGCGATCCCATCCAATAAGGGACGATTCTCAAATTACAAAATTAGAGATGATTTCATCCTGCTAAGGACGAAATTACTAAATTTAGGATGATATGTTTAACAGGTTTAGCATTCGGATGGACTACTAGGTGATGCATGACTACAGAAGGGTCTAAACCTGGCATATCTTCATATGTCCAAGCGAAGACATCTTCATAATATTTAAGGAATTCAATGTATTTATCTTGTTTTTCTTGATTCAATTCTGATCCAATGTTGATTATGTGGGGATTATCCTCAGTTCCAATGTTAATTTTTTTTACGTTTTCTACTTCCATGTGTAAGTCTCTCTCAAAATTAGGTGGGGTGGTTGAAACGCCCAATTCTTTTAATTCTTTCAAGGTTAGCTTGGATAATTCGTCTTGAGGGGTCGTGGACTCAAGATGGGCTATACTAGGTATAGAGCCATCAAAATAAAATTCGTTGTGTAACAATTCTTCAACAGAGACATCATGGAAGATATCTCCCTCCAACTCATTTTCGGATTCAGTAATCATCTCAAGGTAAGCTATGGATAGCATATTACATGTAAATGGCTTATTTGTTAGACGCAAAGCATCGCATTCATCCAAATAATCTTGGAACATAGGAGTTGATCATCATATTCAAATGGGAAGGGCTGACCCTTACTAGGAAATAGGCCCACGCTACATCTGGCGGGCCATGGTTCTACCTCAAAAGGTTCTTTCATACCATATTGGAAAGGTCCCAAACCTTTCCATTTATATCCCAATTTAAGCATTATAGGTTTAGCTTTAATATACTCATTAGTAAAATAACATCGAGCATATCCATCATAATGAGTCTTGATATTTTTGGGTATTCTTCCCCAGTTATATCCCTTATAATTAAAGGCACAACTCTTGACTTGGTAAATACTTCCTATATATTGTCGGAGGCCCAAGGTATGAGGAGATGGTGGAAAAATACTTAAAATAAGGGAATCCTGCATAGAAGCATTTGTTTTTTCTGATATAAGAATTTTAAATAAATCGGGTAAGAGCTCGTCAATAAGAGCGTAAGAGGTAGAAGGATCATTTCCTGCATCTTTTGATGTGGAAAATATGCCTTTGGTGGATATAGACAATGTAGAGATGTCGATAGAGGGGTCTATAGGTATAGAAATTATAGGAGTAGAACATGAAGCATTGGTTGTGGATTTAGGATCTTACCGAGGTCCTAATGTGGTTTTTTTAGAAGATAGTTGAGCTATATG
The DNA here is from genome assembly GCA_028583015.1 of Wollemia nobilis. Lineage (NCBI taxonomy): Eukaryota > Viridiplantae > Streptophyta > Pinopsida > Araucariales > Araucariaceae > Wollemia > Wollemia nobilis. Next base: position 259,472 of record JAQPPZ010003182.1, read on the forward strand.
TAAAGGTGGAATTTATGGAGAAGAAGTAGATGATGTGGTGGGTGTGTTTTTCACACATTTAGATGGAAAATTAGAATTAGGATGTTTGGATGATAGAGTAGGGCAAAATTGAACTCCAACAGGTTCTGCCAAAGCACACATATCGAAGGGTTTGGGATCACCATGAATGGTAACCAACTGATTCTTAAATTTGAATTTGACACATTGATGTAGAGTTGAGGGAACGGCCTGCATCGCGTTGATCCAAGGGTGACCCAAGAGTATATTGTACGATGCAGGGCAATGTACAATAAACACGGTCGTGTCTAAGGTTCTTGGACCAACTTGCAATGGGATGGTAATAACTCCACATGTTTCTTGTGTTTCGTCATTGAAGGCTTTTATGATCATATCAGTTCTTTTCATTTCATCACTTCTAAACCCAAATATTTGATAGAAGTCAAAAGTGTAAATTTTTAAAGATGAACCATTATCAATCAAGACTCATTTGACTGCTACATCTCCTATTAGGGCAATAATATATAAGGGGTTGTCCTTATGTAAACTATGTTGTGGTATATCTCTATCCCGAAAGTCAATACAATCAACTTATTGAGTTATTATAATATTGGTCATGGCTTCAGGTTGAATGTCTTATGGTACCATCATTTGGCTTAATGCGAGCATTAGTTCATCTCTATGTGTAGGAGAGGATCTTAAGAGGTCCAAAAGGGAAATTTGAGCTATAATATTTGATAGTTGCTCATTAATATTATAAGGAGGTTTAGGTTGAATATTAGGTGCATGATTCCCTTTATTAGGAAATTTCAAAACAAATGGAGCTAATCCATCATTCTTAGTTTGATCTTGTTGAGAATTTTGAGCTTGTTGTCTAGTAACAGCTCCAATGGTACCCACAATATTATTTTTTGGATGATTAAAGGGTCTTGGTTTAGTGTTTATAGCTTGTTATTAGAAAGTAATTGGTGAGAATATGGTCTAGCAGTGACTCTTCTTAGAAATGGTCCTTCTGGAACCATATAATTTGTGATAGGTTGAATAGCATCTGATTCATATTCAAAACTATTCGATTGATTTGATGTGATTTCCATATCACTTTCAGTTCCATATTCTGTATCACTAATATCAGATATCTAAATATTATGTAGAGGCCTGGTCATAACCACGGATAAAGTTGTGTCAAGGATTTGTAGATCATGAGTAGGTAAATGTCCACTAATAGTTTCTACATATCGGGTAGGAGGGGGAACATTATGGTGCTCAATTTGATTGGCCACCTCTTTACCATGATTTGGTAAAGGATGTTGAAATATGTCTAATGATTGATTGGCATTCTGATTCTAATTTTGGGGGATGTTATTTTGAGTATTATTAGGAGGATTTTGTTTAGGTTGAAAGGCTTGCACCTCCATCTCATTATTATCAATTAAGTCTTGTATTTTATGTTTTAGTCTTTTACAAGAGTTGGTATCATGTCCAGGTCCTATATGGAAATCACAGTGTAAATCAGCTCTGTATCCGGGTATAGTTGGATCAGGTTCCCGGATATTTGGTAATTGAATCAAACCTCATTCTAATAACTATGGTAGAATAGTTGATAGAGGTTTATTTAGGCTAGTAAATTCTCAAGGAGGTTTATCAGGAGGTTTCAGTATAAATTTCTCTGTCATCTTCGCACCATTGACATTAGCAATATTTCTGCTATTAGTGACTCCATCACCCACAACTTGTTTATTTTTATATTGGTTTATGGATGTTTTCTCATCATCTTTCTTCTTAAGCTGACCTCTCCTAATGAGAGCACCTTCCACTCTTCGAGCTAAGTGTATAGCCTGATCGAAGGTGGTTAAGGTAGCAGTTGATAACTCATAGGATAATTGTTTTTGTAAATTATTAATAAAGATATCTAGCATCTCTTTGTACGACATTCATCTTTGTCTTATTTTAAGTTATACAAATCTTTAATGGTCACATGCCTTTCGATGTAGGCACTAAATTGATGAACAAAAGACCCGGCTATTTATTTGAAATTCCTCAAATAATGAGTGGGTAATTGATAATACCACTCTAATGCCATTCCTCCTAAACTTTTTGGGAACATTTTTAGCAACAATAAGTCATCATGTGATATATCATGACATTCTATCCTAAACATACAAAGATGCTATATGGGATCTTTGGTTCCTTTGTATATAGGTAGGACAGACATAGGAAAGTGTTTAGGATATGGTTGTGCTACGACTATAGGATCTAAAGGCTGACTACACATCTCTCGATAATTGTATGAGGGACGGTAGGGATCTATCTAGTCCATGCGAGAAACTAGTTGTTTCACCATGGCTTCCAGATTACTAGTTTGTCCACCATATTGGTTCAGTGGCACATGAGAATGGGATTTGTGAGTGTATGATGGCGTGACATACGGATTAGATGCTATATTGCTATTATGTAAAGTGTTGGTAGGAAGAGTATTATGAAGAATATTTGTAGTAGTATTATGTTGTATCCTAGATTATTGGAAATTGATGTTTGGCTTTGTTTTGGGTTTCTATTGATTTGAGGTATGTTGATCAATAGCTTGGTGAAATAGAGCAGTGAATGAAGGTTTCTTTTGTGTGGGAATGACTCTAGGCTTGGTAACAGGCGATTTAGGTGGTTGGGTAACCTGTTGTTTTTGCATGTTCTAGATTATAGCGGCCATAACCAAATTGGATGGTCCAGCTTGATAGCTTTCTTGATCAATGAAGGACAAAGGATTAGTGCATGTGTGATATAATTCTTCTAGGGTTGCTTGAGTGTCACTAATTTTATCCTTGTCCATATGGACTGCTCTATTAACAACACCAATATTAGTATTGAGGAACTTCCAGAAATGTTCCATGTTCTCAAAAGTAACAGCTCCACTTGGAGAAATTTTAGGGGATGAGGATCCTTCCTCTCTAATAGTTTCTTCTTGTTCATTTCCTACAAAAAACTCTTCTTCTTGCAGGTTTAGAGTTCCTTCTTCCTGAGTTGGATCTTCAGGAAGGACATTTGGGTTATTTATTGGTTTTCCTAACCAATCTTCTTCTACTTCAGTTTGTTTTCCATTCCTAAGTCTAGTCATTGTGCTTAAACTTAGATTTCAGAATATATATATATATATATATATATATATATATATATATATATATATATATATATATATATATATATATATATATATATATATATATATATATATATATATATATATATATATGCGACAAGTTTGAGAGGTATATATTTTAATTATATACCTACTATAATACTTAAAATAAAATGTTTTAATTTTGTTATATTTTTGTTTTGTTTTTGTTTTTTGTTTTTTTTTTTGTGTTTTTATAATATTATAAAAATAATAACAACACACCAGTTGCAAGAAATAACAATAATAAAAGAAATGATTTAGTTTTCTATAAATATTTTATGGATATCATTAATAGGATCAAGTTCATCATGAGTCATGAAATGCTCCTCTTCAAATTAGAAATGGTTTTTCAAGAATTTGACAAAGTGTGCTATGGTGATGTTATCTTTTTCAGACTCTGACCTGTAGAAATAAAGTTCATGGCAATACTCTCGATATAACACAGCTCTAGGAACTCTATTCCATCTCTTTATATCTATAAGAACGACTTCTTGATCCTCCACACGAGATATAAATTTATGTACTACAACTACGTTCTCGAGGTATTCCTCAAAGGTATACAATTCGGAAGACACAAGCGCTCTTTTATCAGCTAACCACCTATGGCAAGCTCTCTAAAGTTCATGGTACAAATTCACCTGATCAGGATCTAGGATTCTATCTAGGACAAACCTCTTAATTTGCCTAAGTGATGTTGCTCTAGATGAAATAATACCCAATCTCCTATCAAGTTCATCCCACAAAGGTTGGACTCTATTTGTTTGAGGTATTCTAAGCACAGAAGTAATTTCTATGGCTGCTAATTGATTTTCAACATTTATGGTGACAGCTCATATTTTATTATAATCTACCATCTAAGTATGATGTGCAAACTCAATAGTTTTCTAATGATTCTAGATGCATTGATATATATATATATATATATATATATATATATATATATATATATATATATATATATATTTTTTTTTTTTTTTTGTTTTTTTGTTTTTTTTTTTTCAAAAGGTTTTTAGTTTCACGTTGGGTTCACCAAAATGTATCGACCCAATTTTTTCACACCCTTACCTTCAGGCTAAAGGATCCGTGCCTAGAAGGGGGATGCGAGAAGGATGAGATGATACCTCGGACTGAGAGGCCCTTTGAAGGTTGCGCCTCTCGAGGGAGCGGTATCAAGGTGAATTTTTGACAGATGGTGGGGTTCACCAGGAAACTTTGAGTGGCAGTTTCCATGCCTAGGTTGAGAATGGGTTTGATGTGTTCATTTTTATGCTTAATCATTCAAATTCCTAGGTTTGGCCAAATGAATCTAAGCTATTCTATATGCAAATTCTAGTTTATATGAATGCAGAAAGCATGAATAGGTGTAAAACATAGAAAATGTGCTAAATGAGAAAGAACATACCTGATTTCGAATGTCTGATGAATATTTTGAAGCTTGTAGAAGTCCAGATCATCTCGAATCTGACAAAATCATCTAAAATTGCACATAATTGTCCCAGATCACAGTCGATCATCTGAGATTAGGCAGGATCATCATTGACCTGACGAATTTGTCAAACGAATTTGTCAGAAACCTGCAATCACAAAAATAGACACCAAAAACCAAAATGCAATTGGAAAAGAAAGGGGAAACAATGGAAATGATAGTAAATTTTCCTAAATGATAAATATAGATAATAATTAAAGAAAATACATTATTTTAATGATTTATTTTAACTTTATCATGCATTTAAGCTAAATGAGGTGAACTCCAGGATGCAGAATAAGAATAAAGTAAACAAATGTAGAACAAAACAAGCAAGAAAGGGTAGAAAATGCAAACTCAGGGCACTGATTGCCCCCAATCTTGACTGCAGTCAAAATCACCTACAATCATACGAAATCATCTTGGATGTCGACAGGATCGTTCGAAATCATACAGGATCTTTTGCGACGATCCGAGCTTGCTCCAGCTGAATAATAATAAAATTCCTACAAGAAAATTTGAAAGTATGCAATGCAAAAATGATGTGAAGGTGTCCTAATTCATGAAAAACTAAATTTGCAGATAAAATAAGCCAGGGGGAAAGTCAGGGAAAATCCTAAGTTTAAATAGGATTTAGGGAGAGGTTAGGAGGTTGGGGATCATCCCAATCTAGGAGATCTCCAACGGGGGAGTCTCTAACTACGCAGAAATGCTTTCTGCCCAAGTTAGAGAAGTTGTTGAAATAGAAGCTAATTATGAAAAATCATTTTTGGGACGAAATCGTCTGGACGTTTTGCTCCAGACGAATTTGTCTGATCTAAGAATATTTTGTCTGATCAATGACAATATCATCCAACGGTCACAAAAAATCCTAAAAATGGCATGGAAAATGAGGCAGGCGGTTGAACGGGCAGTTTTGGGGTTAAAATTCAAATTTTAATCTTTTTACTAAGGTTTAACTACGCCAATTTTAGGGTGCTACATTCCCTTTCACTCCATCCTGCCACACCTTCGAAATAGGAACAATTGCCAGGGCTGTGTCTAAAGAAAGATCTGTCACTTCTTGTTTCCCATTATGGTCTAGCACCTCAATCATATTTTGAGCATCCATATTCAAATTACCATTCATTCCTTCATCAAGAAATGCCAACTCATACAAGGCATAAAATTTATTATGTAAGCCATCCATTTGTCTATTAGTAAAGATCCACTTCAACCGTTTTCCCTTATTATGAGTCTTAACCAAAATAAATCCTTCTTTATCCGCCCTACTAACATCCATGGGACCACTCCCATGACCAGGACCAGCATCTTGCGTAACTGAATTCCCACCAGAATATTGCAGATTTAGATTTTTAGAACGAGATGATTTATTCTCAGGTATTTTAGGATATTTACGCTGAAGTTGCCCATACTCATGACACAACTGGTAGTGGAAAGGAAGAGTTTCATAGTCTAGTTTTGAACCCAATAAAAAGACACAACACATATTTGCATAGAATCAGGTAGAGGCTTAGTTAAATCCAACTCAACACAAATACAAGCACATGAGACAACATTTTTTTTTTAATTTTGTTGATACGGTCCCATCGATTTGCCTAAAAAAATGTAATCATGTGCAAAACATCCATACACCAAAACTCCAAAGGCAGCCATGGAATCCGAACCCACACGGGAAACCAAGAAGGAATCTCCTCAATCATATTAAAACCCATGTGCCAAGGTTTAATAAATAGGCCAGTCTGGTTGTAAAAGTATGGGCCCCCCTAAAAAGCCCTATTCTAGTCTTCCAAGCAAGAAAACACCACCAAAACGAAATTATTAGCTTCCCTAAGTATTTCCATGTTGAAAACTCCTAGACCACCTTTCAAATGCTAGGAAAGGGACGCAAATACCCAAAAATTTGTATATTAAAGCATGATTTTACATATAATCCACATCCTCTACAATTTAATCAGGCTGAATCACAAGAACAGACCACTCCCTAGCCCTTTCCAAGCATCCATTCACTCACTTTGCACGAAACACTCCTTCCAAAGAAGAACCACCTAGGCCTGAAGAGTTATCGTCCGCATTATGCCAAATAGAAGAAGAGCTTGAGCCATGAAAGGCTTCCTTAAACGAGACATTATTCTGGTACTGGATACCTCTAGACAAAGCCATGAATATCCCACACTCAGGTCAGGAAAATACACTCTCGTATAGCAAAAACCCACCCCAAAAACTAATAAAATACCCACCCTTGCAATTAGAAGAAGCCATCAAATCAAAAGAAGGAGAAAAATCCCACATGTAGGCACTCGCAGAGGCATGCAAGCCTATGTGAGGCTCACGCAACACCCAACAACTCCATCGCCATCTGTGTGTACTTTACACTTGCTTACCTTGACATGTGTGTATTTTTCACATGACATGTGTCACCATCTTCCTTTGAGCTATATATAGTTTGTAATTCATGATATTTCTTGGAGGAATTAAGTTTTACCAAGTTAGGCTATTGCCTATTATTTACTTCTTGTGTTTGGTTATGTTTTGTAATATTTTGGTATAGTATAGAGTTAACATTTTGGTATCAGATCTTGGATACCCAAAGTATGTTCTGATTAGGTCTATCAAAATAAGGTTTTTTAATTTATTTTGATTTGTTCTTTGTTTTGGTTTATAGTTCTAAAAAAGGAAAACAAATCCAAGAACATGACACCCCACTCCTCCCAAAATCCATGTTGCATTTCTTCTCATTAGCTACAATATCTATATGCAAATATTCAAATGAGTTTAATCATATATAGGCTTTTTCCAATGGTATTTAAAGGTTTTATGGTTACTTTTTATTATTTTCCAAGTTTTGGATTTGTAGCCTTAGTTTTTGGTGTGAATAAAAAAGGTCTCTATCATGGTGCATTCTCCACATTACCAGTTGAAGATCATTTTTTGACTATCACAGTATCTTCTTCCTATTCCATACATTGGTAACCCACAATGTTAGTTTACGTATCAACAATACATCTTCCTCCAAGTATTCTATGTGGATTTATTGTACTGCTCTAGTTGTGTTCCTTGTAACATGTTAGTCCACTATTTCCATATGCATCCTCTTCAACAATGATGATAATGCTCCTCCAAAACCTAGATCATAGAACATAATCTTATAACCACCCCATAACTATAACATCATGGTGATTTTCCTTTGGTATAACAATACCATCTGTTTAACAATACTACTAGCCTGAGAGGTGTGGTTTTGCTAGTCCAAAAAAAAACTTCTTATTGAGCCATATGGTTTCCATACCGACTACTTGTCCAGGGATCCTATCCTTGATAATACGACAACACACATCATAGTGAGCCATGTTGATCACAAAGGAAGCCTAACATACTATCACTTATCAAATTATAGATGTGGGATATTTGTTCGTCAATGTAGTTGCACATTTATGTCATGCTCATAATGAAGATATGGTTCAAAAAATTAATTTAAAATTTGGTCTGTGGGAAGAGAACATTTGAAGTTACATCAGATTGGAGGACATGCACATGAAGGAAATTAAATTCCAAATATTGCTTAGAGCCAATGTGATAATCTTAAATTTTTGTAGTTGTGCAAATCCAGGATATTGTATGGACCTCACATCCTAGCTAGATACCTAGCAGACTCCCACTTGCCTCAACATCTAGTGATAAACCATAGAGTGACCATTCAATCACCTTTCACCATATTTATTGATTGACATCAGAGCAATAAAATACCTTACATGTCATCATCAAGGAGTTATTTTTTTGTAACTCTATGTTTGGGTAGATGGACAAACAAAATTTAAACCCACTCAGGGGTATCTATGTATCCTTCAATATATAAAAGGAGGCATTTCTCTTTGTAAAATTGGGAATTTTCATGTAAGTTTCCCTATTTGAAAAGACAATATAATTTTTAAACTTTTGAGGCACTTAAGATTCCTGAGTATACCGATATATATATACTTATTGGAAATATTTTTCCAAGCCAGACACATTGTTGGGTAATTTTTTAGTTTTGTGGCCATTTGATATGCTTATTTGTGCCTTCAATTTCATCTTGTAAAATAGTGTGCAATCTTGACAATGTCTAAAACTCTTTAAACAAACTTGTACCACATTTGGAGTAGCACTATTCTAATAGTCTTAGGGAAAATTTATGCCAATTTGTTCATTGTACTTGTCTAATTTAAAGGTATTTTTGTTGAGGCATTGAAATTGTACTACTCTTGGAGGCACCATTTGGGGCTATTTTTTTAGCCACTTTCATCAATAAATTCATCACAAGGGGTGTTTTAGGGTTCCCTTACCTCTTGCTCATGGAATTATTTCTTGTGGTATTGAATTGGTGATATTATGATTACATTTCCTTACTCGATTTTGGATTTGATTTCAAGTTCTATGCTTGCTATATCCCCATATGACTTTGGGGTTTATTTCACATTGTAATCAAGTGTAGTTTCTATTGCACATACACACTTTACTTTCTACTTGACACATACATTGTGTAATTTCTTTCTCAAGCAAGTAAGCAACCTTGTAAACAAAAACATATTGCACCTCCACTTTATTCACACTTCTTATTGTCCTTAGTTGGAATAGCTCACTTGTGTATAAGATACCTCCCACTATTAGAAACACTTATTGATTTTGAGTGGAAGAGCTAAGTGAGCCCTCCACACATCATGGATCTTAAGTGGTGAACCTTAGCCTCTTTTGAGGATCTCTTTCATGGAACTTGTATTCTTAATTACATTTTTGGTAGACCTCCCTTATCTCTTACTTTTTTTAGCCATGGCATTAACAAATCTGCTTAATAGCCTCACACAAAAACTTGAGGAAACTAATTCATTTAAAAAATAGAAATTAGAAACATAATAAATATTAATGATGAATAGTATGTGGTATTATGTGGAAGATAGACAATAAATTTAACCACAATTGACTCCACCTATAGATGCTACAACTAAAGCACTACTTAAAAATAACTTTAATATAACATTAAGCTTAATCAAGATATCTACTGGAATTTCATGTAGAGAAACAATAAGGGCTACTACTACACCAAAAGAAGCTTGGGATGCACTCATGAGACTATTTGATAGGCCTAGTCAAGATAAAATATTGTATTTGAAACATACATTGCATAATATTTATATGAAAGGCTCACTTACCAATTATCTCATGGGAGTGAAGTCTATTAGAAATTATTTATTAGGGAGCTATTTATTTACAAATTAGAAATTTGAAATAGAATCAATATTAATGATGAATAGTATATGGGATTATGTGAGAGATAGACAACAAAGTAAACCACCATTGACTTCAGCTACAAATGCTACAACTAGAGCACTATTTGAAAAAATATATAAAATAACATTAAGCTTAATCAAGATATCTACAATAATTTCATGTAGAGAAATAGTAAGGAATACCATTACATAAAAATAAGATTGAGATACACTCATGAGACTATTTGATGGGTCTAGTTAAGATAAAATCTTGTATTTGAAACATAAGTTGCATAATATTTGTATGAAAGGGTCACTTACCAATTATCTCATGGAAGTAAAGTCTATTAGAAATATTTTTTTAGTTGTTGATTCAACTCTTCCTAATAGTGAGTTGTTTCATATCATGTTACAGGGTCTCCCTTCTAAATTTCATGCATATGCTACCATGTTAAATCTAATTGGTAAAACATTGACTGCTTTAATTGAGAAGATTGAAATTATTCTTAAAAAATATTAGCAAGCCCTCATCAAAGATGAAGAGGTTGATTATATAGCAGTAGACTTACCACCAAGACAACTTTACAACATAGACCTAATAGGGTCTAAATCAGCAAAATCAGAGAGGTAGATAGAGGTATTAACCACATCAACAACATCAGAAACCATGTTAGCAACATCAATAGCTATAATAGTACCATCAACATCCATAGTAGTAACCACATCAACAACTAATATGGCAATAAAGACCTCTCCAAATGGGTCATCCTAATAGAAGGTCTCAAAATTATTGATCTCAATAACAAAATCAACCCAACAACCAACAAGGGTGTGATTATTGTGGAAAATGGGTTCATTCTACAATTGATTACTATAAAAGAAATATATAAAGAAATTAAACGGGTTAACAAAACAATAATATCAATATATTATATGTAATAGATCAAGTCAATGTTGAAGACAAAGATTATTTGTATATAGACTTAGGGGTAGCTAAACACATGATAGGAAGGAATGATTGGTTGACCAAGATTCAACCTATCCAAAACCTATTCATTACTTTTAGAAATGAACATGCACTTCTTATTAAAGGTGTAGGTGATGCACCACTTTCTTTACACAATGGGAATAATGTCCTTGCTACAGATGCATTTTATTTACCTAGACTCAAAAGAAGTCTCATTTCTATTGGGAAACTTACAGATAAGGGTTATACTATATTTTTTTATAAATAAAATTGTTATATTAAAGAACTAGATGGTTATGACAAAGCCATGGGAGTCAAAAAGGTTGGTGTCTATTACCTTCTTACCCAATCTATAACTCAATAATATTTGCATACAACTACTACTTTCTCTTTAAAATATATGTGGCATGAAAGAATGGGTAATTTAAACTTTCATAATCTTCAAATGATGGAAATAATGGATTTGGTAAAAGGACTTCCTCACTTGTGGGAGTTTAAATTATTTTTTGAACCATGTGGTATTGCCAAACACCATATATAACATTTTGATCCAAGAAAGGATTGGAGAGCCAACATAACACTAAAACTAATGCATTCAAACATTTGTAGGCCAATGTCTATTCTCTCTCATACTAGGACCAGATATTACATCATTTTTATTGATGAATACAACAAGAAAATTTGGATCTATCTCATTCAGTATAAATGGAAAGCCCTTCATACATTCAATAAATTCATGGCACTTGTTGAAAGAGAAAATGGCTATCAAATCTCCACCTTGAGAATAGATAATGGTGGAGAATGCATCTCTAAAAAAAATTCATAGGAATATGATTTCTTTGCTACCATGGAGATTCATTGCAGGGAAAGGCTTGTAATTATTTAGATCCACCATATCATCATCAATATTTAGGTATCCGACATCCCGATTCATTACACAATCCACCGATTCATTACGCAATCCACTATAATTTTCTTTCACAATACGATCCTTATTTAATCACATTTCATGATGAAAATTTTTCATTTTGTGCTAATCTAGTGAATTCACGTCCTGAAAGTGATCAAAATTACAAATAGCGTATTCACATCTAGGATGCAAATTCACAAAAATATAGATCTAGGGGTAAAACAAAAATCAAGTTTCTAAATTTTTAAGCTCAATATATATATATATATATATATATATATATATATATATATATATATATATATATATATATATATATAATTTTAGATCAATTTGCATTCAATAATACTTAATCACCTTTTAGATTCTATTCGTATTATTCAATCCAGGTTTAGATCTATGCATGTTTTCGTTATTCAATTTTCTTATGCAAGGTTGTTTAATAGACCTAGGGGATATGACTGCTATGTGCTCAAGATCTGATCAATAGTGGCCTAAGAAGATCCCTAGATCTTGTTGTGGCCATTCCACAACTAGCCCCAAAATTGGGGACCCACCTTTTTATTTTTTAGTTTTTAGATGTTAGGGAAAATTTTAGTTTAGGTTGCAATATATGTTCCAAGGTTTGGGTGTGGATTATTGTCTCATTTTAGTTTTTTTTAAGTTGTCTCGTGTGTTGATTAGCTTCTTTATTGTTTTTATTGTTTTGGTTAATTTTAATATTTGAATCAAACCAATTCAAACATTTGAAATTAATTAAATCAAATTTAAAATTAAAAAAATAAGTAAAAGAAAAAAGGAGGAAAAGAAAAATAAATAAATAAATAAATAAAAAGAGAAAGGATATAAAAAAAATAATAATCATGAAATTACAATAAAAATAAAACGATCAAAATAAAACCATCAATGTGGTTTTTTTGGAAAGTTAATTTAATTTCATTAATGGTTTTGTTTTGGGAAAAGTTTAATTTAATTTTATATTTAGTTTTGTTTCAATTAAATTTTATTATTAGTTTTATTTTAGAAAGTATAATTCATGTGTTTTTCTTTATTACATGTTACTATTAAAAAAAATGAAAAGAAAAGAAAAAAGCAACAACACTCAAGAAGAGAATTGTCACGTATCATGCCAATGGAAAAGAAAATTTTGGAAAGTCAAAAATTGGAAAAAGAAACAAATTGCCAAATGTTGGAAATTTTAAGAAGAAAATAAAACGTTGGAAGCCAAGAGTTGGAAAAAGAAATGAATAGCCAATGTTGGAAATCTTTAAAAGCCCATTGAAGCTCTAAATAAGAGCTCAATGTTTTTTGAAAGAAGTTCGAAATATTGGTTGTAAAACATAATATTATTTTTAATGCAAATATTTCATAAACTTGCACTTTGTTAGCAATATGGGAGGAAATTGTTTTTGCATGTTTGAGCTAACGATTTATCTTTTCTTCCATGTTTTCTTAGCTTATAGATAGTGTTAAATGCATTTTAATGGTTGCATTACTGAAGGCTTAGAATCACGGAATTTATTTTTGTTCCTTAGAAGATTGCACCTAATTTATTTTGAACGGTGTGTATGCAGATTCGAATAAATTTGGTTACATGCAAAAAGTCTCACATCTCCGATTTTGTAGGACAGGGTGCCATTATACTGAGAGTAGTTTGCTTTTAACATTTCTAGATTTTATTTTTATTTTTTAATTTTTTCTAACCTTCTCTTTTTGCATTTTTTTTTATAAGTCGACAAATAAAAAAAAAATTCAAAAATAAATGCAGGGACCAAAAGTGGGACCCATAGCGAGGGGTCTCTGTTTCAAGGAATGAGTGTTGTTGCAGGTATTTCCTTTTGACAATGGTCACCCACTCTGTTTTAGCATTTGTAACCACATTCCAAGCCTGCTTAGCCAGGAGGGCTTGATTTGTGATGGTTATACGTCGCAATCCCAGACCTCCCATGTCTTTAGGAGAGCAGACTTTGTTCCAGGATACTAAGTGAAACTTCTTGTTATTAGCATTACCCGACCACAGGAACTATTTTTGGAGTTTTTCAATAGCTTCTCCTACTGCAACAAGGATTTTGAACACTGAAAAAAAGTAGGTGAGGATGCTCTGTAGGACTGACTTGACCAAAGTCACTTTGCCTGCACTGGAGAGTAGGTCCCTCTTACATCCTGCCAACTTCTTATGAATATTGTAAGTGACATTGTTCCACATTTTTTGTTGAGGCCTCCCCTTGAACATGGGTAGGCCCAGATAAGATGTTGAAAAATCAGCAATGGAGCACCCCAATATGCTTGTAATCTTGGCATGTCGTCTAGCAGGGGTGCTGATGAAATGAAGCTTACTTTTGGTGTAGTTGATCTTTTGCCTAGTTGTTTCCTCATACACATTGAGAATACCCTTGATGTTTTTGGCTTCAGAGACTGAAGTTTTAGTTATTAGCAGGTGTCATCCACAAATTGTTGGTGGGTGATGGGATTTAAACTTGAGGCTGCCTTTATACCAAAAATCAAGTTTATGTGACAAGCATTCTTAATGGTTATGCTGAGACTCTCCGCCAAGATGATAAAGAGGATGGGGAAAGAGGGTCCCCCTGCCTTAGCCCCTTGGTGCTAGGAAAATAATTGGCAATGAACCCATTCACCAGGACCAAGAACCAAGAAGAAGAGACACAATTAGAAATCAGATTTATCCAAGATTCAAGGAAACAAAATTTGAGGAGGATTTTGAACAGAAATTCTCGATTCACTCGATAAAAGGCCTTACTCATATCAAGTTTCAGAAATAAGGAAGCAGAGTTAGCATTGTAGGCAGAGTGGATCATCTCGTGGATGGTGATAACCCCATCCAAGATGTTTCTACCTTTGACAGTACTTCCCTGGCAGTGGTCAATGATGGTAGGAAGGATCCTAGTGAATCTATTGGCCAGGGCTTTGGACAAAACTTTATAGATTACATTGCAAATACTGATGGGTCGATAATCAGACAGAGACTAGGAATTGGACCCCTTAGGGATGAGGACCAGGAAAGTGAAATTAATGTCTTTGGGAATGGATCTAGAATTTTGCATGTCAGAGATGGCTAGGCATAGGTCAGGTCCCACAATGTCCCAGAAGGTTTGGAAGAACCTTGGGGAAAAGCCATCAGGTCCGAGAGCTTTTTCAGGCTACATTGAGAAGAGGGCTTGGTGGATTTCTCTGTGGGATAGGGGGTTGAGGAGGAACTCATTGGTTTCATCGAGAATGGTATTGGAAATGTTCTCAAGCAAGGAATCCATGGCCATGGGGGAGGAAGTGGGGGGGGAGGCAATGAGGTATTTAAAGTGGCTGATGGCTTCATCCCTGATGTGGTGGATATTAGAGATAAGGGTCACATCTTGCTTAGTAAGGCTTTTAATCCTGTTACAACCCCTGTTCCTTAGAGTGGATATGTGAAAAAACTTGGAGTTGGAGTCTCCTTCCCTGAGCCAAAGTTTTTTCCTTACTTAGGGTGTTGTGGTATTCAGAGAGTAGTATCATCTCTTCACTTTTGAGACTGTCATCACCCTGGCCTCTTTGAAAACTATCCTCAATTTTCCCTAATCTGGTTTTTATATTCTGCTTGGTTTCAATGATGTTTTGGAAGGTTTCTCTATTCCAAAATTTGAGATTCTCTTTGACCCATCTGAGTTTTTGCATAAACTAGTTAGAGGCTATTCCTAGAAGCTTACCTGCCACCATTCTGCTATTCGATTTCTGAGATCCGGGTGGTGAGTCCACATGGATTCAAATCGAAAAGGGGTCTTGAACTGAGGCTTGCTACTAATCTCGAAGAGGAGCGGGTTGTGATCAGACCCAATCTTCGGGAGAGCCTGTAGACTGGCATCACCAAAGAGGGGGAGGTCTTCTTGGGAGAGCAACACCCGATCAAGGTTCTCTTGGATAATATTGTTTCCCATTCGTTTGTTACTCCAAGTGAACCTGAGGCCTTGAATCGAAACATCCATAAGGGCATTACTATCAACAAACTATCTCAAGTCCTTTATATCCTTGTTAGTAACTGCATTTCCTCCCTTCTTGTCATAGAATTGAAGAGGGGAGTTAAAATCCCCTACTAGAACCCATGGAATATTGGCAAAGGCCTGTCTCATCTAGATGAGGGTGTTCCACAACATCGTTCTTCTCGGAGCAGTATTGGGAGCATAGACGTTGGACATAATACAAGAATTCTGGGAGCTGAGGTCATGAAACAAGATATTAGATAGCCTGTCATGACCAAAAATAAATCTACCCTTGACTACGAATGGGTTCCAAAGGCACAAGAGCCCACATGTAGTGCCAGAAGCTGGGGAGTAAACAAAATCACAATTTTTCCAGATGAAGGAAAAAATAGGTAAAGAAGAAAAATTAAGTGAAATCCTAAGGTTTTAAAACCCAGCCAATGATATGCAAGATTCTAACCCTAATGCACTCACCAACCAAACAATGACACATGGTAAACTTTCAGTGTGAATATTGGTAGTCAATCCCTACTCGACATGTGGTAGAATCTAGTTCAACTTTATTCCATAGAAGTTCTAACATTTTTGACCTATTTTTGGTATTCTCCAATGGGTTCATAATTCATCGAAAACTCGAATGATTTTTGATGTAGTTTCTACTTTTTGACATAGTTTCCCCCAATCTCGATATAGTTTCAAGTTTTCAAATAATAGTTCTGATACAAATTGGATGTTCTTAGTAAGAAAACTGCATTTTGATGTTAAATTATGATCCTGGCTGATTTAACCACTTTTTGGTTGAATTGATAGTTTTAAGATAGAGTTTTATGTCATTCAAAATAATTCAATGGGGGTTATGAAGTTCGATGGTAAGTCAGTCTTGTCAGCACATGGGGGTTTTAATTTTCTTAAAACTTGTCACTAATTTTGGATCTCTATAAATATGCACTTGTCATTAGTTACTTTCACAATTATATTATGAATGTTCTTCCCCCTGAGCTGTTGTTGGTAATGTGACCAATAATCACAAATGAGTCGCCTTCAAAGATGATTGGCTTTGGAAAGGTTCTACTTTCCATGATGCTACTCCATAGGGCTCTAGCTTCTGCATAATTATTGATTTAGGTGCCTAAATTTTTTGAGAATGCTTTGATTATGCTTCCTATGTGGTCTCTGATGACACCTCTTGCCCCAGCTCTCCCTGGATTTCCCTTTGAAGCACCATAAAATTTGACTTTGAGCCATCCCTACGGGGGAAGGGTCCATTTAGCTAGGGTTCAGGAGTTACCAGTCTTCTGGATTCTGCTACAATTTGTAGAAATCTTAAGGGAAGAAAAAATAAGGGATTCCAACCTATATTTGGGAACCTCTTCGCACAGAATCAAAGTACTATTTTCGATAGCTAGGGATAGTGCTCTGTTGACAACATCTTCTGGATTCTTGGTATCCTTTTTGAATATGCGGTTATTACGTTCCAACAAAATTTTCTAGATCACATGGTGAAGCATGGAACTCCATAGGAATCAAAGTCTAGAGTTTTTGAAAATTCTTGGCCATTGAATGAACATTTCAGCAACAGTCTTGGGCCGGGTCTAGCAGACTTGGAATTTGTTGATCAAAATGGATAACACATTATCGGCAAAGGGGCAGTCCAGGAGGAGATGTTGTGTGGATTCCCAAGCTTTAGTGCAAAGGTAGCACCTATTGGGGACTATAATTCCTCTATGAATCAAGTTGTCAGTGGTCAAAATTTTGTTATAAGTAGCAAGCCAGCAAAAATGTGCCACTTTTGGGATCAACAGCTTGAGCCACACACTCTTGGTTAGAGTCTGGCTGTCATCTTTCTTGGTGCAATAAAAGTGTTCTCTAACATCTGGGCAGTAGTTTTGACCATGAATTCCCCATCACTCGACCCCTTCCAACAACGTTCATCCTCCTTCAGGGTCTGGGGTATGAATTTAGCTTTGAAGATGTCCATGAGAGTGGCGAGGCCTTTGTTAATCACATCATTCTTAATTCTAAACTGAACCTTTTTCCAACAGTGGGATCCTTGGTCAGAAGTGATGAAATCGACAACATGAGCTCCATACTTCCTATCGATGAGGTGCTTAATGGGGGAAAAGTTGGGATCATTGATGAGTGGTTCTTTTTTGGCCCACACATCTTCCTAGAAATTGATGGTCTTACCATCTCCTAGTTTCCACCAAGATCCCTGTTGAACCAGCTGCTTAGTGTGGTTGATGGATTTCCAAAAGTGGGACCCATAGCGAGGGGTCTCTGTTTCAAGGAATGAGTGTTGTTGCAGGTATTTCCTTTTGAAAATGGTCACCCACTCTGTTTTAGCATTTGTAACCACCTTCCAAGCCTACTTATCCAGGAGGGCTTTATTTGTTATGGTTATATGTCGCAATCCCAGACCTACCATGTCTTTAGGAGAGTAGACTTTGTTCCAGGATACTAAGTGAAACTTCTTGTGATTAGCATTACCCGACCACATGAATTGTTTTTGGAGTTTTTCAATATCTTCTCCTACCACAACAGGGATTTTGAACACTGACAAAAAGTAGGTCGGGATGCTCTGTAGGACCGACTTGACCAAATTCACTTTGCCTGCACTGGAGAGTAGGGCCCCCTTCCATCCTACCAACTTCTTATGAATCTTGTCAGTGACATTGTTCCATATTTTTTGTTGAGGCCTCCCCTTGAACATGGGTAGGCCCAGATAAGATGTTGGAAAATCAGCAATGGAGCACCCCAATATGCTTGTAATCTTGGCATGTCATATAGCAGGGGTGCTGATGAAATGAAGCTTACTTTTGGTGTAGTTGATCTTTTGCCCTGTTGTTTCCTCATACAGATTGAGAATACCCTTGATGTTTTTGGCTTCAAAGACTGAAGTTTTAGTTGTTAGCAATGTGTCATCCACAAATTGTTGGTGGGTGATGGGATTTAAACCTGAGGCTGCCTTGATACCAGAAATAAAGTTTATGTGACAAGCATTCTTAATGGTTATGCTGAGACTCTCCGCCAAGATGATAAAGAGGATGGGGAAAGAGGGTCCCCCTGTCTTAGCCCCTTGGTGCTAGGAAAATATCTAGCAACGGACCCATTCACTAGGACCAAGAACCAAGAAGAAGAGACACAATTAGAAATCAGATTTACCAAAGATTCATGGAAATAAAATTTGAGGAGGATTTTGAACAGAAATTCTCGATTTACTCGATCAAAGGCCTTATTCATATCAAGTTTCAGAAAGAAGGAAACAGAGTTAGCATTGTAGGTAGAGTGGATCAGCTCGTGGATGGTGATAACCCCATCCAAGATGTTTCTACCTTTGACAGTACTTCCTTGGCAGTGGTCAATGATGGTAGGAAGGATCCTAGTGAATCTATTGGCCAGGGCTTTGGACAAAACTTTATAGATTACATTGCAGAGACTGATGGTTCAATAATCAGATAGAGACTAGGAATTGGACCCCTTGGGGATGAGGACCAGGAAAGTGGAATTAATGTCTTTGGGAATGGATCTGGAATTTTGCATGTCAGAGATGGCTAGGCATAGGTCAGGTCCCACAATGTCCCAGAAGATTTGGAAGAACCTTGGGGAAAAGCCATCGGGTCTGGGAGCTTTGTCAAGATGCATTGAGAAGAGGGCTTGGTGGATTTCTTTGTGGGATAGGGGGCTAAGGAGGAACTCATTGGTTTCATCGGGAATGGTATTGGAAATGTTCTCAAGCAAGGAATCCATAGCCACGAGGGAGGAAGTGGCGGGGGGAGGCAAGGAAGTCTTTAAAGTGGCTGAGGGCTTCATCCCTGATGTGGTGGATATTAGAGATAAGGGTCACATCCTGCTTAGTAAGTATTTTAATCCTATTACAACCCCTGTGCCTTAGAGTGGATATGTGAAAAATCTTGGAGTTGGAGTCTCCTTCCCTGAGCCAAAGTTTTTTCCTTACTCAGGGTGTTGTGGTATTCAGAGAGCAGTATCTTCTCTTTACTTCTAATACTGTCATCACCCTAGCCTCTTTGAAAACTATCCTCAATTTTCCCTAATCTAGTTTTTATGTTCTGCTTGCTTTCAAATATGTTTTGGAAGGTTTCTCTATTCCAAAATTTGAGATTCTCTTTGACCCATATGAGTTTCTGCATAAACTAGTTAGAGGCTATCCCTAGAAAGCTTACTTGCCACCATTCTGCTATTCGATTTCTAAGATCCGGGTGGTGAGTCCACATGGATTTAAATCAAAAAGGGGTCTTGAACTGAGGCTTGCTACCAATCTCGAAGAGGAGCGGGTTGTGATCAGACCCAATCTTTCGGAGAGCCTGTAGACTGGCATCACCAAATAGGGGGAGGTCTTCTTGGGAGAGCAACACCCGATCAAGGTGCTCTTGGATAATATTATTTCCCATCCGTCTGTTACTCCAAGTGAACCTGAGGCCTTGAATCGGAACATCCATAAGGGCATTACTATCAAAAAACTGTCTCAAGTCCTTTATATCCCTGTTAGTAACTACATTTCCTCCCTTCTTGTCATAGAATTGAAGAGAGGAGTTAAAATCCTCTGTTAGAACCCATGGTATATTGGCAAAGGCCTGTCTCATCTGGATGAGGGTGTTCCACAACATCGTTCTTCCTGGAGCAGTATTGGGAGCATAGATGTTGGACATAATCCAATAATTCTGGGAGCTGAGGTCGTGAAACAGGATATTAGGCAGCCTGTCATGACCAAAAATAAATCTACCCTTGACTACGGATGGGTTCCAAAGGCACAAGAGCCCACCTGTAGTGCCAGAAGCTGGGGAGTAGACAAAATCACAATTTTTCCAGATGAAGGAAAAAATAGGTAAAGAAGAAAAATTAAGTGAAATCCTAAGGTTTTAAAACCTAGCCAATGATATTCAAGATTCTAACCCTAATGCACTCACCAACCAAACAATGACACATGGTAAACTTTTAGTGTGAATATTGGTAGTCAATCCCTACTCGACATGTGGTAGAATCTAGTTCAACTTTATTCCATAGAAGTTCTAACATTTTTGACCTATTTTTGGTATTCGCCAGCGGATTCATAATTCACTGGCAACTTGAATGATTTTTGATGTAGTTTCTACTTTTTGACATAGTTTCCCCTAATCTCGATATAGTTTTAGCTTTTCAAATAATAGTTTCTGATAAAAATTGGATGTTCTTAGTAAGAAAACTACATTTTGATGATAAATTATGATCCTGACTGATTTAACCACTTTTTGGTTGATTTGATAGTTTTAAGATAGAGTTTTATGTCATTCAAAAAAATTCAATGGGGGTTATGAAGTTCGATGGTAAGTCAGTCTTCTCAGCACGTGGGGGTTTCAATTTTCTTAAAACTTGTCACTAATTTTGGATCTCTATAAATATGCACTTGTCATTAGTTACTTTCACAATTATATTTTGAATGTTCTTCCCCCTGAGCTGTTGTTGGTAATGTGACCAATAATCACAGATGAGTCACCTTCAAAGATGATTGGCTTGGGAAAGGTTATACTTTCCATGATGCTCCTCCATAGGGCTCTAGATTCTGCATAATTATTGATTTGGGTCCCCAAATTTTTTGAGAATGCTTTGATTATGCTTCCTGTGTGGTCTCTGATGACACCTCTTGCCCCAGCTCTCCCTGAATTTCCCTTTGAAGCACCATCAAATTTGACTTTGAGCCATCCCTACAGGGAAAGGGTCCATTTAGCCAGGGTTCAAGAGTTACCAGTATTTTGGATTCTGCTACAGTCTATGGGAATCTTAAGGGAAGCAAAAAGAAGGGATTCCAACCTATAGTTGGGAACCTCTTCACACAGAATCAGACTACTATTTTCGATAGCTAGGGATAGTGCTCTGTTGACAACATCTTCTGGATTCTTGGTATCCTATTTGAATATGTGGTTATTACATTCCAACCAAATTTTCTAGACCGCATGGTGAAGCATGGAACTCCATAGGAATCGAAGTCTAGAGTTTCTGAAAATTCCTGGCCATTGAATGAACATTTCAGCAACAGTCTTTGGTCGGGTCCAGCATACCTGGAATTTGTTGATCAAAATGGATAACACATTATTGGCAAAGGGGCAATCCATGAGGAGATGTTGTGTGGATTCCCAAGCTTTAGTACAAAGGTAGAACCTATTGGGGACTATAATTCCTCTACGAATCAAGTTGTCAGTGGTCAAAATTTTGTTATAAGCAGTAAGCCAGCAAAAATGTGCCACCTTTCGGATCAACAGCTTGAGCCACACACTCTTGGCTAGAGTCTGGCTGTCATCTTTCTTGGTGCCAATAAAAGTGTTTTCTAACATCTGGGCAGCAATTTTGACCATGAATTCCCCATCACTCGACCCCTTCCAACAACGTTCATCCTCCTTCAGGGTCTAGGGTATGAAGTTAGCTTTGAAGATGTCCATGAGAGTGGCGAGGCCTTTGTTAATCACATCATTCTTAATTCTAAACTGAACCTTTTTCCAACCACGGGATCCTTGGTCAGAAGTGATGAAATCGACAACATGAGCTCCATACTTCCTATCGATGAGGTGCTTAATGGGGGCTAAGTTGGGATCACTGATGAGTGGTTCTTTTTTGGCCCACACATCTTCCTAGAAATTGATGGTCTTACCATATCCTAGTTGCCACCAAGATCCCTATTGAACCAGCTGTTTAGTGTGGCTGATGGATTTCCAAAAGTGGGACCCATAGCGAGGGGTCTCTGTTTCAAGGAATGAGTGTTGTTGCAGGTATTTCCTTTTGACAATGGTCACCCACTCTGTTTTAGCATTTGTAACCACCTTCCAAGCCTACTTAGCAAGGAGGGCTTGATTTGTGATGGTTATACGTCGCAATCCCAGACCTCCCATGTCTTTAGGAGAGTAGACTTTGTTCCAGAATACTAAGTGAAACTTCTTGTGATTAGCATTACCCGACCACAGGAATTATTTTTTTAGTTTTTCAATAGCTTCTCCTACTGCAACAGAGATTTTGAACACTGACAAAAAGTAGGTGGGGATGCTCTGTAGGACTGAATTGACCAAAGTCACTTTTCCTGCACTGGAGAGTAGGGCCCCCTTCCATCCTGCCAACTTCTTATGAATCTTGTCAGTGACATTGTTCCACATTTTTTGTTGAGGCCTCCCCTTGAACATGGGTAGGCCCAGATAAGATGTTGGAAAATCAGCAATGGAGCACCCCAATATGCTCGTAATATTGGCATGTCGTCTAGCAGGGGTGCTGATGAAATGAAGCTTACTTTTGGTGTAGTTGATCTTTTGCCCAGTTGTTTCCTCATACACATTGAGAATACCCTTGATGTTTTTGGCTTCAGAGACTAAAGTTTTAGTTGTTAGCAATGTGTCATCCACAAATTTTTGGTGGGTGATGGGATTTAAACCTAAGGCTGCCTTGATACCAGGAATCAAGTTTATGTGACAAGCATTCTTAATGGTTATGCTGAGACTCTCCACCAGGATGATAAAGAGAATGGGGAAATAGGGTCCCCCTGTCTTAGCCCCTTTGTGCTAGGAAAATATCTAAGAACGAACCCATTCACCAGGACCAAGAACCAAGAAGAAGAGACACAATTAGAAATCAGATTTATCCAAGATTCATGGAAACAAAATTTGAGGAGGATTTTGAACAGAAATTCTTGATTCACTCAATCAAAGGCCTTATTCATATCAAGTTTCAGAAAGAAGGAAGCAGAGTTAGCATTGTAGGCAGAGTGGATCAGCTCGTGGATGGTGATAACCCCATCCAAGATGTTTTTGCCTTTGACAGTACTTCCTTGGCAGTGGTCAATGATGGTAGGAAGGATCCTAGTGAATCTATTGGCCAGGGCTTTGGAAAAAACTTTATAGATTACATTGCAGAGACTAATGGGTCGATAATCAGACAGAGACTAGGAATTGGACCCCTTAGGGATGAGGACCAGGAAAGTGGAATTAATGTCTTTGGGAATGGATCTAGAATTTTGCATGTCAGATATGGCCATCCATAGTTCAGGTCCCACAATGTCCCAGAAGGTTTGAAAGAACCTTGGGGAAAAGCCATCGGGTCCGGGAGCTTTGTCAGGCTGCATTGAGAAGAGGGCTTGGTGGATTTCTCTATGGGATAGGGGGCTGAGGAGGAACTCATTGGTTTCATCGAGAATGGTATTGGAAATGTTCTCAAGCAAGGAATCCATGGCCACGGGGGAGGAAGTAGGGTGGGAGGCAAGGAGGTCTTTAAAGTGGCTGATGACTTCATCCCTGATGTGGTGGATATTAGAGATAAGGGTCACATCCTGCTTAGTAAGGCTTTTAATCTTGTTACAACCCCTGTGCCTTAGAGTGGATATGTGAAAAAACTTGTAGTTGGAGTCTCCTTCCCTGAGCCAAATTTTTTTCCTTACTCAGGGTGTTGTGCTATTCAGAGAGCAATATCCTCTCTTCACTTCTAAGACTGTCATCACCTTGGCCTCTTTGAAAACTATCCTCAATTTTCCCTAATCTGGTTTTGATGTTCTGCTTGGTTTCAAAGATGTTTTGGAAGGTTTCTCTATTCCAAAATTTGAGATTCTCTTTGACCCATCTGAGTTTTTGCATAAACTAGTTAGAGGCTATCCCTAGAAAGCTTACCTGCCACCATTTTGCTATTCGATTTTTGAGATTTGGGTGGTGAGTCCACATGGATTCAAATCGAAAAGGGGTCTTGAACTGAGGCTTGATACCAGTATCGAAGAGGAGCGGGTTGTGATCAGACCCAATCTTCGGGAGAGCCTGTAGATTGGCATCACCGAAGATGGGGAGGTCTTCTTGGGAGAGCAACACCCGATCAAGGTGCTCTTAGATAAGATTATTTCCCATCCGTCTGTTACTCCAAGTGAACCTGAGGCCTTGAATCGGAACATCCATAAGGGCATTACTGTCAACAAATTGTCTCAAGTCCTTTATATCCCTGTTAGTAACTACATTTCCCCCCTTCTTGTCATAGAATTGAAGAGGGGAGTTAAAATCCCCTGCTAGA
The DNA here is from genome assembly GCA_028583015.1 of Wollemia nobilis. Classification (NCBI taxonomy): domain Eukaryota; kingdom Viridiplantae; phylum Streptophyta; class Pinopsida; order Araucariales; family Araucariaceae; genus Wollemia; species Wollemia nobilis. Next base: position 284,218 of record JAQPPZ010003182.1, read on the forward strand.
ACCCATGGAATATTGGCAAAGGTCTGTCTCATCTGGGTGAGGGTGTTCCACAACATCGTTCTTCCTAGAGCAGTATTGGGAGCATAGATGTTGGACATAATCCAAGAAGTTTGGGAGCTGAGGTCATGAAACAAGATATTAGACAGCTTGTCATGACCAAAAATAAATCTACCCTTGACTACGGATGGGTTCCAAAGGCACAAGAGCCCACCTGTAGTGCCAGAAGTTGGGGAGTAGACAAAATCACAATTTTTCCAGATGACTTTGGCTATCCTAGGCAAAAGTTGATTGTCCAATTTAGTTTTTTGAATGAGAAAAATTGTGGGGTTATAATCTCTCCGCATGGCTGCAACCAATCTCTACTTGGCTACCCCATTCAGTCCTCTCGCATTCCAGGAGAGGACTTTCATTTGGAACTTTTGGAGGTTTGCTTGCCCCCTTTGCCTTGTTGTGTAGGGGTTTTGGGTCTTTGGTTTTCATCCTTGACAGAACTAACATTTTCTTGGAAAAGGGTTCTTTGCGTACCATTTGCTATATCCTCGGTTGTGTCCCGATTTTGGTTTTCAACATCGAAAGGTCTACCTTTCTTTGTTTGCTCCCACATCCATTTGGGACCTTTTGAAGCTGCGAGTTTGTTTGGGACTTCGATGGTCAGGGGATTCTGGGGCGGCCTAATCGCTATCAGAATTGACATCGATAGAGGAGGATAGGAAAGTCGAAAAGCCAGACTCTTCAAGGGGTTGGTACAGGGCTATGGATAACGAGGATCAGAGGGGTTTTTGTGATGGGCTCTGGGGGACATTGTTGGACTTGGGGATCTGCTCCTGAAGGGGGGAACATGGAATATTTTGAATGGGCATGGGGTCAGGGGGTCCCGAATGGGAATTGATATGTTTTGGGGATGGAGGGACAGGAATTTCACCTTGTTCAAAGACCTCATTGGTTCCAGAATCTTTAAGTAAATCAAATTTATTAGCAGTTGTGAAAGAGAAACTTGCCTTTTGAAGATCTTGAGCTTGATCTTGAAGCGGCTGGTTCTACTGCGCATTCCTCCTGGCTTGCCATTGACTGCTAGTTTCCTTTTGACTGGTTCTTAGCTGCGGACGCCCACTTGGCTGGGAATCTTCATTAGGGTTTCTGCGCTTAGGGCATTGAGAAGGGAGGTGCCCTTGCGACTGAAAATATGGACAAAAAATAGGTTTGTTTTTGAAGATCAACGGCTGCCTTCGCCTAAAATCCTTGTATATAAGATTGAGGTGATCTGGAAGTTGTGATTCTAGATTCACATTTACACAAATGCGGGCTTGGGTTAGGCCTGTTCTGGCACAAGGTTCAAATCACATGAACTGCTCCCAACAAGCCTATATCACCTCATTGTTGTTTACCCGGTCTAAGGGGGACCATTGGTCGCTTAGAGTTTATATACTTTTTTTTTTTATACATAAGGGAGTTGGTTACGACTACTATTTTTAGTAATTGTCAAGCACAAAGTTCAAACCACATGAATTGATCCCAAAAAGCCTATACCACCCCACTGTTGTTTACCCGGCCTAAGGGGGACCAAGCCTATACCACCCCACTGTTGTTTACCCGACCTAAGGGGGACCATCGATCGCTCAAAGTTTATATTATTATGGGTTTGGTGTGCACTCAGAGGATTCAAAGCAAACTACTACCATTGCAAACATGCATACCCCTAGGGTTTGAACCTAAGCCTCTTCTTGGTAAGTACTTGAACTTACCAATCCACTGGCATGCACATTCAAAAGATTCAAAGCAAACATGCATACCCCCAAGGTTTGAACCTAAGTCTCTTTTTGGTAAGTACTTGAACTTACCAATCCACTAGCATGCACACTCAAAGGTTTCAAAGTAGATTATTACCTTTGCAAATAAATATATCCTTAAGGTTTGAACCTAAGTCTCTTCTTGGTAAGCACTTAAACTTACCAATCCACTAACCCTTGAAAACTACTAAAATGTTATTTTAACCAAATGTGAAATTGAATTTCCAATTTAAATATCACCATATGCCAGGACAGGAAGTGTGTTTTAATATATATTTGTCACGATGTGTGTTTTAATATATATATATATATGTGTGTGTTACTTGGGAAATATTAGTAGGAAACAACTCCGGAGCCCTCTTTATATTTGAACGAGAGGCGTGTTTACTATTTAGGGTACTATTGTCTTATAGGTGAGAGCCATCTTTGAACATACTTTTATTGATTAAACGGTAAAAAGTCAATGTTGTCGAGAGACAGTCTGCTATTTCAACGAGTATGTTTCGCGATGATGTGATATCAGAGATATTTACTCTTGCAATAGCGAACGGTCAAATTAAGCTTTTAATCAAGTGATGTGAACCAAGAATTTAAGAAATATTAGTGTGTTAAGTTGATAATTATATAAGGTGCTGTACATAGAAAGTTAAGATTTCAATAAATATATTTTAATATATGCAAAACTATTAAAGAGAATTATATATATATATATATTTTTTTATTTTTTTATTTAATTAATTAAATAATTTTTTAAAAGGTAATGTGATGGTAATCTATTGTATTTTTATATAAGATATTAATCTTTCGTAATTATTATTTTTACATATTTAATATATTATCTTGATGTAATTTGGTTCTTCTTGGACTTATGTTGTATAGTATTGAGTTTATCAAGAATAGTATTTCTAAATATTTTCTCAACTATAGGATCCGAGAAAGAAGGGGTAAACCTTAAGGTAAGGATTAACCTTAGACATGACTTTAAGACCTCCTTCATTAAACATCCTATAACATTGACCATAAGTTCATATTAGGTATACATGTCCTAAAAGGTGCCTAAAAATTTATTTACGTATAAACTTAATATCTTAATATTTGGTTAATACTGAAAAATTCAAATAGGCTTTAAATCTAATTTCTTCATTCTAAATCATGACTTTAAAACCATGCTCAAACATCTTGGATGTATATATTTATAATATAAATTTAAGCAAATCACAATAATTATAATGTATACTAAATACCAATGTCTATCATATCTTGCAAGAGTCGTGCCTTCTTAGTTTGACTTCTAGGCCCATGATCAACATTAATGCCTTCCCTTAGTTGACAACACCTACATCCCTTAAGCTATAACGTTTCTTACTGCTAAAAGAGAATCAAAACCTTTATATTTTTGGGCTACTTTACTCTTTCCAATTCATTTGTAAATTACATTGGTTGTCTAATAACAATGCCTATAGTTGGATGATGTTGTTGTCAAGATGAATTCAAACACTAAAGGATGTAAATGCAACATCAAACCAACCATTATAATAAGAACTATCTAGTTACCAATTAAAATTTCTTAATGAAGTAGTTAGATGACTCACAATAAGGACACTTTTCTTACTTAAGATCCACTTACAAATATTTTTCAAATATCGTTTAAGAAGAATATTAAGGGGAATGACATGTCTAGCATATTATCACTTCTTGAGCTATATTGACATTGGTATTGAAGGTTTCTCATCATATCTTTATATATTTTCCTTTATTTCTTCACTAGGTCATCTTCTTGGTTCATTAAAGTTATGACAAGGGTCCATTATCCAAGAAAAACATGACCAATTAAGAGGTCATCAAGAATTCAATATTAAGGAAATCAAAGAGCCAAGTTCAAGAATCAAGGACATTAAGTCCAAATTCAAGCTAAACATCTTTCTAACATTTATGGATTTTATCTTTTGTAAACTTTTTTGTATCTATTTTGCTTGTTCTAATATTTTTTTACATTGCATTTGCTTCACTTAAAACTCCCATATTAGTAATGCACGTGTGCTTTACCCTTTTTTTACCCATCTACAAATCTAGATCATACTCTAGGATTTTCTAGTTATTTGTTCCAACCTTGCCTTTCCATTTTTCCCTCTTTTTATTTATTTTTATTCAATTTAGAATTTGTACTTATGTTGAATCAAAGGGCGGTGTCTTCCTAGCCTTGTATAAATTTTGATAAAATTAAAAAAAAAATATGATTTGGCTTATTTTTTTAATTTTTATATGGGGATAAAAAATATGTTGTTTCAATAAATTGTATTATCATGAGATGCCTTGGTGTGGGAGTTTCCATCATAATATGAGGTTTTAAACTCAAGTCATGCTAATTTGATTATATGTCATTTACCATTCATTCATAAAGACTTAAAATTTAGATTAGTAACTGGTTATGCATTATATTTTTTATTGATAAATGGGGTTTACATGTAATGTTTATGGAATGAATAAGATGATCTTTGAGTGATTTAAATTTATTTTTATAATTTTATATATAATACATTACAGTAATAGATGTGTTTGTTTTATAAGGTACTTGAGTGAATGATTTGAAGTTCCAAGTACATATAACTACTATATAATGCAGGTAGATAAAACTATGTTTATGATTGAAATTACCTTTTTTATATTAAGATCTTTTTTGAGCCACCTTGCATAGGATATGATAGCATAGCCAATGATATAATTGTTGATTTGTGTGATGAGCACTAGAAATGCTCATTTTTGTGCATGTTTTAACGGCGTATTGTGTTGCATAATTAACACTAGAAATGTATTTTTATGTAATAATAGAAATTGACGTATTATGCTTGATTGATATTTTTAGTGGGAAATGTAGGTAGATTGCAGATTTTGGTTACTTTTACACACTTTTTAGTTGAGGTCCCACATGGACCTCGCACTACCTCGCACTATAAAAAAATTGAATGTGTTTAAGAAACATCGTATGTCCTGAAGGATATGGTGATGTTAGAAGTTAGCATCTAATTTTGCTAAGGTACAATGTGTATATCCCGGTAAAAGGTCAAAAGACACCTATCTTCTGGTGAAAGAGAAAGCACCTATCTTCTAGCAACAAAACATGCACTTGTATCCCAAATAGTTATGAGGTCAACCAAAACAATTTTATAATTGACTAATCGATCTACAGTACTCCCAAATGGAATGCTCGAATATGTGATTGTAACTATCAATGCATGGGAATATCCAACAAAATTTATAGTTTTGCAGTCTAGATTATGATTGGGTGGTTATCTACTCATATTAGGCCATCCTTAGCTAGCAACAGTTGACGCCTATATAAGTTGTAGAATTGGACAACTGATAATTTTGGATGGAGACAAAATTAAAAACCTAGTCATTTATCCTCCTACACAATCAAATGATGAGTTGGGAGAACCAAATTCTGAAGTTCTAAATGTTGATGCCTTGCCAATGCTACAATAAGTGATGGCCCTAGATGAGGTAGAATATGAAACTGATGAAGATGTAGTCATAACACACTTCTTTTAGGAAGAATATTTGCATCGTCTTATAGAATCCCCACTTGTAATAAATAAGGAAATCATGTTAAGTAGATAGAGGTAGAACCTAGTAGAACACTAAACATTGATAATGCATTATCAACTGTTCAAGAGGACAAGTTGAAAGAAATACTATTCAACCATAAAAATACTTTCACGTGGGACTATAAGGACATGAGGGGTATTACACCCGAAATTTGCATGCACAAAATTTATTTGGAAGATAATGCAAGACCAATAAGACAACCTCAAAGGAGGATAAATCCAACAATGAAGAAAATGTAAAATCTGAACTATAAAATCTTTTATTAGTTGGATTCATCTATCCCATTTTGGATAGTCAATGGGTTTCACATTTGGTGTTAGTGTCCAAGAAAAATGGCAAGTGGTGGATTTGTATGGATTACAAAATGTTTAACAAATCCACTAGAAAAGACCATTTCCCCTGTCTTTTATAGATAAAGTCCTTTATACCTTGGTAGGACAAAACTAATTTTCATTCCTCGATGGATTCAACGGTTATAATCAAATCCAAAAGAGGATGAGGATTAGGATAAGAATACCTTTATCTATCCTTGGGGTACTTTTACTTACCGAGTCCTACCATTTGGGTTGTGTAACACACCTAGAACATTTTAGAGAGACACCCTTAGTATATTTTATGATATGGTAGGAGAGACTGTAAAGGTCTATATGATTGATTTCACCATTTACGATGGAATATTTGAAGAAGTTATAGCTAATCTGGAAAAAGTACTCTAGTGTTGTCAAGAAACAAACCTGTCTCTAAGTAACAAAAAATGTTTCATGTTAATGCAGGAAAATATAGTGTTGGGACACCATATCTCTGTTGAAGGGATCAAGGTAGATAAATAGAAAATAGAAGTTATCAAAGACTACCCTATCCCCCAAACAATGAGAGATATCCATAGTTTCTTAGGATTTGTTGGATACTATAGGTCATTTATATAAGATTTTAGTAAAATCGCTAGACCTCTGAACACGTCATTGACCAAGGATGTCGAATTTATCTAGACTAGTGAATGTGAACAAGCATTCTAGACTTTGAAAGAAAAACTAACAACTACTCCCATGCTGAGAGATCCAAATTGGAACCTCCCATTCTACATTTATGCAAATGCATCTACTAATGCTATAGGGGTAGCACTTAGGCAGAAAACTAAAACGAAGTTTATGCCATTTACTATGTTAGTAAAAATTTGAAGGGCGCTAAATTAAATTACACTATCACTGAAAAGGAATTTCTTGTAGTTATACATACCATTAATAAATTCTACCATTATGTCACGGGCTATAAAATAATTGTGCATACTGATCATACAACCATTAGGTATATGATGAATAAGCCAACGGTAAGTGGTATATGTTATTATATGACTTTTACTTTTACAAGAATTTGATGTAACTGTAGTAGATAAACATGGCAAAGATAACATTATTGCAGATTTTCTATCTAGATTAATCTCTTACGATAACACTATAGCTGAGGACTGATTTCTAGATGAGCATCTCTTTGCTTTTGATAGCCAAGTACCATGGTATGTTGATATGGCCAATTACTTGACCACTGGTAAAATATCCCCTGCACTCTCACCCCAAGAAGCTCAAAATTTAATTGAAAAGAGTGCAGCCTTCTCATGGATTGATGGTTGCTTGTTTAAGATAGGCCCTGATCAAATCATAAGATGTGTCATGACGAACTGTGTGGTGGATATTTTGCAGGACAAAGAACTACATTTAAAATTCTACAAACAAGGTATTATTGACCCTTATTTAAAGATGCAATAAAATATGTCAGTCATTGCAATCAATGTTAGAGAATAGGTAGACCGACTCTACGAGATGAAATACCTCTTCAACCCCATGTTCATATTGAACCATTTGATAAATAGGGAATGGATTTTTTTGGACCAATCAATCCACAGTATAATGGTAAAAGGTATATTTTAGTATGTTTTGAATCTATTACTAAGTGGGTTGAAGTGTAGGCACTACAGAATGCAAGGGAAGATAATGTGGTGCAGTTTTTGTATGAATTCATTTTCACCAGGTTCGATGTTCCTATGGAGATTAGCATTGATCAAAGGGTGCAATTCACCTTGAAAATAATTCAAGAACTGATGCAACAGTACCAAATATGGAATAATAAAACCACCCCTACCATCTGCAACCTAATGGGAAGGTGGAGGTTACAAATTGAGTGTTGGAAAATATTCTCACCAAGACAGTGCAACAACATAAAAAGAACTAGAAAAAATAGCTACTAGAAGCGTTATGGGCATATTGCACTACCTAGAAAACAACTATGGGATTTACACCATTTCAACTGGTGTATGGAAAAACTGCAATGATGCCAATTGAATTTGAAATAAAAACCCTACGAACTACTGCAAAACTAAATTTAAGCTTAGACACTGCACAATAAGAGCAAATTCACCAATTAAATCAATTGGATAAATACCAACAAGATGCATTGTAGTGCACATAAATAATGAGCTTCAATATTTCATTCAAAACAATTTCGATCCCATTCTAAAGCCATTTCAAAATTATAAAAATTATTGAAAATTGTTGTTTTATGAGATTTTTATAATTTTGGAATTTTACATTATTTTATATTTCGAAGGCAAATCAAATTTCAAGGCTTTGCATGTTTATATTTTTATAATTCTGGTCCATTTTCAAATTTTATTTTTATTTTTCTGACTTCTCTTTTGTAGATTTTTTTTAAACTTCAACAATTAAAATATAAATCGAAAAAATTAAAATGCAAAAAGTAAATACATGGATGTGAAGAATGAGCTTCAATATTTCATCTGAAATAATTTTGATCTCATTTTGAAGTCATTTCAAATTTATAAAAATTATTTAAAGTTGTTATTTTATAAGGATTTTTATAATTTTGGAATTTCACATTTTTTTCATATTTTGAAGGCAAATTGATTTTTAGGCTTTGCATTTGCATTCATAAACAATAAATGAACTTCCATTTATGAAAATTACAATTTCATTAAAGGGAGTTAATTTATATGGCATTCCATAGGCCATCATTTTCAAAGCAATAAATTGGCTTCTTTTTATGAAAATTTTGATTTCATCAAAGAGAGGTAATTTATAGAATATATCAAAGGCTATTGTTTTTAATGCATTAAATTATTTTTATTTATGAAAATTACGATTTCATTAAAGGGGGATAATTTATAAGGACATTTTAAGGCCATTATTTTAAAGCAATAAATTATTGTCTCTTTATGAAAATTAATTTCATCAAAGAGAGGTGATTTATTTTATTATATCAAAAGCTATCTTTATAGATATATTTTAATCTTCTATTTCATTGTTCAAAGCAATATTTGAGCAAGATAAAACTTGTCTAAAATTGGATTAATCAAAAGAAGATAAAATCTACCTAAAATACTCCAAGATAAAAGGAACTAAGGCTTTCATCGTGGTCATATGAGGGCCAATCATATTATAATTTTCTTCTAAGTTTCATGAATAATCAATAGCATAGCATAATAAAATAAATCAACATAGGCCCCTTGTTAACAGTTACTTGTAATCACTAAGGTATTCCTAACAATTATTTGATATATCTTCACTATATTATAAATACACATGTGCAATTATTATATAGAAGAACCTTGGAGAAGTTATTTTGGTTTCTAACTTTGCAAGAGAGGGTTTTGTGATCAAAATCCTAAGGGTGAGTGTGGTTTTGCAATTGGGTAAAATTACCACTCAACATTTTGGCAGTAGAAGGAGGACCTGAATTGGTTTACTTTATTACTATTTAGATGCTAAATTATTCATGTTACTTGAAAGATTTAGTTTGGTCTTGACCAACAAGGTTTTGTTTCCATATGATTACTTTCACTGATTCTAACATTCTCTATTTGATGATGTATTAATTCTAATTATTTTTGCAAATTGGAGAATGTTCTCTAATGTCATGGTTTAATTGATGCATATCTTTTGATTGGTATACATGATGATTTATATGTGAGACATTTGAGGATTTTTAATTATTTCATGCTTATTTTCAAGATATTTTTTTGACTAACAAAGTCGGTATTAAAGTTGTATTATTTAAGGTCCACTAATGGTATTCCTTGCTTCTTTGATGGCAGGTAATCCTTTAAATGTACCCAGGTCTTCACATCATATGCCTACATATCTTTGGGATCATCTACATCATTTAGGCATGATGGAATAGAATTGACTGAGGAAAGTATTCAGGCATAGAATAACACTTTAATTCAACTACAAGTTTTCTATGAATATGTTTGTTATTCATTTTCATCTACATTAGATGGATTGGCTTATGATTGGTGCCTTAGTTTACATGCAAGTTCTATCACTTCTTGAGATCAACTAGAAGCAACATTTCTTAGGTATTTTGGAAAACCAGTTGATCCAATCCTTATGTATAATCAGTTTGCCACCACCTGTAAAAGACCAAATGAATATTTGGAGTTGTTCGCTTAAAGGTTCTGTTGTGGCTGCTCCACAACACACCCCAAAATTGGGGACCCACCTTTTTTGCACACTTTCCAAGAAGATTGCAGTGGCCTAGATGTTAAAAGAGCAAAGAAAAGCCAAAAATGAAAAGTTGTCACAATATCGCGACCTGTTGCTTCGTCGCGGCCAAAAATGAAAATGTCGCATTTTCGTGGTTTAAAATAACAAAAGTATAGCAAAAATAAAAGTGTCACGATTTCACGACATGTCGCATTTTCGCGGCTAAGAGAAACATAATGCATCATGAAGAGAAAATGTCACGATATCGCGACATGTTGTGAAATCGCGATGTAAGACAAAGAACCAAGTTAAAGACTCAAAATTGTCTTAATATCATGATAGATCATGTTTTCGCGATGTCTGGCGGGTGAAAAGGCTAAGTACAAAAAATGTTGCGATATCGTGACATGTTGCGTTTTCGCGGCTCAGATCACGAGGTAGAGAAAAATGGAAAATTGTCGCGATATCGCAGCATGTCGAGTTTTTGTGGTTCTCAGAGGAGAGAGAAAAATAAAGTGAAAAATGTCGCGATATCATGACATGTCATGAAATCATGGTCAAAACAGTCAAACAGAACAAGAAGCTGAAATTGTCGCGATATCGCGACATGTCATGTTTTCGCGATGTCCGACGGGTGAAAAAGCTAAGTGCAAAAATTGTCACGATATCGCGACATGTCATGTTTTCGTGACTTGTCATGAAATCGCAGTCGAAGGCAGCAAGAGAAGAGTCAATGCAGAAGTTGTCGTGATATCGCGACATGTCGCCATTTCGTGACCTAAAGACGAGATGAAGGGCAAAGATAAAAAATGTCGCGATATCGCGACATGTCAGGTTTTCGCGATAGGAAAGTGAGGAAGGAACAAATGAAAGAAAGTGTCACGAAATCGTGACAGGTTGCATTTTCATGATCTATCAGCGGTAAAGGAGGTAAAGATAGAAAGATGTCACGAAATCGCGACATGTCTCATTTTCGCGATTCACAATGACTGATAAGCTAAGCAAGGGAAATATGTCACGATTTCGCGACAGAAAGCAGTGAGATGGTGCAGAATAAAAAAGTGTCACGATTTCGTGACATGTCGCGTTTTCACTGTTAAGCGTAGCAAGATAGCCCGAAAGAGAAAAACGTCGTGATTTCGCGACAAGTTGCATCTAGACAGCCCGAAAGAGAAAAACGTCACGATTTCGCGACAGGTTGCATCTACGCGGCCCGAAACAGAAAAATGTCACGATATCGTGACATGTCTCATTTTCACGGTGCTTGAAGATGAACAAAGCTGCGGGTATAAAAACGTCGCGATATCGTGACATGTCTTGTTTTCGCGATACAGGTGGAAGAACAAAGCTGCAGATAGAAAATGTCACGATATCGCGACATACTATTTTTTGTCGTGATTCACAGTGGGCCGTTACAGAACATGCAGAAAAGCATAGAACACGTGGCATGAAGATGTCAGGGCTATGATAACACTTCAGGATCGATAGTTATAGTTCACAGAGAAGATCAAACGTTTCGACGTCGAGCAGAAAGTCAAAAACGACGAAGAGGCGGGGAAGACGAAACGACGAGACCTGGGAAATGAAACGAAGCATCGCAGAGCGAAACAGAGAGCATTGCCAAAAATTTTAAAAGTAGAAGCACAGATTGGTACAAGGGTCAAAAACCGCTGCGGGCAGAGTTGCAGAGCTGAAGGTGATAGGCCATTCTGGGCCTGCTTTTGGAGCGTTTTCCTCCACTTTTTTGGTTTTGATTATAAGCTGGAAACATTCTGTCATTGTAAACTGATACATTCATTTTAATACAGAGTTTGCATCTCATTGACAAGAAAGAAGGAGTCATTTTTTGCATGCAAGATTTAATGTTTATCTTCCTCTTTCAGATTTCTAGGCTTATAGGTGAAGTTTAATGCAAGTTTTCTTGGTTGCTTCATGCGAATGTCTAAATCTAAAAATTACAGTTAAAACCCAGAAACCAGCACCTAGCTTATCTGGATTGTGCGAGTTTTTGCAGGTTCAATAGGTTAGGTTGTGTGCAGAAAACCTCATTTTCTTCGGTTTTGTCAAAGTAGGAATCGTAACACTCTGGATGTACTTTAGTTTTAGTTTCTTTGCATTTTATTTTCATTTCTTTAATTCTCTGCATTTTTATTTTCTCGAAAGTTTAACCTTAGTTTAATTTACAGTCATTAAAATAAAATACTTGAAAATCTACCGAAATCGAAAATAAAATAATTTCATCATTAAGATTAATTCACATTGAGTTCATTCTGATTAAATGAACAATCATTACAATTTCAGAATAAAATAAACCACAGTGCCCCTTGTTAACAGTTACTTGCAACCACTAAGGTATTCCGAGCATTCAAATTGAATATTATTATCTATGCCAAATGCTAATATAGCGGAGACCTTGGAGAAATTATTTACAGGATTTCTTTGCAAGTAGAGGATTTGGGAACTCGAATCCTATCGGAGAGTGTGTTTTCACAATCGGGTGAAAATACCACTCAACAGATTGGCGCTAGAAGGAGGGCCGAATTGGTCTACTTTATTTTGATTTTCATACAAAAATAATGTGTTTTTGATTTGATTTTGAAATTATTTCTTAAATCTCATTAACGGCTAAACTGCAGCATTTTTTGTGTTGCAGGTTTTCTTGGAGATATCGAGAGTTTCGTCAGGCAAGCTGGACCCACCGTGTCGTATCGCGACTAGGTCCCAAACAACTAGGGAAACCATATTCCATGACCTTACACTCACTTGTACTCCAAAAAATAAAACCAAGCAAGTTGTGAACCCACCAGATAGCCTTGTCACAGAAGATCTTTCTATTTCAAGAACACCGAGCGGACCTACACCGGTGGTATCAATTGCCACTAGTGTACCTATTGTCAGTACCATTTCCACCACTCTTGTAGGGTTGTCCTCATCAATTCTGAATCAAATGGCCCAACCTCCAGCAGCTCCTTGGTATGGAGCTAATAATATTCCCTTGAATATTGTAGGGGATATCCATGAAATCCCTAAGAACATAGAAATATTCTTGCCCAAATATAAACCAGATGGCCCAAGGACTGCAGAGGAGCATATCCAGGCCTATAGGGACATTTTGATAAGGTTGCAAGTCCAACATGAAGATGTGGCTTGCAGAATTTTTCCCATGAGCCTAGACCCAGTGGCCTATGAATGGTATATCTGTTTACCTACTGGTTCAATCACCTCATGGACACAAATGGAGAATGCCTTTGTCAATCAGTTTAGGTCACCTTTAGATCCTGCTACCATATACAATCAATTCATTACCTACAAAAGGGGACAGGGTGAACCAATCAGAACCTTTAATCAGAGATTCCAAAAATGTTATAACAGAGCAGTTCGGCATTTTGCCATAGACCCCGCAGTGGCTTTACAAATTTATTTTGGGGCATTGGATCCGATGACAACGATGTTTGCAAGGTGAAATCCTCAAGTCACCACGCTCGCCTTAGCTTACAATGAAGCTATGACCATCGAGCAACAAATGACGCCACAAGGCTATGGGTTTCCCCAGATGCCTATGATGGGGCAATATGGTATATATGGCCAAGCTCCTATGACCAATCAAATCATGGCACCGCAAATGCCAAATATGAACGCTTTCCCATATCAACAACCATATCCACCAACACCTGCCTATGCACCCATCCCGATCCAACCGATCACATCCATTCCACCCGTTCCTGCATTTCTGCAAAATAGTCAATCGACTATGCAAGGAACCAACCAAGTTAATTCGCAGGCTATAGTTCCTTTCCCAAATCCAACTCCGATCCAAAGTGTAAATCCATACACAAACCAAGTTCCTCAGAATCTGATTCCAATGTTAAATCAAGATCCCACGAATTATGCAAACCCCACGGGAACTAACAATAATGTAGCTCCTCCAAAAGAGATTTATTCGGAGGTTGAAGAACTAAAAAAGATAGTTCACAAGCTGAGTAACGACATGGTTCAAAAATAAAAGTATGAGTCCCATGCCCCTCACCCAAGTCAAAATTTTAACAATAGAGGGAGACATTGGAACACGAAGCCAAACAATGGAGGCATACCTACCCCTATTGCCAATCAACTAGATACTTCTGCAGGACCCAGTCAATCCAGTTCCCTTCTGAATATTTTCGATTTTGCATGGGAAAAGGGGTGCAGATTGCACAATACAAAGGAGCACAATGAGAGGAATTGTCCTAAAATCGCCAGATACACTCATTGTCTCCAAGCCCAAGTAGATGACCTGGAACTTGTGCCAAATGATGGTCCACCCCAACATCAAGATGACAACATTATGGTGGTGGAAACTTTATACCGTCAAGAAGGTGAGAGTGAGGAAGAGGAAGATGAAATTTTGGAACAGGAGGTGCAAGCTTTTCGAGAGTTTAGAAAGGGGAATCACGGATATCATTTGAGAAGTAAATTCAAAGCCCCTAAAACATCATCAACTCCACCCAACAACTCCATCCTTCCTTCGGATACTAAGGCGGATAATAATCCTCCTCCTCCACTAGGAAGAGAAACGTCTAATGACACGCAAAAGATAGTCAAACTTGAGAGGTCAACATATGACATAGTGGAGGATTTAAGGAAATCCAAGTCGAGCCTTTCATTTTTAGAGGCGGCCAGGTTACCTGGCCAAAAAGAAGCATTGATAAAGGCTCTGGACTCACCTAATCAAGTATGGAAGGGAAAGGAAGTTGAGTCTCATTTGATTTTACGAAAGGAGAGACGGGATGTCCCGCCATTTTTATTGACTTTGAGAATTGCTGGTAAGAATTTGCATAATTGTTTGGTAGACACGGGTGCCACGAGCAATCTCATGCCTTCAGAGATATGTCAAATGCTAGGCCTACAGCCTGTTTCATCCAAATGCAAGGTTTTGCAATTGGACCGATCCGAGGTAAATGTGGTAGGGACCCTATATGATGTCAAAATTCAACTAAATTTTGAACCCAGGGTCCAACAAGTGGTCGACATTCTGGTTGTTAATATCCCAAGTAGATATGGAATGCTACTTGCAAGGGATTGGATGAAAACTTTGAACGGATATTTTTCAACCGATTGCTCACATATGTGGCTACCCTGGAAAGGAATAGCAAATCAAATCAGAGTAGAAAATGAACCGAGGCTTAAGGAAATCATAACAAAATTTAATAAGCCAAATGAAGTTCAGTTTTCTGAACCAGAGTTGGGGGTTTATGCATTTGATGTTGAAGAAGCTACCGAAGAGCCTAAAAGGGAAACATTTCATGGTAGCTCTCTTGAGGGAAATGATTTCATATGGTTGCTTAGGTTTGATGGATCCAAATCCAAACAAGGAGCAGGAGCCGGAGTCGAGCTCACTTGTCCAAGAGGTAAGCCATTACTTGCTGCCTATAGATTACAATTTCCTTGCACTAATAACATGGCAGAGTATGAAGCACTCATCTTTGGTTTACAACTGGCGTTGAGCAAAAAGGTTAAATGCTTGAAAGTATTGGGAGATTCTGAACTGGTAGTCAAACAGATTAAAGGACAATATACATGCCACGATAAGAGACTGAGCCTTTATAGAACTAGGGTAATGGACCTCATTGAGGAATTCGATGCTTTCAATATAGCCCTTATTTCTAGAAAAGGAAATCGCATAGCAGATTCTCTTGCAGTCATCGCGGGCATGTTAAATCCAGTTGATATAAAAAGGTGTAAAAAGTTCTCCATCGAATTAGTTCCTTGTCCATCGATACCTGATAATGTCAAGAATTTCCAAATTTTTGAAAATGACAGACACATATTCAAATTTGTCACGAACTCAAGTATTTTTGAAAACCAGGTGATTGATGAGGAGCAAAGATGGCAAGAAGAAGCAGAGAACGAGAGTGAAACTACATGTCAATTCAACAAAATACCTAAAGACATAGTTTCATTGGAGAAAATGTTCAATATGGGATACAAGGCCAGAAAAGGAAAAAAGGTTCCACTCCCCAAAGATGCATGTGATCTGATTAATCTAGGGAGTGCAGACAATCCACGGGAAGTGTACATCGCAAAGGCATGTACAGCTGAAGAAAGAGAAAATATAATTCATGCACTAAAGCACTACGTGGATTGCATTGCTTGGAATTATAACGAATTGAAAACATACAACCAAAACGTCATTACACATACCATCCCTCTAAAGCCGGACTCCAAACCTTTTAGACAAAGACAACGAGTTTTTAACCCGCTATTGGAGCCCTTAATAGAAAAGGAGGTCAAGAGATTATTGGAAGCAAAGATTATTTTTCCTGTTAGGCACTCAACCTGGGTTGCTAACCTCGTTCCAATAAGAAAGAAGAGCGGAGAGATTAGGCTATGTATAGATTTTTGAAATCTTAACAAAGCCTCGCAAAAGGATAACTATCCGTTGCCATCCATTGATGAAATTTTGCAAACAATGAATGGATCAGAAATGATGTCTTTTCTTGATGGATATTTTGGATATAACCAAATTCTTATTCATCCCAATGACAGGATGAAAACAACCTTCACTACCAAGTGGGGGACATTTGCCTACAGAAGAATGTCGTTTGGACTGTTAAATGCAGGCGCAACATTCCAACGCGCCATGGACTATGCATTCAAAGGACTCATAGGTAAATGTATCATCGTGTATGTGGATGATATTCCAGTATTCTCAAAGAAAAGAGAAGACCATGTCAAAGATTTGAAAAAGGTTCTCCAAAGATGCAGAGAGCATGGAATTTCTTTGAATCCCAAAAAGTGCATCTTTGGAGTAACAGAAGGAAGATTGCTTGGTCACATCATTTCAAAAGAAGGTATATCCATTGACCCAGAAAGGATAGAAGCTATCCAAAACTTACCTCTCCCGGGTAGTAAAAAAGAGTTGAGATCTTTCTTTGGGCAAATTAATTTTGTGAGGAAGTTCATTTCGAGCTTCGCTGAGATAGCCAAACCATTGAACAAGATGCTCAAGAAGGATGTAGATGTCAAGTGGAACGATGAAAGTAGGGTGGCCTTTCAAAACATTAAGGATGCCATTTCCAGAGCCCCTGCCCTCATAAGTCCAGACTATTCTAAACCTTTCTATATTTATGCCTTCGCATCGGAACACTCCTTTGCGAGTGTCTTGACCTAGAAAGGTGAAGATAGCACTGAAAATCCCATAGCATTTTTAAGTGCTCCTCTAAAAGATGCTCAATTGAGGTATTCCATCCTCGATAAGCAGATGTACGCACTTTTTAAAACGGTAAAAAAATTTTGACATTACATTGTGCACAGCAGAGTTTTTGCCATTGTGCCTGACCCTGCTGTCAAGACTATGTTTTTACAGAACGAGCTAGGCGAGAAAAGAGGTAAATGGATTTCTACCATCCAAGAATTTGATCTTGAAATCCAACCTATGAAACTAGTTCGAGGACAGGGACTTGTGAAGGCGATCGCTGAGAATAATCCGCAAATGACATGCCAATATTCAAATGCAGAGTACATTTCTAAGGATGACTGGTATGTTGACATTGTGCATTTTCTATTAAACGGTAAGTGTCCATCCAATTTGAATTCCACTCAAAGAAGGGCTTTAAGACTTAAATCTATTAATTATCTGATTAGATCTGGTGTTCTGTACAGGAAAAATCATGAGGGGATCTACTTGAGATGCCTGAATAAAGAAGAAGCTGCCAAGGTTCTGCAAGAATTTCATGGGAAATATGGAACTGGCCACGGTGTGGCAAATGCCACAGCGCATCAAATCCTGAGAGCAGGATACTATTGGCCTCACATTTTTAAATATGCACATGCCCATGTGAGATCTTGCCACATTTGTCAAGTAGCTGCCAATAGAGAAAGAAACGCAACCATGCCATTACAACCTGTAGTTGAGATGAGACCATTCGCACAATGGGGATTAGATTTCATTGGGGTTATTAACCCAAATTCTTTAGATTCCCATAAATTTATACTAACAGCTACAGATTATTGTACAAGGTGGACAGAAGCGGTTCCTACAAAACATGCCACTACAGATGTGGTAATAAAATTCCTTGAGGATCATATCATAACAAGATTTGGAATGCCTGATTCTATTGTTAGTGATAATGGTAAAGCTTTTATCTCTACTCAATTTGCAAATTGGGCATACGACAATAAAGTGAGTTTAAAATTTGCATCTAACTATTACCCTCAAGGAAATGGTTTGGCAGAATCCTCAAACAAAAATTTGTTGAATATCATTAAGAAATTACTGGAAAAGAACCCTCGAGATTGGCACAGCCAGTTAAAGTTTGCTCTATGGGCAGATAGAACCAGAGTAAAAGAATCAATAGGGAATACTCCCTATCATTTGGTTTATGGGCAAGACCCAATTTTTCTAGCAAACTTGAAGCTTCAAACCCTGCATTTCATACAAGAATACCTAGGAACAGATAACCACATTGAAGCCAGATTAAGTCATTTACTGCACCTCGATGAAAAAAGGGAAGAAGCTATGCTTCACATGAGTAAACACCAAGAGGTTGTTAAGAGATGGTTTGACAAAAGAGCTAAAATTAAATCTTTCAGGATAGCAGACTTGGTCTTACTATGGGATAAAAGACATGAAGAGAAGGGAAATCACCAAAAATTTGATTGTCTTTGGTTAGGCCCTTATCAGATTTTGAAAATCCTAGGGAAAAATACCTTCAGATTAAGAACTTTAGACGGGAAGGATCTGACGTTACCAGTTAATGGGCATGTTTTAAAGCACTATTTTAGCCCTTAAGTCGTAGGAGATTGGTATTATATCTTTCTGTTTTGGTATGAATTTTCAAGTTTTTGTTTCTTTTTATTATTTAAGTTGTGTGTTTATTTGACATGTTTTGTTTGTCTATATAAAAAAAAAAATGATGAAAAAGTTGTTTTGAGATGCTAACTTATGCTTTAGATCAGGGAAATATGGAACATTGGAATTGTGTTGTAGAAAGCTCCGCAAGAAACACAAACAATTTAAATAATATCATTTGAAACTTGTGATGCATGAAGTAGTCAGTTTTACATTTTTAATTATGGCAATACTCCATCTGCAATTCAAAAGGCAATGCATTCATATTACATCTCACTTTGCATATACATGCCATCTTAGTTGCATATGCATTTCAGATACAAATCATTAAAGTGTGTCAAATCCTCTTAGGGTTATTCTATAACATAAATAAAAAAAAAAAATCCTAAGGTTGGGAACTGATGCCCGAACTATCTTGAACCAAGCACATTTCATGCACATTAAAAAAGGATCTTGAGCAAAATGATCAAAACCATGCTTGGAAGAAAAGGTGAGGCGAAAGAAGTATTTCATGTCTATCCTATTATGCAACATGATCCTTAAAACAGTGGTTTTTACCACTTCCATAAAGCTTAAAGCCTAAAATCAGAGTAGTAAGGATAGGGTTAAATCCTCATCGAACTTAGGTTGAGGATCCAACTCCCCAAAGCTCCGATTTGACCTACATGGAGTAGTAAGGATAGGGCATAATTCTCATCTCGCTTAGGTTGAGAATCCGATTCCCCAAAGCTTCTTATGTTCCCATTTCATTGTAAATATTGGATTGGAAGGATCGTACTACATGTCCTCTGCAAAGGATGGGTAGTCATCCCCAAGGTCCAAGAAATAAAAATGAAATAAATATTTCCCATTTCATCATAATATTGGATTGGAAGGATCGTACTACATGTCCTCTACAAAGGATGGGTAGTCATCCCCAAGGTCCAAGAAATAAAAACTTAATATTTCCCATTTCATCTTAATATTGGATTGGAAGGATCGTACTACATGTCCTCTACAAAGGATGGGTAGTCATCCCAAAGGTCCAAGAAATAAAAACTAAATATTTCCCATTTCATATTAATATTGGATTGGAAGGATCATACTACATGTCCCTCGCAAGGATGGGTAGTCATCCCCAAGGTCCAAGAAATAAAGAAATGAAGCTAAATCATGGATTATGGGGTTAAGTATGCTCATGCGTGGCAGCATGTCTTGTCTAAAAGCAAGACCATTGACTGCTCAAACGGACAGACTAGCCTGACCATTTCATCCATAACTAGTTAAATCATTTTGTTCAAAGTGAGGTAATAAATTCCAGATCAGAGTAGTAAGGATAGGGTTAAATTCCCATCTCGCTTAGGTTGGGAATCCGATTTCCCAAAGCTCTGATTTCACTTTCACTTGCATATGGGTTCAAGATAGTAGTGACTCATAACCAACTTTGGGATCTAATAAAGCAATTCATTATACATATAGTTGATCCTAAGAGGGTTTGATAATTTTAAATGTTTGTGTATGATACTAGAAATTCTAAGCCTTTATAAAGTAAATTGCTATATCTCTAAGCATATTTATCAGGTTGCACAAATCATTCACAATCTCACATATGCATTCATGTAAAATTGACAATGGAATGTGGATCAATTTCAAATGATAGAAAATGAAACACATTGCACACACCGAGCTGATACTTAATGATTCTAATGTTTCATGTATTTCTGATCTATCGACATTTGTTTATGTTTTATGTGCTAACGCCTGTATTCAAGTTTATATTTTTTCAGGTTAGGTTCTCACCGAAATGCTCAAGAGCATTTCCCAGCAGAGTCGCCATTTGTTGTGGCTACTCCACAACACACCCCAAAATTGGGGACCCACCTTTTTGCACACTTTCCAAGAAGATTGCAGTGGCCCAGATGTTAAAAGAGCAAAGAAAAGCCAAAAATGAAAAGTTGTCGATATCGCGACATGTTGCTCCGTCGCAGCCAAAAATGAAAAGTTGTCACATATCACGGTTCATAACGCAAAAAAAAAGTGTCACGATATCGCGACATGTCGCTCTTCGCGGCACAAAAAATGAGAGAAAATGTCGCGATATCGCGACATGTTGTGAAATCATGATGAAGACAAAGAAAAGAATGACAAAATTGTCGTGATATCACGATAGGTCATATTTTCCGTAGCTCAAAAAATGCAAAATTGTCATGATATCGCGACATGTCGCATTTTTGTGGCTCAGATCACGAGGTAGAGCAAAATGGAAAATTATCGCGATATCGCGACATGTCAGGTTTTCGCGGTTCTCAGAGGAGAGAGAAAGACAAAGTGAAAAATGTCGCGATATCACGACATGTCATGAAATCACGGTCAAAATAGTCAAACAGAACAAGAAGCTGAAAATGTCGCGATATCGCGACATGTCATGTTTTCGCGATGTCCGATGGGTGAAAAAGCTAAGTGCAAAAATTGTCGCGATATCGCGACATGTCATGTTTTCGTGACTTGTCATGAAATCACGGTCGAAGGCAACAAGAGAAGAGTCAATGCAGAAGTTGTCGCGATATCGCGACATGTCACCATTTCGTGACCTAAAGACGAGATGAAGGGCAAATATAAAAAACGTCACGATATCGCGACATGTCAGGTTTTCATGGTAGGAAAGTGAGGAAGGAACAAATGAAAGAAAGTGTCACGAAATCGCGACAGGTTGCATTTTCATGATCTATCAGTGGTAAAGGAGGTAAAGATAGAAAGATGTCACGAAATCGTGACATGTCTCATTTTCGCGATTCACAATGACTGATAAGCTAAGCAAGGGAAATATGTCACGATTTCGCGATAGAAAGCAGCGAGATGGTGCAGAATGAAAAAGTGTCACGATTTCGTGACATGTCGCGTTTTTGCTGTTAAGTGCAGCAAGATAGCCCGAAAGAGAAAAATGTCATGATTTCATGATAGGTTGCGTCTAGACAGCCCGAAAGAGAAAAACGTCGCGATTTCACGACAGGTTGCATCTACGCGGCCCGAAACAGAAAAATGTCACGATATCGCGACATGTCTCATTTTCGCGGTGCTTGAAGATGAACAAAGCTGTGGGTATAAAAATGTCACGATATCGCGACATGTCTTGTTTTCGCGATACAGGTGGAAGAACAAAGTTGTAGATAGAAAATGTCGCGATATCGCGACATACTATTTTTTGTCATGATTCACAGCGGGCCGTTATAGAACATGCAAAAAAGCACAGAACACATGGCATGAAGATGTCAGGGCTATGATAACGCTTCAGGATCGACAGTTATAGTTCATAGAGAAGATCAAACGTTTTGACGTCGAGTAGAAAGTCAAAAATGACGAAGAGGCGGGGAAGATGAAATGACGGGACCTGGGAAATGAAACGAAGCATCGCAGAGTGAAACAGAGAGCATTGCCAGAAATTTTAAAAGTAGAAGCACAGATTGGTACAAGGGTCAAAAACCGCTACGGGCAGAGTTGCAGAGCTGAAGGTGATAGGCCATTTGGGCCTGCTTTTGGAGCATTTTCCTCCATTTTTCTGGTTTGATTATGACTGGAAACATTCTGTCATTGTAAACTGAGACATTCATTTTAATACAGAATTACAGAGAGTTTGCATCTCATTGACAAGAAAGAAGGAGTCATTTTCTGCATGCAAGATTTAATGTTTATCTTTCTCCTTTCAGATTTCTAGGCTTATAGGTGAAGTTTAATGCAAGTTCTCTTGGTTGCTTCATGCGAATGTCTAAATCTGAAAATCACAGTTAAAACCCCAGAAACCAGCACCTAGCTTATCTGGATTGTGCGAGTTTTTGCAGGTTCAATAGGTTAGGTTGTGTGCAGGAAACCTCATTTTCTTTGGTTTTGTCAAAGTAGGAATCGTAACACTCTGGATGTACTTTAGTTTTAGTTTCTTTGCATTTTATTTTCATTTTTTTAATTCTCTACATTTTTATTTTCCAGAAAGTTTAACCTTAGTTTAATTTACAATCATTAAAATAAAATACTTGAAAATCTACCGAAATCGAAAATAAAATAATTTCATCATTAAGATTAATTCACATTGAGTTCATTCTGATTAACAATCCTTACAATTTCAAAATAAAATAAACCACAGTGCCCCTTGTTAAGAGTTACTTGCAACCACTAAGGTATTCTGAGCATTCAAATTGAATATTATTATTTATGCCAAATGCTAATATAGCGGAGACCTTGGAGAAATTATTTACAGGATTTCTTTGCAAGTAGAGGATTTGGAACTCGAATCCTATCGGAGAGTGTGTTTTCACAATCGGGTGAAAATACCACTCAACAGAGTTCCATAGATTATATGCTCAATTACTAGTACCCTATATTCCTCCAGAGGGAGTTGCTATCCAAGTGTATTTCAATGCTATTGACCCACTAATTTCTATGTATTTGTGATGGATATCTAAAATCACATATTTATCCCAATATTGTACTCAATAAATGACAATTGAACAACATTTAAGTGATCAAAATTATGATGTGGGTTTTGGATCATATAATTCTTAATAATCTAATACCTCCCTTACCCACCCAACTATTTATGCACCTCAACCTACCATTAAAAATCAACCATCATTCTTTTGTGTGAATCAAGTTCAAAATATAAGAATCGATCCCACTAAAGAAACCCTTGACCCACCAAAAGATGAATCTCTTGAAGTTGAGAAGCATATATATGCAAAAGATGAATTTTCTAAAATTAAGGTGTATAAAGTTGAAAAAGAATTGATAGAGGAATCTAAAGATCATGCCAAAGACACAATAGAGTTTCATCCCACAAATTTGGATAAAAAAATTTAGGTATAAATTCTCATGATTGTCTCGAAGATTATAAGGAATAAATATCATGGATGGTTAACAAGGAATGAGAACCAAATGATAAAAATATTTCAAATGTTTATTCGAAGCAACTCAACCGATTTATCATGGATATTTGGTATTTGACACATCATTTGATCAACAAAAGTTATATTTTGAAAAGGATGGATATGATTTTGATTAGGTTCCTAATTTTGACATTTTTGATGAGTAGGTCATGGATGAAAATGAAGGACTACAAGATGATGAAGATGATAAAGACCATGAAGAAGAAGTAATTGTAAATATTCATGAAGCCTTGGTAAATAAAAATGCATAAAAGGTAGAATCTCACTTGTTATGTTCAACCATGTGAACTTTAGGTGAAAGCTTACCTAATTACTTATGGGATTCAAATGTTTTTCATGATGAAATTCCATTGGAGGTGAATGAATAACTAAATTTTATTTCTACTCACACCACTAATGATATTGTTTTTTGAATGAAAGAGAAATTGATGTGCTTGAATTGTTAAATCAAATTCATCAACAATTGATATTGGAATTTAGGATAAAAACTTATAATGATCCTCATTTAATAGATATCATAGATGCTTGTAAATTATTACATAAGAATGATTGGATTAAATATGTGAACAATGACATGGTTTCAAAGTTTTTTTTAATAGGCTCCTACTTGAAATATCTCATATTTGAAAAATAAAACCTAGTTCTAGATAATAAATTGAATTGTGAAATTTACATCTTAAGGAATAGACAAGAAATAATTGAAGATCAATTATTGTCCTATCAATTTGAGGACTTGAAACTCCACTATGGGATTACTAATGGAACTAAATTAAAATAGTGGGGTGAAAGAGATAAAATAAATATTGTTGTATTTTACGGATTAATCTTACTTGGGTTGGATTTTTGTAGAGATTGGCATGCTTATCATGATATGTGTCTGTTAAAGTGTGCTAATTGTGTTTGGGATCCAGAGAAATAATGGCCTAAATTTTGCATCATCTTGTACATTATTGTATATTATTGTATATAGTTTTGGTTTTCATGTTTTTGTTTTGGTTTTGTTATTTTTGTGCTTTGTCCTTAAGTTTGGTTTATGAGTTTTGTATTTTAGGTTGTTCCATTGTTTTGAGGTGATGTTTTGTGGTCGCTAATTAATGGCCTTTGACCATTTTTTGTGTTCCTTTGTTAAGTAGGTTGGAATACCTAATCTAAAAGAAGGTGAACCTGAGAAAAGGGGGATGAATTATTTTTTGATCATGCTCATATTTTGGGACTAAAATCATGGAGAGTGGAACAATGAAACATTTTGCTAAATCTCTACATGTAACTCATATTTTAATGGGTATTTTTTGAAGTCCTGAAGGATGAAGTTATATTGATTTGTAAATTAAGGCTAAATTCTAACATGCTCAAATTCAAGTGTTACATAGAGGTTTGCAAAGTTATCTATAAAATAAGAATACAAGCAATGCAAAGATTGATCAAATTTGTCACCAAGTTTAGATAAACTCCATCGGGGCTATAGATGCTTGATTGGTAGTGGGGCTCTGTCTGGAAAAATCTTGATTTAAAAAAATGAGTATTAAAAAACTTAATCAAATTAGTCACCTAGTTCAAAAAATCTCCATCGGGGCTATGGACGCCTAATTGACAGTGGGGCTTTGTCTAAACATATTATGCTCAAAAGAGACTTTGCAAAATAATATTCAAAATAAAATATTATGAGAAATATTTTATAGCCTAATGCAATTCAGGTGATGGAATCTTGATGGTTTACAAGGATACAAAACAAATCACTTTACACACATTGAGCATATGCAGATGGATTAGTTATTTTTATTCGAAGTTGTTTACCCCAACATTCTTGGGACATCTCTAAATAATTGTTATTTCGCTAATATTTTATGTTCTCGTTTCATATTGGGTTCTTCATTTGAAATGTTCAAGAGCATTTCCCAGTAGAGTCACCATTTGTTGTGGTCATTCCATAACTAGCCCCAAAATTGGGGACCCTTTTTATTTTTCAGTTTTTAGATGTTAGGGGAAATTTTGGTTTAGGTTGCAATATATGTTCCAAGGTTTGGGTGTGGATTATTGTCTCATTTTAGTTTCTTTTAAGTTGTCTAGTGTGTTGATTAACTTCTTTATTATTTTTATTGTTTTGGTTAATTTTAATGTTTGAATTAAACCAATTCAAACATTTGAAATTAATTAAATCAAATTTAAAATTAAAAAATAATAATAAGTAAAATAAAAAAAGGAGAAAAATAATAAATAAATAAAAATAAAAAGAGAAATGATAAAAAAAAATAATAATCATAAAAATAAAATAAATTTAAAACAATCAAAATAAAACCATCAATGTGTTTTTTTTTGGAAAGTTAATTTAATTTCATTAATAATTTTGTTTTGGAAAAAGTTTAATTTTATTTTATCTTTAGTTTTGTTTTAATTAAATTTTATTAATATTTTTGTTTTGGAAAGTTTAATTCATGCGTTTTTCTTTATTCCAGTTTACTAAAAAAAAAAAGGAAAAGAAAAGAAAAAGTGACAACACTCAAGAAGAGAATTGTGACGTATCATGTCAATGGAAAATAAAATGTTGGAAAGTCAAAAGTTGGAAAAAGAAACAAATTGCCAAATATTGGAAATTTTAAGAAGAAAAGAAAATATTTGAAGCCAAGAGTGGAAAAAGAAATGAATAGTCAATGTTGGAAATATTTAAAAGTCCATTGAAGCTTATAAAAAATAGTTATGAGCTAAAACTTGGAAGAAGCTAGCAATACTGGTTGTAAAACAAAATATTATTTTAATGCAAATATTTTATAAACTTGCAATTTTTTAGCAATATGGGAGGAGATTTTTTTTTGCATGTTGGAGCTAAGAATTTACTTTTCTTCCATGTTTTCTTGGCTTATAGATAATGTTAAATGCATTCTAATGGTTGCATTATCAAAGGCTTATTAATTTACTTTTGATGAGTAATAAACACGAAATTTATTTTTGTTCCTTAGAAGATTGCACCTAATTTATTTTGAACCATGTGTATGCAGATTCGAATAAATTTGGTTACATGCAAAAAGCCTCACATCTCTGATTTTGTAGGATGGGGTGGCATTAGACTAAGAGTAGTTTGCTTTTAACATTTCTAGATTTTATTTTTGATTTTTTATTTTTTTCTAACCTTCTCTTTTTGTAGTTTTTTAAAAGTCAGCAAATAAAATAAAAATAAAAAAATTTAAATTTTCAAAAATAAATGTAGGTATGTGAAGAATGATCTTCAATATTTCATCCGAAAAAATTTCGATCCCATTTTAAAGCCATTTCAAAATTATAAAAATAATTGAAAATTGTTTTTTTTTGAAAATTTTGAAAAAACTTGTATTAAAACAAAGATCAGTTGCAATATGGGAAGAGACTCTTCCCAGCCGAAATCAGAGAGAACACAAGCGTATAGTAGTAGAAGAAGATTTGCAATGGAGCCAAATCTCCTGAACCATTAACTAGCTAGCAGGGGGTCGACATGGACAGTTGATGTAGTTTGTCACAAAATCGTGACACTATTCTTCTCCTTAGGCCGCAAACATGCAACCTATCGTGATATCGCGACACCTTTCCCCTTTGGCCACGAAAAAGCAACATGTCGTGATATCGCAACATTTTCCTCCTTTGGCCGCAAAAATTCAACAAGTCGCGATATCGCGACACTTTTCTCCTTTGGGCACGAAAGTGCAACATGTCGCGATATCGCGACACTTTTTCTCTTTCGGCCGCAAATAATTGAAAATTGTTGTTTTATGGGTATTTTTATAATTTTAGAATTTTATATTATTTTATATTCTGTAGGCAAATCAGATTTCAAAGCTTTGTGTGTCTATATTTTCATAACTCTGGTCCATTTTCAAATTTTGGCCTCTTGGCTGTCCATTCTATGGGATGTTTTTTTTTTTTTGACCATATTCTATTATTTTTATATGGGCACAAGCTACTCTGCATGGTGCTTGCATGATTAGTTTTTGTCTTTGTTAGTTCTTTTTTGCGTCTTTCTTTTTTGATGGCCATAATATTAGGCTTCCATAGTTTAGTTTGGCAGTATTCTAATGGAAGAGTAGGTCTTGGCCATTTTTGTTGTCGGTTTAAACTTTTAGGGCTTGGCCTTTGTCCAGTTGGTCAGTGGACCCTATTTTGTAAAATGGTTTTGGGTCAACCAGTTAAAACCCGGTGTTAATTATAATATTCTCTTACTTACCAAAAAAAAAAAAAAATTATTTTTATTTTTCTAGCTTCTCTTTTGCAGATTTTTTTAAAACTTCAACGACTAAAATAAAAATAAAAAAAATTAAAATTTCATAAATAAATGCATGGATGTGAAGAATGAGCTTCAATATTTCATCTGAAACAATTTTTATCTCATTTTGAAGTCATTTCAAATTTATAAAAATTAATTCCGTGAGGGCTAGTTGGATTGGTAAGACATTGGGCACTTAACAGAGGAGACCTAGGTTCAAACCTTGCGGGCATGCCCACTCTAGGGCAAAGGTAGTAGTCTGACTAGAATCTACTGAGTGTGCACTAGCTTGATGACGATGGTACCAACCCCGAGCCACCGAGGGTCTCCCTCACTCCAGGTCATGTTTACCGAGGTGAGGTAGGGGTTATAGTGGTAGCTCCATGATTTGATGCTACGATCGGAGGCAATGTGATTTGACCCTGTGACCAATTGTTCAAAAAGGAAATGCAGTTTCCAATTCCCCTATGTATAAAAAAAAAATTATAAAAATTATTTAAAGTTGTTATTTTATAAGGATTTTTATAATTTTGGAATTTCACATTTTTTTCATATTTTGAAGGCAAATCGATTTTTAGGCTTTGCATTTGCATTCACAGACAATAAATGAACTTCCCTTTATGAAAATTATAATTTCATTAAAGGGGGTTAGTTCATATGGCATTCCATTGGCCATCATTTTCAAAGCAATAAATTGGCTTCTCTTTATAAAAAATTTGATTTCATCAAAGAGAGGTAATTTATAGAATATATCAAAGGCTATTGTTTTTAATGCATTAAATTATTTCTTCTTTATGAAAATTATGATTTCATTAAAGAGGGATAATTTATAAGGATATTTTAAGGCCATTATTTTAAAGCAATGAATTATCATCTCTTTATGAAAATTAATTTCATCAAAGAGGGGTGATTTATTTTATTATATCAAAGGCTATTTTTATCTTCACGATAGAAGTGACATAGAATAAATCATTTCATCATTTAAGTTTCAAATTTAGAGATATATTTTAATCTTCTATTTCATTGTTCAAAGCAAATTTTAAACAAGATAAAACTTGTCTAAAATCTGCTTAATTAAAGGAAGATAAAATCTACCTAAAATACTCTAAGATAAAAGGAACTAAGGCTTTCATCATGGTCATATGAGGGCCAATGATATTATCATTTTCTTCTAAGTTTCATGAATAATAAATAACATAGCATAATAAAATAAACCAACATAAGCCCCTTGTTAACAGTTACTTGTAATCACTAAGGTATTCCTAGCACTTATTTGATATGTCTTCACTATATTATAAATACACATATGTAATGCTTATATAGTGGAACCTTGGAGAAGTCGTTTTGGTTTCTAAATTCTTTGCAAGAAAGGGTTTTATGATAAAAATCCTAAGGGTGAGTGTGGTTTTGTAATTGAGAAAAATTACCACTAAACAAATCCTAACTTTTAAATTTTAAGGGTCTTGTGTAAAACAAACCTTTGTAGATATTTCAAAGATGTGATTTTGTGTGTTAGCTGGCAGAACACATATTCAATACAAGACATGTATTTTCTATGCAATATATGTATTCACCTACACTAGAAATTCAAATCAGATAAGTGCAGTAAAATTTAGTTTATATTATGTTTATAAATGTTCCATTCTATTTTCAATTCTAATTTCTACATATAATCATCTAAAAATAAAATATAAAAACAAATATATATATATATATATAGTTAGTCATATTAGCTTGCATTAGTTTTATTATTTTGAAAAGATAAAGGAAAAGTAAAAGATTGTCAATTTCATTAGATTGCATTAGTTTTTATTACTTGCTGATATTTTCATAAAAACTGAAATGCATATAGTTAGGGCCTAGTTGCAGTTTTGCCTAAACCTTAGGTGTATGCCAAACAAAAGAAATCATCAA
The DNA here is from genome assembly GCA_028583015.1 of Wollemia nobilis. Lineage (NCBI taxonomy): Eukaryota > Viridiplantae > Streptophyta > Pinopsida > Araucariales > Araucariaceae > Wollemia > Wollemia nobilis. The sequence continues at coordinate 313,992 of JAQPPZ010003182.1, forward strand.
AATTTCATATTACATAGGCGTGGAAACCACCACAAAGTGTTTCTTGGTGAACCCACTAAAAATTCATTGGCAACCACCAAAGAGAGCACAACACAAGTGCTTATTATCTGAGGTGTAGATCCCAAATTTTTCTGTCCTCATTTTAGGTGTGGATCCATTAGCCTGAAGGAAATGGGTGCAAAAATTTTGAGTCTACCTCTATGTTTGGTATTTTTAAACTTATACTATAAAAGAGAAACAATAATGCAAGATACTAGATACAAGAAGACAAGAGCTATCCCTATAATGATTCTTTACTTGAATGATTACTAGTCCTAAGATTGCAAAAAAAGTCTTTGATCAAGGTTCCAAGATAAATGCACAAACATGTTTAAAACCCTAGATGCACACTATATGCTTTTATTCTTTCAAATGTTTAGAAATTTGATCAAATACTTTTCTTTACTTGTGATCTATATTTTGAATAAAAAATGAATAGAAAGCAAACACCAAATAGCCTAAATATCTATTAGAGTGCTTATTTGATTTGGTGGTTGGTCCAAGCTTTTTATTGCATCTAATGATGTCCCACAACTTCAATATTACAAAATATCTTCACAAAATCCTTAAAACATATGATCAACGTTAGGAGGCCTACTTAGGCCATTGTATGATTGTACTTGGAGGTGTAGTAGTCAATCCCCCTAGGTCCTTTTATATGACTTTGAGAATAAAAAAGTGAAAGTTCACCTTTTTTAAAGACAGATAAATAAAATATAATACAGTGGAATAGTATGATGAACAGAGTGTGGATTATGCAATTATGCTTTAAATGTAATATAAAATGTAGATCTAGGGTTTAGTGGTAAAATTCTACCCCAAGCCTATTATAGGTGAAATCACACCGTGTAAAGGGAAGCTACGATATTTTAACTATGAAATTGTACCCTATAATTATGGGGTACGATTTCACAATAGATAATAAAAGTAGTAGAAAAGTGTGAATAAACTAACAAAATGTGTAAATTTAACAATAAATGAATACGAGGTCCGAGGTGTAGACCAATTAGTTCATCCAAAACCCATAAGGGGGGTGAAGGTCCAAGGTTCAAATCTCGGGCCTCGCTAGATTGAACGCTTGTCCCTTTCTTGGTGATTTCAGTAGCGTAAAAGGTTTAAAATGATTGTGGCATGGTGGTTATAGGGGCAGACTGCACAAATATTTGTGTGGCCGCTTCTGGGGCAGACAACGTAGAATACTATGGCAGCCATAAAAAGCTGGACAGCCTGCCTGGATTCGTGGCGGCTACCGATTCGACCATGTAAATTCAAAAAAAAAAACAATATATGAATGTAGATAAATGAAAACAACCTAGTGGTAGTGAAAAACAAATAAATGGATGAAGACCTCTAAGATAGTAGCCTCATCCTTAGGGCTCAAACACTTGTCCACCAAGGGCAATAAAATAAATTCAATTTATCATAAGAGAACTCCATAAAGTTTCAAAAGCTTTATCAAATCACTTGGTAATTGTAGTAAAAAAAAATTTAGCACTTATCTTTAACTTGTTGGTAGCTTGCTTGTGATTAAAATTAAGGCTTCAAACCCTTTATTTATAAGGAATTTGAAACAAGGATGGGTGGAAAAACCAAGGGAAAACAAATTTCAAAATATGTAAATTTGAAAAATAGGGTTTTCTAATAGAAAACCCTACCTAGGCAAAATCACACCCCATAAGGGTCGATCATGATTTTGCAATAGCTAGACCCATGTGCATTTTTTTGGTACTTTAGGGTATCATATAGAGTTAGAAAGAGAGAAAAAATATACCGTAGGAAAGCTATTTATGATTCCAATACAATGGTATAGGTTTTGAAAGGAATGGAGAATATTTGGTAGGGAAAATTTGGCTCAAAAATAATCCTACTTTTATGAGAGGAAAACTCAAGATCTAATAAAAATGACTCATCTTAAAGGGTCAAGTTTCCATGTCTACAGAATTCAAATTCTTAGGCTACATAGATATAATTTTCCTTTGGGTGTGTACTATACTTTGATGGAACAAAGTGAATTATTGAGGTAACTGGCAAAGCTTAGATGATTTTTGTTAACTATAGGTGTTATCATTGCAGATGTGTTGGAGTCCTTCAATGGGAAAGATGAATAGTTTTTAAATTTACAAGTCAATTAAAGGAAGTTATATAATTTGTTCTAAATTTATAATGGACTTCTCTTATTTCCCTTCGAGGCTAAATACTTCACTACAAAATATTTAAAAGATATTCTTCCAAATATTGAGAATTCCATAATCAATTTTTGTCTACATTTATATTTCATTATTATCAATATTATTATTGGTGCTACTAAAGTTATACCTTTTGTGAAAAAAAAAACAATTCAATATGGATTATGGTTGGCACATGAATGTAGAAAGTATCAAGGAAAGAAATTATATCAAAATATACAAATAAAATAGTTCATGGACTGGGAAGAGATTCATCCTCCTTTTAGCAATATCTAGGATAATTCCTTAACTCGATGTTATTAGACATTAACCCTCTAGTCATTTAGCCTATCTGGCATAAGAAGCAATAATGGAATATATCATTTCTATGATTGATTATTTGTTTTGCATTCTTACCCTTAGAACTGGTATTTTTTGGTTTATTTTCAATAAAATAAAACTAGTATTCTCAGTTTTTAGATTTTACTTAAGAAAAACTTCTATTCTTTGGGCACAAAATGAAGAAGAATGGATTTACCTAAAGATCCTCATTTCACATTTGAAAGTCATGTTGAGAATATTCATGAATAAATTCAATTTATTAAAATTTGATAATTAGCATGAATATAGTTTTTTATATGGAGTTCGACCATCACAGCCTTTTTGGATATTATTGTTTCAATACTCAACATGTTTCTCAATGCATCATCCTATCTCAGATATCAGATTTTTTCTAATTTCTACTTCCACTTTTGCTTATGAAAACATGTTACTTTTAAAAGTGGTTCCAGTATATTCTAAAAGCAAATACCATAATATCAATCAAATAACTCTTTAAAATACTGACTAGTTGATTTTAGTTCTTTACATATCCATCAAATGTATTGTTTTGTAGAGGGATGAAATATGATTACTTTTATACATATATTTAATTTTTTGATCTACATATACCATTTTTACTTACCAAAAAATACTTTTCATAAATATTAATATGTGGAGGTTTTCAATCTTCATATACCCACCTTTTAATCTTCATATACCCACTTTTAAATATTGATATACCATTTTAATATTCATATACCCGATTTTAAATCTTGATCAATGGATAATTTGTTGGGTTATTTCATTATAGCATAAGAATCAGGTAGGGAGACCTGTTATCTCCATATATCTTTATCATTATGGTAGATGCTTTGGGAAGAAATTTGGAAAGAAACAGAAATTACGGTAATATCAAAGGTCTAAAATATTCATCCATTGGTGAAGCTTTATCTCATCAAAATTTTGTGGATGATACTTTCTTGCTTGGGTAAGCTATAGAGGAAGAAGCTCTAGAGTTTAAAAAAGTCCTTGATTCTTATGAAAAAGCTACAGGCCAAAAAATAAATTATGAAAAAAGCATAATTATATTTTTAAATACGAAGGAAAGTATAAGAGATAAAATAGTTAAAGTGTTGGGTTGTAACGAGGAAAATTTCCCTATCACCTATCATGATTTACCTTTGTTTATAGGCAAGATGAAAGATGAACTTTCGAATCCAATCATTAATAAATTTAATAGGAAACTTCAAAGTTGGAAGGGATATCTGTTATCCTCTGTAGGGAAAGTACAACTCATAAAAAACATGCTTCAAAACCTCCCTAATTATTTCATGTATTTCCTAAGGATGTCAAGGAAAGTGGAAGAGACTTTAGAAAGACTACAAAAAAAAAATTTAAGTGATGGCACTAAATGTAAAAAATGTATACATCTAGTAGCCTAGGATAATTTTTGCCAACCATTATAGAATGGGGATCTTGGTTTGAGGAAGATGAGAGATCTAAATAGATCCCTTCTATCTAAACATGGTTGGAGGCTTTGCACTGGAGCATCAGGGAAATGGGCTAGCATTATCCAAAATAAATAGTTGGAGGGTAGAAACTACTTTATCAGTCGTTCTAATCTTCTACATGGATCTTTTTTTTGGTAAAATATAATCAAAAGTAGGAAATTTCTATGGCAAGGTCTAAAATGGAGAGTAGGCAGGGGAGAAAAAATTAACTTTTGGAAAGACCCTTGGATTCAAAAAGAGCCTTTAGAAAACTATAGAAAGTTCAAATATATTAAATAGCATTTAACCAAAACCTATAGTAAGAAAATTAATGGCTACATTCATAGGGTGGGTTATTTTTAGGAGTGGAAAACCGTGCAAGAAGATATACAAGGCTCGGGGGGTAAATATCTACAAAACCTCCTAAGGAGTTATTATTTAGGTAGAGGTTTAGAGGAGGATCAGATAATTTGGGGAAGAAACCAACAAGGCTAGTACTTAGTTAAGGGTAGATATAGAGTCTTGGGCAAAGTAACCTCAGATAAACCCGAGCTTAAAAGAATTTGGAAGCTAAAAATCATTTCTAAAGTTGCTATTTTTGGACTTCCATTCTCAATAAGATCCTTAAAAAAGACAATATGTTCAAAAGAGGGATTGTGGTTCCAACTATTTGTATCTTATGTAATAGATAGGATGAGTGTGTGGACCACCTATTTGGAACATGTGATTTTTTTTCATGATATCCTAAATATATTATTGAGAGAAGTTAATGTTGCTTGCGTCATTCCAGATTTTTTAATCAAGATTTGCGAACAATGACACTTAGGAAGCAGTATTTTTTAGCAAAAATACATTCCACATATTTTTTGGGGGGTTTGGTTGGAAATAAATATATGAGTGTTCAAAAATAAAACCAGAGTAATAATTTGGGTTTATGCTAGAATAAAAATAGCCCTATTGGAGGATTGTATTAAAAATATTGTTGGCTAGGAAAATATTGCAATGATCCTATCTAGAGAAAAATATATCTTAAATACATAAAAAATCAATAAGGTGAGACTAGATACCATATGGGAACATCCCCACAAAGACTAGGTAAAAATTAACTTCGATGGAGTTGCAAAAGGTAACCTAGATCATGCTTGTGGTGGGGGCCTTATTAGGAATGACAAAGGTCAGGTAGTGGTTGCATATGTTGAGGATATAGAAATTACAACAAATCACCAAGTTGAAGCAAGGACAATGCTTACAAGCCTCTGAATTGCAGTAAATATAGGTTTTAGGAGAATTGTTCTTGAGGGGAATTCCAAGAATATTATAAATTCCCTTCAAAAAGAGGAGTTAAATAATTCTATTATTTTCCAAATAATTATAGATGCGAGGAGTATTTTGGGAAACCTAGAAGAAATTCAAGTTAAACATATTTATAGAGAGGGAAACAAAGTTATTGATAAAATGGTGAATATGGCAGTTAAATATAAGAATTTCAAGGTTTGGTCATATGCCCCCATGGATTTGGAAGAGATTATAAGAATTGATAATGAAGCTAGCATATAAAGAGGGCATAGAAAAGTAGAATACTTATTGGGATCATGCGATGAAGGATTTGAGCACACTAAATTACATTATTATTAGTAGTTTCTTTATCAATTATGTAAAGCATTGAGCACTACATAAGCTACGTTAAATAGAAGTATAGTGGGAGGAATATCATTTCATCTTCTCCATCAACAGGTTTAGCCCAATTTGGTTTGGTTTACTAAGATAGGGTTATCTTTCATTTGTATCATATTCTCTTATTTTTTTCTTGTATATCTTTTGAGCTTTGTGTAAAGGGTTGAGGCCCTTCAACCCATTTATTTTATCAATACCAAAAAAATATGTGGAGGTAAATTCATAGCATAAATATCAAATAATGAGAACAAAATTCCAAAGTAGACATTTTCATATCACCATTAAGGATTTCCTAGAGGAACATCTAACTTATTTCATATTCACTGTAACAAATTCCATATGAAATGACTTACAATAAAACTTTGGATTACATAAGAAAAAAATATTAGAATGATTTATGAATAGATAATATCATTTCTAATACTTATTATAATGAAAATTCAATAAATTGAAAGAGAATCAAATAAATCATTATACTATTTACATTCATAAAAGAAAAATATAAATAAATATTAAAAATTTAATGTTATGTCCATAGACATTAAAATTCTTGAATAAAAATAAAATATATCTAATAATTGTCCAAAATGATGTGTAAGTGGAATCATATGTACTACCAATGATACAATATCATTTGTCTTCGTAAAAATAAATTGATGTTATTAGATTGTAATAGAATAAATGATTTACCTTACAAATTTGTCAATTAGGCATGTGATATCATCAACGTTAAGATTTTTGGTGTTTTTTTCTTAAAAAAATCAATATCAAATAAATGAGTCGGTGTGATGTTAAGCATATGTAACAGATTTGTGGATTAAATTTACTTAAAATACAAATGCAACTATATACTGTGTTTTTCAACTGTTGTATAGTTTTAACAATGAACAGTCTATTTAGAAATGAAATATCCACAATCATCACGCATGGAAATTCTTATTTATTCTTAGTAGAAATTTCGTTGCACAATATCGATCATGCCTGGCCATCTCTAACTTAAACATGGTATTTTCACAATTTTATGCTATTGTCAATTTAAAAAATTAAAAAACAAAAATTCAAAGTATGAATAAAATTTAATCATTAACTTTAGACACCCAAAAGTCGCACATTGTCCCTCTCTCTATTTATGAAGTCAATCAATTTGCAAAACCCTCAAAAATTGCATAAATTGGCTAAAAACACTATTCATTCATAAAATCCACTATTCACCATCCTTAGCCCCTTTGGGATAGCTAAGCCCCTTTCTACACTTAATCTTGGGTCCTTATGTGACCTCATCCCTAACTCAACCAAGGTTGAATTCCTCACCATGGTTAAAAAGCACTTTATGCTAAAAAGTCAAAATTTTTGGTCAAAACATGCTTTATGGCTAATATCATGCTTAGTTAAATCTCATCCTAATTTAATTTGAGCTTGCCACCTCACCTAGTCTACTTTGACTAGCCTAGCCTTCCACCTCACCTATTATAGCCTATCCTATGTTAGCGTATGTTATATTTTTATTACATTATTAGTCTTATTGTTATATGCTAACAATATTCGTTAGCATTTGGTTAGGCATTTGGTTAGGTTGGGTTATTTGGGGTGCATTTGTTATTCGCTAGATCTACTTCTTATGGGCTAATTAGAGCCTAATGTAACCCTATAAATTTACTCAATACAATGCTCTATCCTATCGCTTCTCCTAACATGGTATTAGAGCCATATTATTCGTGGCTCTCGTAGCTTGCCGACTAAGTGGATTGGTCAATCTGAGCATCTTGGTCAACTAGCTAAATATTCTAGTTTGGATGCGGGCACCCTTGCTGACAGACCCTAAATTTATGAAGCAGACAATAGTGCATAGGCTTCGAGCTACTAGTTGACATGATAGTGCGCTACCAGATATGACCATATCTACCACCTAAGAGACACGGGCATGTGGATATCATATCAAACCCTAGTAGAGAGAGGTAAATGACACGAATGACAACCAGTACATGTGGTAGATATGGTAGGCTAGACATGGGTGACACCTAAGACCTGAACATGATAGACCTATGCTATATGGACAAACCTAGGTTGGAACTTACAGTTGACACCTAGCCTATCGTGACCTAGATGCACCCTAGCTATGAGGACAAATCCAAATCTGATAGGTACACTGACAGACGTATCTTGTTATAGCACAACCACCAGATCTATATGATAGACATAGATACCTATGGGATGAACCATGTGGTGACTACAGACTCAAGTGGCTAGATCTGTTGATTAGACAGACTTGGGCAGAGGACCCAACACTACTAAATCCTAGACCTCTAGAAACTGGACTAGATTCGAAGCCAATGCGTGGAAGCCTACAAATAGCTCAATGAGGAAGCCTAGTGGACAACTGAAGCAGTGAACATATGGCAAAACATAGGCAAGGGGTTCATTACCCAAAGGTAATCGACATGAATATTATCATCTCCTATTTTTAAAGCCTAAAAATACTGCAATATCATGTATGTGGGATAATGTCATCCCAATGCCATTGAAACATTACCGACAAGACGTGTAAATTGTATTTTCCAGTATTCCCAGTGCAAATGAATTATAGACCCCAAAAATTCACCCTTATAAGGCTTCCCCCTTGTTTATTTTTTAAATGTATGGTTTTGAAAAATGAAATAATTTAAATGTAAAAAAAAAAAACCTTGGAGACATCTTAGATAATTTCCTAAGGGGGGATATACTTTTGGTAACTTTTCTAAGGGGGGATTTATTCTGGTGCATTTTTGCCCTTTTACCAAGAGGTCATTTGTAAAATCCTTTTGTGGCTTCACAGTTGAAATTTTTTGTAGTAAGGGGGGATTAAATTTTTTAATCCACCGTCTCCTATATTGCACACAGGGGAGATATAATTTTGCAAAACCAAAGGGGGAATCCTTATAAGGGTGCATTTTCGACAATGATCAACACCTTAGTCAGATTATTTTTGCAAAATTTTATTGTAAAAGGTGCATTTTCGATAGCGATCGACACCTTAAAAATGGGTAGATCAAAGAAAAAGCAAGCCCCAAAACCAATTGATGATGTTGCAAATTCAGTTAAAAGTCCCTAATTTCTACCAGAGATGGATGGAGATGATGTTATGAGAAGGGCACAATTCTCACACTAAACAATGGTTTAGTAGCCCTACTCGACGATTTTGAATCTTGTAAAGACCTTCAAACAAATGGTGCTCGATTCCCTATTGGTGTTATAAGGGAGATTTACACATTATTAGTTACACTTGAAATTGCTCAAATTAAAGTGAAAAGGGACATTAGTGAGGAAACAGAGGTCAAACTCCTAATGGTCAATGCTTGTAGTGATCCAAGTGACCTTCATCCTGTGGTGGCAAATACTTGTTGTGACACATGTGACCTTAAGCCCATGATGGCTAATGATTGTTGTGATATAGGTGACCTCCTACCTTCAATGGTAGATATTAGTTGTAGCACAGGTGATCTCATTTCAATAAGATATTTTGCTTGTGAAACTAGTGACTTAACAACTAAACCTCCTCAAACAGAGCACCATAATCTCATCAAATGTGACAAATGCCATATTGTTAAAAACATTGATGAATATGATGAAAGTGGGTGTTTTGAAAAACACACCAAAGGATATGGATCCAAACTGATGAAGAAAATGGGATTCAATGGTGAGAGATTAGGTAAACATGAACAAGGCATTAAAACTCCAATAATGCTAAATTTCAGGGCAAAGAATGAAGGCCTTGGCTATACTGGACATGCAAGTACCAATAATTTCATGTTTGTAAAACCTAAATCTCCTACATTTCCTAAAAAACATTATTGTAGTCATTGTGGAAATATAGGACATTTTGCAGCTAGATGTTGGAAATTACATCCTTGTGATTCATGTGGATGTACGAATCACTCTTCTTCAAGATGTTGGTACAAACTGAAAATGGCCAACAAGGTTCATATAGATTGTGGATGAATAGATCACACACAATGGACCATGATGAAAGCAATTTTGTATGGCTTATATCAAAAAGGTAAAACCTATGGTAGATCCTAAAGAAAATCCAATGACAGATCGAGTGGCAGTCCCAGAGATAATGACCTAGAGACAGACCTAAAGATAGACCCAGAGACAAAGTTCCATAGGTAGATCTATAGGAATATCCAGAGGTAATGATCCAGCGGAAGATTCACTAATAGATCTAGAGATAGACCCAAGGTACAAATCCAGAGGTATGCTTAGAGATAAAGCCAGAGCCATAGCCGAAGACAAAGCACGAGCCACCATTATTTCATTTCTCTTCTTCTTCTTCACTATATTGGGGCAGTTATCTACTTTACCCAAATATTGTTGTATGAGGGGATGATAGTGTATCTAGTAGTTACATTTTTACCCAAATAATGTAATAAGGGGGTATATTAGTGTATGTTATATTGTTATTACATTATTAGTCTTATTGTTATATGCTAACAATATTCGTTAGCATTTGGTTAGGCTGGGTTATTTGGGGTGCATTAGTTATTTGCCAGATCTGCTTCTTATGGGCTAATTAGAGCCTAATGTAACCCTATAAATTTACTCAATACAATGCTCTATCCTATCTCTTCTCCTAACATCTTAGCCTTACCACATCTCACCCAAATATTTCTCCACTTCACATTCCCCTAGGTCATAAATGAAATATGCAGACTTTTGCACAAAAGAAGCAATTTTTAATTGATAGATATTTCCAAAAAGGTGTTCATTAATGCCTAATGGATATTTTTAGCAAGTCATCATTATTTGTGAATGGGTGAAGGATTCTCTCACAAAACCTCATTTATGAACCATGAAACCTCAGGGGATACCTCCTAGGTGGACACCTCACCCTTGCCACCTCATAAGAGACACCTCATCCCCTCTCCCTCACCTTAGCCACGTCTATAAATAGAATGTCACTTTCACCTTTTCATAACAACCAACTTTTGCTTACCAAAACTCTGATGAAATCACTACTGCCATTGCATCCAATACACATCTATCACACAACCATCATACAACCATTGCAATTGATTTGTTGCTTTCATGGAGTTCTTTTGTATTTGATACATGTCGATAATCTCCTGAAAAGTGCACTTTCTAAAGGTGACCCACACAAAAATCAAAGAAATTGTTGCTCCAGGACAACCAGAAAAGCTAACTTATAGATTTAGTATCAAAATAACAGGTTCGCACAACCCTTTGCGAACCACTCGATCTAGGACCAGTTTGCATGACCCCATGTGAATCTCTGCTACAGGCACCAGAATCATCAAAAAAGGTAAGTATAGTCTATTTTAGTGTTTTTATGTTGTTTTCAGTAGTTATTTTCATGTTTTAATGTTATTTAATGAGTCTTTCATCTTCATAACCATGGGATTTGATTGAGGCTGACCCCCCAACACACTAACAAGATTTTGCTTGTCGACAGGTCCATCAAGTACAAGAACACATCCAAAAAGTGGTGGCCCATGAGCAATAATCCCACCTACACTAAGGAACACAAAAGGATGAATCTTGTTGCTTTTGTACCAACCAATTTCAAAAAGGGCTTCCTTCGAGAAGACCCCATTGTAGCCTTCAGGTCATATTTGTAAAAGGATATCAAATCATGTAACTCTTTTATGATTTCAATACAAAATTCAATAGATTCTATGATATTCAATGAGTGTTATAGTATTTTTGTTCATTTCATTCTGGCACACATGGTGGGACCTCCTGTTGTAATCACAATGACATTGAGAGGGGGGGTGAATCAGTGTGTTCTTTAAAAAAACTTCTAAAACAATTAGATTACAAAACCAGCAGCAGTTTAAAGCAGATAAAAGAGATACTAAATGCATCAAGAAAGCATCACACATAACACAACATTTTAACGAGGTTCACCAATGTGGCTACTCCTCAAAAAGACTGCTTGGACTACCATCCAAATCCAGATCAATGCAAAGCTACAACTTTACATAATCCTTTACCAGCACCAACCGGAAGGAGCACCAACCCTTTAACTTTATCTCGCTTCAACGTAATGGAGCACCAACTCCTATTTTACCAGCACCTACTAGAAAGAGGCACCAACCCCTTAATTTTCCAGCACCAACTGGACAAATTGTTTACCAGCACCAATTGGAAAGAGGCACCAACCCCTTAATTTGCCAGCACCAACTGGACTTCAATATTGAATAAAAAAAAATGTTTGACATATACCTTTGTTATTACAAGACTCTAACTGGTCTACATCACCTTTGCAATCTCTATGCACTCTGCTCTCTCTTGCACAATCACTTCACATAGTTTGCTGCACTGCTACAGCCAGACTTTGCAATCAACTTTGCCCTTCGTGCTTCTCTGCACACTCTGCTTTCTCTGCGCACACGCTTCGCACACTCTGTGTCGTTTCACATTCTGCTCTCTGCTCAAAACGAACTTCACTTTCACAAACACTATGCTCGCATTCACACTTTATCTTTACACCCCCTTTTCAAACTCGAAGTACCCTTGCTTTTATAGAAGAAGTTTTAGGAACAAACCCTAAAAGAACGTCGGTTGAGAAACCCGAGAATTTGTTAGCTGCCAAACCCTAAAATCCGTCAGCCCAGATTTAACTTTGTCGGTCTCAAACACTTCTTCCACCTTCGCCACTTTCCTGTAGCTTATTGCCGCGAAATAGTAACATGTCGGCCCTTTTAATTTAATTTAATATTTTAATTTAAATTTTAAATAAAATAAAATTTAAACTAAATATTTAAAATTAAATATCTTCATCACCGGGGCATCTTTTTCAATGAAACGAAGAGCCAAATTGAGTTTTAAGAAAAACCCATTTCAAATATGTTATCCATGGTTTTAAATAAAACTTTTTATTTTGACTGCCTTGGTTTTCACAAAAAACCTTTAAAATTTAAACTAAATATTTAAAATTAAATATCTTTATCACTAGGGCATCTTTTTCAACGAAACGAAGAGCCAACTTGGGTTTTAAGAAAAACCCATTTCAAATACGTTATCAATGGTTTTAAATAAAACTTTTTATTCTGACTACCTTGGTTTTCACAAAAAACCTTTTCGCTTCTTGACATCTCAGGATCTGAAGACTTCTTCTCATTCTGAATTATGTTTTCTATTTCTGTGCATCTATCATTTAAGGACTCATGATCTGACTAACTTCTGAACTTTATCCTCTGAATCTGAGTGACTTCTGAACTACCTATCCATTGCATCATTAGATCTAACTGACTGTATTGACAACAATGACAATCCTCCTGCAACACCTTGCTCAACACTGAACTCCTATCCATTGTACTTTGGCTGCACCTTACTGTTCAATAAACTCTTGTCCATTGCATCAATAAATCTGTCTAACTGTGTTGACAACAATGACAATACTATTTGCTGCACTTTGCTCAACAATCTCCCCCTTTGGAATTTTTGGCAACACATGTGCAATTTTCCTGTAAATCTTCTCCCCCTTTGACAATAATACCAAAGGGCTGCTGCAGACTCCCCCTGAGTCTATGCACAATATTCTTAGACACAAATGATTAAAATTAGCAAATATTCCAAGCATGAACAAGAAGAAAAACAAATACACAAATGCTCCCCCTGAGTCCAAGACCACTTCATTTCATTGATTGACAACATCATGATAAGCATAATAGGCATCAATAAAATCAATAATGTGAATAGCAGAAATAACCAGTGAATGACACCATCACCGTCAACTTCACCAATATAACATGTGTAAGAACATGACTAAACCACTGTCTTCTGTGCAACTACCCTTTGTTGCCTTGCAAACTCAAACTTGTCCACTGTTAGCGAAGGCATACAATAATCTTATATAGCCAAATTTTTGTTCTGCAATGCCAGCAACATCTGCATACAACTTCACCATGCATATTGGATATATTATCAACAAGCTTGAACCCAATGACACTGTTTGTCTCTCTCTGCAGATGAGAATCTAGCGAGGCTACCTCAAACCACTTTCAACTCCGTGCAAGTACCAAACACCTGTACCACAGCACAACCAACATCTTTTCTCAACCAATTAGGGCTTTAGCAACAATGCTTATAGACAAGGTTTAACCAACATCATTCAACTCAAGATTAACCTTGAAGCATTCAACCAATCACTAAATGAAAAGGAAACTAGTAGACATCCTTTTCCTTCCAAAGGTATTTGAAAAAGACAACCATCAACATAAATCACCAAGGCAAAGAATAACTTGCTCAAATCAAACTCAATGGAGTAAGCCCAAATCATGTATCAAGAAAAGCATTAACTTGATCAAAACAACCACTATGAAAGCAACTCAACTATTCATCACCAGGCTAGAAATCATCTGGCTGCTCATTAAAAACTTTTTCTTAAATATTCCCATTCAACATGCTGATTTCACTTTTGTCAATAGAATTGACAAGTGACTCACATCTGTACCAATTTTTGTCCAGCACTGCAATTTTACTGCCAACTCTTACTTTCAACTATGCATGTCAGAAGAAGACATTTTGTCAAACACTTTATGGCCAACCGTAGTGCACTTTACTCAGCCTCAAGCTTCTTATCCTTGGACTGGCATTAAATCAATAGTTAAAACAAAACTATCTATGAATTAAATATATTCACCAAGGTGTCATGAAAGATCTGGCAATCTTCACATCAAAGAGTAAAAACAAATATATGCTGCTCGAAACACACATACACAGCTAGGGCAAGCATTCTTTCATTGAGCAAATTATCTGGACTATTATGATTTGTAATTTTGAACAGTGGTATTAAGAATCATCAACAGTACAACAGTGACATATCTCAAAACTACCAATGGTGACAACTCTCAAATTAAACACCACAATTCACGACATTTCCATAAACCACTATATAAACTAAAAAACACACTTTAACAACTATACAACATTAACCTGACTGCTTACCTTTCATCCTCATATACCTAGACAAATACATAGGAGCATTAAAATAAAACTTTAATATTGCTCCTCCTGAGGATGTGCCACCTGGAGTTGCTTAGAGCAATGGTAGAGTAGCCTCCTTTAGTCCAAGGAGACACAATTTCCTTTCTTCGTCTTTCTCGCAATTTCCTGAACTTGAGCTTAGGTTTTTCAACAACATCCCTATTTTGCTTCTGTTCGTGAACTTGAACATTTCTCTTGTGGGGTTGTCTCTTGTGCATTCTTGATGGATGATTATTTTATTTTCTTTTATGCACATGATATGTTCTTTGTTGGTGTTGTCCTCTTTGTGTCTGATGAAATCTAGGGTTTTGCCTTAGATTAGATATAGAAGTGCTTGGACAAAACCTTGCTATGTGCCCTTGACCGTTGCATTTAAAACATTGCACATGTTTTATTCCTTGTCTGTATTGCATTCTATGTGTATGATGAAATCTATGGTATTGCCTTAGATTGGATACGGAAGTGCTTGAACAAAACCTTGCTATGTGCCCATGGCCATTACATTTAAAACATTGCACAAGGTGTTCACTCAAAAAAATAGAAGTATTTTTATCAGCATAACTCTTTGATCTATTGTTCAGTCCACAATAAATTGCCTTGTGACCAAAGTGGTTGCATTTAGAACAATAGCCATAAAAAGCATTATTATTAAAAAAGTGAGAGTGAGAGAACCTCTTTTCTTGTGGTTGCTTTGTCTGTAGATCTTCTTTGATATTTTCTTCCTTTTGAGGATTCAGCTTCAGACTTTTCTTGTTTCAATCCTTCAACCGAGGACTTCTTCTTCTCTGCATATTTGGAGGATGAAGGTTGTTCAGCTTCATATCCAAGACCAAACTTAGCTATGGAGCTTCTTTGTTGATTTATCATTGTATCTAGCAACTCTGTGCTCTTCTCAAATTTGAGATTTATATTGGCCTCTTTTAGTTGTTTTTTCAATGAAACAATATCTTCTTCTTGTTGGCAGCATACAGTATCTTTCTCATTGATCTGAGACCTAAGAATATCTTCAATAATTTTGTTCTGTTCTACTTGCAGCTTTAGATCAAAAATAACCTGTTTATATTCCTCTTCACTTGAGCTGTATACATCATTCTTATTATCCAACTGTGTCTTCAAGGCTTCTTCTGATTTCTTGGCCTTTTGAACTTGTAAGAAGAGATCTTCAATCTCATCCTCATATTCTTCTAATTTCTTGGATAGTATTTTGTTATTTTTCTTTTCTATTCTCCACTCTTCAAGAGGAGATATCAACTCTCCTTCAAAATCCACTTCAGCCTCAAGATTTTCATCACAAACTTCAGGATTCACTTCTTCTACCTTTTTCGGTTCAAATTTTTCTTCTACAGGAACCGAAACTGACTGGGATGCCTTTTTGGATGAGGATATATTCTTATTAGCCATTGTGTACTAATCCAAGATCAACCCTGATTGATTTAGCCAAAATTGGGAACCTGGCTCTGATACCAATTGTGTAATCACAATGACACTGAGAGGGGGGGTGAATCAGTGTGTTCTTTAAAAAACTTCTAAAACAATTAGATTATAAAACCAGCAACAGTTTAAAGTAGATAAAAGAGATACTAAATGCATCAAGAAAGCATCACACATAACACAGCATTTTAACGAGGTTCACCAATGTGGCTACTTCTCAAAAAGACTGCTTGGAATACCATCCAAATCCAGTGAATGCAAAGCTACAACTTTACATAATCCTTTACCAGCACCAAGCTGGAAGGAGCACCAACCCCTTAACTTTATCTGCTTCAATAGAATGGAGCACCAACTCCTATTTTACTAGCACCTACTTGGAAAGAGGCACCAACCCCTTAATTTTCCAGCACCAACTGGACAAATTGTTTACCAGCACCAACTGGAAAGAGGCACCAACCCCTTAATTTGTCAGCACCAACTGGACTTCAATATTGAATAAAAAAAAATTTTTGACATATACCTTTGTTATTGCAAGACTCTAACTGGTCTACATCACCTTTGCAATATCTGTGCACTCTGCTCTCTCTTGCATAATCACTTCACACAGTTTGCTGCACTGCTACAACCAGACTTTGCAATCAACTTTGCCCTTCGCGCTTCTTTGCACACTCTGCTTTCTCTGTGCACACGCTTCGCACACTCTATGTCGTTTCACATTCTACTCTCTGCTCAACACGAACTTCACTTTCACAAACACTATGCTCGCATTCACACTTTATCTTTACACCCCCCTTTTCAAACTCGAAGTACCCTTGCTTTTATAGAAGAAGTTTTAGGAACAAACCCTAAAAGAACGTCGGTTGAGAAACCCTAGAATTTGTCAGCTGCCAAACCCTAAAATCCGTCGGCCCAGATTTAAATTTGTTGGTCTCAAACACTTCTTCCACCTTCGCCACTTTCCTGTAGCTTATTTCCGCAAAATAGTAACATGTCGGCCCTTTTAATTTAATTTAATATTTTAATTTAAATTTTAAATAAAATAAAATTTAAACTAAATATTTAAAATTAAATATCTTCATCACCGGGGCATATTTTTCAATGAAACAAAGAGCCAACTTGGGTTTTAAGAAAAACCCATTTCAAATCTATTATCCATGATTTTAAATAAAACTTTTTATTTTGACTGCCTTGGTTTTCACAAAAAACCTTTAAAATTTAAACTAAATATTTAAAATTAAATATCTTTATCATCGGGGCATCTTTTTCAACGAAACGAAAAGCCAAATTGGGTTTTAAGAAAAACCCATTTCAAATCTGTTATCCATGGTTTTAAATAAAACTTTTTATTCTGATCGCCTTGGTTTTCACAAAAAACCTTTCTGCTTCTTGACATCTCAGGATCTGAAGACTTCTTCTCATTCTGAATTATGTTTTCTGTTTACGTGCATCTATCATTTAAGTACTCATGATCCGACTAACTTTTGAACTTTATCCTCTCGCATCTGAGTGACTTCTGAACTACCTATCCATTGCATCATTAGATCTAACTGACTGTATTGACAACAATGACAATCCTCCTGCAACACCTTGCTCAACACTGAACTCCTATCCATTGTACTTTGGCTGCACCTTGCTGTTCAATAAAATCTTGTCCATTGCATCAATAAATCTATCTGACTGTGTTGACAACAATGATAATACTATTTTCTGCACTTTGCTCAAAACCTCCACCAAGAATTAGCTTAGTCACTTTCTAACAAAAATTGTAGCATATTCCTATATGGCAAGTAGTTGTCATATTTGAACAAACCCCAAACAAACAATGCTCTGAAATCCATCTCAGGACAAACCACAAAATGTTCATTGGTGCACCGATGAGCCTCAAAAGAGGGTAGAGAGTACACATTGGGCATGTGAATTCCCCCAATCTACCTCAAACTTGATACTTGATACCCAAGTATTGGTTCAGACACCCACAACCAATGACAAGGTATGTTTTGGGAGGTTAAGAGCCTCATGTTCTTTGGGATTGCATGTCCCCATACCTAGACCACAAATTATCTCTTGCCACAGCGTATAGAAGGTTAAAGCATCCTTGTATTTTTATATGGCAAATCAGTAGTTAATTTATTTTTCCTATCATTTTCTTTCTTCAAGTTTATGTGATATCTGTTTGAGGTTTGTTGTCTTGCTATTCTCAAATTGATGTTTTTGAACTTTTTGTGCAGGTATTTGTGCTAGAACACTCTAGAAAACTTAATATTATCATTAGGACCTCAAATATAGTCAGATCAATCCTCAGATATTTGTTTGCATGACCCCGTGTGAACCTATCAGAAGACAGGTTTGCATGACCCCATGCAAACCTTCCAAATTTGCATAGTTTTAGAATAGAAGGTGAACCAAAAAAATTTACGCACCCTTGGATGCAGGTATTGTGTGAAAAGTTTTGTTTTTCATCCATTTTGAAGCTGACCTTTTCTTTTGGGCTAAAAAATCCACAAAATCACATCTACTTGCATGTTTTAATTCGATTTACACCTGCTTTCTAGATTATCTTCCATTCCAATATTTTTCCTTCTTGTCATTTCTCTTCAAAAGCATTTAATTAGATTTAATTCCAGTCATTTTCCTTCAAAATCATCTAGTTAATTTCAATTATAGTACTTTCCCTTCATGTTCTTTCCCTTCAAAAGCATCTAGCTTAGCTTCAAGTTTAGTCATTTCCCTTAAAAAGCAATTAATTAGATTTCCCTTTTGAAAATCACTTGATCAAATTTATTTTTGTAAAAAATCAAGTAGATTTGTTTTGAAAAAACATCCTAGTATAGCTTTGTTTTGAAAATGCATTTAGAGTAAATTTACTTCTAAAATAGTACTACAAAAACAAAAACCACACACTCATGTCCTATTTTAATGGTGTAAGGAGCTAGTTTTAATCTCCAGCCCGAATTGGATTTCATCACCAATTCAAAACCAGAGTTCAGTGAGGTTAGAGTTCTACCCTCCACTGGTTCACCTGTAGTTTTAGTAACCATAGTATCCTCCCAAATGGATCATTTTAGCATTAATACCTGGCCGATCGTTCCCACTTTGAGTGTTGGTTATCTAGAATTCATCACTAGAAGGTACCTTTAGAGTGGGTAGTTTTAGAAAGCCCCTTTACCATAAGGCTTTTCAAATAATTAGTGGTAACAATTGATCATTACTATGGATTCCTTAAATGTGAGGGTTAAGCGAAAGCATGGGTATGCTAGTAGCACCACATTGACAACACGACCTCTCTTCATGAGATTTTATTGACTCATCAAAGCATTTTGAGTCTCCCCCTTTGGATACCATTTTACTATACCAAAATCCATCTAGGTTGCCACTCGCCCATTGGAAACATAGTTCTATTTTGTGCACTTTTGGACATTGCATAAGGTTCTATGCTATGACATACCCAAGTCAAATTAAAGTTCACCCATTCCCATGATTTTTTCCTAGGGCGGATACATACTTTAATAAAAATACACAAAAACAAAAAATAAATAATATTTTCTTATCATTGAGTCTCATGCAAGTGGTTACAACAACATATCAAACATGCTATAACTCAATCCTTAGTTGTTCCAAAGTTTCACTTCCACGCTATACACTGCACGATCTGTTTTTAGGTGATTTGAACCCCAGTGTGATTTTCCTACACTCATATTTATTCAAATGATTTTGTGTAAAACTTAGCTTCCAAGATACAAAACTACACTACACAGGTCTACACAGCACACAGAGGGTCTCCACAGCAGAAATCCATCCTTTGTCACTATTTCTAGTGGTTCGCACGACCCCATGCGAACTTCTAGTTGTAAAAGTGGTTCGCACCACCCTGTGGAAACCTATTTTTTAGGATACATATCTTCCATAGAGCACATAGACACTTCATACATAACATATCTATTATCTATCTCTATTTTTTATTGGTTTGCATGACCTCCTGTGAACCTCTTGTCTCAAAAGTAGTTTGCACGACCCCATGCAAACCTATGTTTTTAAGGATAGATAGTACCACACCCAGCCAAAAATATTCTTAGAGTCCATATTTCACATATTTTAGCTATTACTACACATCTTGCACATATCACCATACCAGTTATGCATAGTCATATATGTGAAGCCCTCTATCGTGTCACTAAGGTTGCTTAGAAAAATTTCATGACTATCAGTGCTTCTACTTCTTATACCACTAATCCATATTTTGCATTTGAGTAGGTTATTTCTGTAGGTCCACCTAACCTATTGATCGGGTCTTCCACCCCTAGTGCTAGTCCTATGTCCCATGTCACTTCATCCACTCCATCCCATCTCTTGGATGAGACCTTCAAGGAGATCCATCCTTTGGAAGATTTATCCTCTTCAAATCCTCCATCCACCTATTTATAGCATGTAATATATACCCCTCTTATTCATCCCATACCTATTATGGTGGTGGACAATTTTACTCCACCTGCTTCACCATCTACCACCCATACCTTCCTCGAGTATTACTTCGATCCACTTTTGAGAGATGACTCTGATTGTATCATTTCCCAAATCATGATCGATGTCATCACTACCATCTAGATAATAGGTATGATATTTATACATTGTTCTTATATACCACCACATTCTACATCTATCTCCTAGATTCCACCATCTCAGCAAGCTTCATTGAGTTACCAACCTTCATCCCAGCCACTATCATCACATCTCCTATAGTAATTTTCACACCCATATCAGTACTACTAGCTATCATCACCTAATATATCCCATCCCTCATTGTAGGTTCATCTGTAGTAGGTATCCTCATCCTCATAGCCACATCCTTTCACACCATACTTTGCTTCTCATCCAGCCACTATTTATCCACCATTTTCATCATATGGTCCCCCATCAGCCCCTTCATCCATTTCGATTATCGCCTCCACCTTCCTTTGGATATCCACCATTGAACCCCATGTACGAAGGTCATCCACCTCGATATTTGGTTCATCCTGAGTCCCTTCTCACCATCCCCTCCATACCGCCTCTATCCTTATAATTTATACCCCCATATTCACACCAGTATTCTTTCACCATACGTGTATCTCTTTCACCCCATCTTCTACACCACCCACTTTCTTTGTCTTTCCATCCACATGGTCCTCTACCACTACTTCTCAGGTGCAATCGACTTTCCAATATGTATAATAGCAACAAGTTCTCATGCCTTCTCAGTATATTCCTAGATACTATGATCAGTAGCAACAACCACCCACCTACAAATCTTCCTACATCTCACCCCACCCATCTCAAGTTCCCATCCTACAATACCAAATCATGTTGTACCTGATCTAAACTAGGATGCTTATTACCATCTATGGGAGGAACAATAGCTACAATATACACCCCATATGGATTATTCGTAACCCTCATCACAACCATTACCTGCATCCACATCATCATTCCCATTTCTAAAGCCATCAAACACCACCACAATGCTCTCTAGTGAATTTCAAGCCATGATTCATACATTGGATTTGTGCACAACTGGTTATGGGCCTTAAAAACCCACATATGATGAGTTTTGAAATGAACCAATTTACCCTTTTGTACCCATATATCCATATCCTCACCTAAATTTGATAAATTTAAAAGGAAGATCCTAGAGAGCACCTTAATAATTACAAGTTTGCTTGCTACCAACTGCATTGTAGTGATCCCCTTATGCTTCGCACATTTACATTTTCACTTGGAGGACAATCATTATATTGGTACAACCATTTACCTTACCATAGTTTATTCACTTTCAAACAATTGGCCAATCTATTTCTTGAGAACTTCTTGATTAACATCAAAACTAAGCTTACCTTATTCAATGTCTATGCTTTACATTAGTTTGATGACAAGCCTATTATTGATTTTATCACCCATTGGAGAGTGGTAATTCATGATCTCACCTTCACTATCCTACCTTCAGATCTCATCAAACTCTTTTCCAAGATTTATCATAAAAAAATCTCCCAGACATTGCATATTCATCAGAGTCAGACATTTGAGGAAGCTATTTCCCAAGCCAAATTTATCGAGAAAATCAAGGTCCACATGAAAAAAATCAAGCTTCAATAGAAGACACCCTACCCCACCAACTATCTCTAAAATCACCCTCCATACGTACTACCCACTACCAGACCATCTCAAACCAGTCAAGTACTCTTGAATTCTCCATATCCACCACCAAAATTTGTATCCACTCAAACACCTTAAGCCACACCTCTGTGATCACCTCAAAATACATACCAATTCAATCCTCCACTACTTACCACTCCATATATAGGAAATCCTCCACCATAGTCTAATCCATACCAAGGTTGTAACCCATGTTCGCCTTGCCCCCCACGCAATTGGACACCCTTATCTGAGCCTATGCCAACTTTATTATGTAGACTACATGAAGGAGATCTCATAACCTTTCCAAACATTCAACCTCTTAATACAAATTTTCCCCTCTTGTGGGACCACAATCCATAAGCCTTTTATGATTTCCATTGACAACATGGCCACACTCTTGATTCATGTAGTATTTTTGGCCATACCGTGTAAGACCTTATCAATTGAGGTACCATTCAAGTCTTAAATCCTCTTGCATCATAAAATCAAAACTTGGGGATATATCAAAATCCATTACCCAAGCATGGGGTTAATCTACCTCAAACTGATCCATTCTAGGTAAATCATGTCAATTGAGGTCCTTCCCAATAGGGATTTATGGGTATAATCAACATCGCAACTCGTAATAAATGCTATACACCCCCTACTACTACCCAACCACCCTACACCTCTCAAAAACCACCCGCTACAACCTCGCCTATTACCCCATTGATTTCTCCACCTCTACCATGGAATGTCATCATCATATGTGGTAGTATTTCTCATCAACTTTGTACTACCTCTACAAGGTTATCCATCTATGACCTCTTGCAGAAATCCCAACCTCATCATGAACCCTCGATTCTATCCTTCACTCTCTCGATCTCAAGACTCACAATACATATACATTTTCTAACTTTTTTGGCAATTTTTAGAGATGCTTACAACCTTCTATCAACTTCCATAACCATGAAATTATAGAAGTTGTAGGTGAGGGAGTGGATCCCACGTTACATATTCAAGCCTCCATCAATATCGTCACCTATAAGCATGTTCTCATCAACACAAGCTCATTCATCAGCATCATTTCTACTGATGCCCTTGGCCACCTTCACATTCCTCATTCCCATCTAGCCACTACATCCATAGACCTCTAAAAATTTGATGTCTTCATGCATCCCACTCTTGGTACCATTGTCCTTCCCATCATGGCTAGTGCCAAAAACATTTCCACTCTCTTCCATGTTCTCGAAGGTGAGATGTAGTATAACATCCTTTTGGGATACCCTTGGATTTAGGATATACAATGCATCCCTTCCACGCTCCATAATTGTATAAAATATATCCATAATGTCTTGGTCCACTACATCCTCACTGATGGTGATCCATTCGAATTCTGCAACATTATCACCCTTATCATCCATGTAATTCACCCCTATCCCATGTCGGTCCTTAGACAACACCTATCCCTCATATTTACAATCACCATCTACACCTGATATGAACAACATCACATCAACCTATTCAAATGCACCTCAACCTCCCACCACACCAGCTATTCCCACATTTTATCATCATCCTTTTCATCTTTCACACCACTTCCACCATTCATAATTTTTGTTGTCTTCTATCCTATATTCATCCAATAAACCACATATTCTCCCAAAACCCCCTCCATATGCTCACCACTTCATGTCCAAATCCAAAAAGATATGGGTAATTTCCAGTTCACCTACCACAACTTCCATCCCCACTTCTCAATTCACCCATGCCAATCATCCAATTATCGTAACACCTGCTGAGTGTTATGAGTGGACACAACATACCACTTGCCTTGATGATAAGTTAACTCAATCATATACACTAGGTCCTTGTGAATATAACATAAGCAATGCTCAAGTTCTCCCATCCAACATCTAGTCCACCCATGACTTTGATAAATCTCATGATGTTCCCTTAACTATTGGGGTAGTGGTTCCTCTTGGTCCTCCTAATAATTGCATGAAATTTGTATATGGGGGACTTGAATCATCCATAGAACCTCCAGCTTCACCACCACCACAAATGAGATTTTATGGTAACCTTGACCACATGTCAAATCCTAATTTTACCTAGAATTATTTGTGTATGTATAACTGACATGGTTATGGTTTGGGGAGATATGAATAGGTGTGTTGCACTCATATCAATACTCCCTAGTGCAAACCTACTGATCAATCAAGCATTTCTTACCATCCTCTGATAATCAGTTGCCTTGAGTATGAGTTACAAAATATAGATCTTGATCATGTCGACCTTATTTTTGATGAGGAATTTAATCTCAATTTATTGATAAAAATTTCTTCTACTCATTCCATAATTAATATTCCATCCACATTATTTCTTCCATCCCCACCACATGAGCCCCTCTATCCATATGAATTTGAAACCCTTGCTCACCACTTCACCACCTTATCACTCGATCCACTTGCACCCATCATCTCACATTTACTAGATGATCCACATTATTCACCCCCCCTCTCTATTCTATTTTTACCTATTCAAGAACTCCCATTGCATCATGGTCCATGTTCTCATTCTCCTTCCCCAACTGTGGTGTTAAACCCAGGCCGCCATAAGCCTTTTCTAGATTCATTGCTATCATCATTCTCACTCATCACAACCTTCATCACCTACCTCCACATTATCCACCACCTCGGTCAACATGATCTATGTTGACTTGTATGCTCAACTACAATATCTAAATTATCCCAATTACATTGCATCTCCTGTCATTGATTTTTATTTATTTTGATAAAATCTATGACATCCCCACCACCGTCCTTCCAAAACCACACATGCTACAATTTGCAAATGCACCTTTGCCATCCAATCTACCTCATATCCCATGGATTAATCATAAATATGTTTATCTAGATGATGAATTCCAAATCACTGAGTCCATCGATGACCTTCACCTCATTCCCACACCCACCCAAATTCATGATGGTTCTCACATTCTCATTGAGGACACTATTGAAGTTGACATTGGAAATGATTCGACACACCCTAACATAATTTACCTTGTTTCTAGCCTATCCAAAGAATAACATGTGCTTAATACCAATTTCCTTAGGTACTACATTAAGGTCTTTACATGGTCCTACACGGATATGCCTAGCCTTGACCCATATTTAGTCGTGCATAATCTTATCTTAGATAACAATACCAAACCTATTCGACAAAATTTATGCCACATGCATCCCACCATTTCCCTTATTTTCAAATAGGAATTACAGAAACTCCTTTATGTGGATTTCATACAGCCTATTAATTACCTTGAGTGGGTTTCAAACATAGTTCTAGTCAGAAAGCCCAAGGGGGGTATTTGCATTTGCACTGATTTTAGAGATCTTAACAAAGCTTGTCCCAAGGATAATTTTCCACTCCCTAATATTGACACATTGGTTGATGCTACAGTAAAACAAGAAATACTATAACTCATGGATGGTTTTTTAGGTTATAATCAAATTCATGTCAATCCAGATGATCAACATAAGACCTCTTTCATGACCCCTTGGGGAATTTTTGTTACAAGGTCATGCCTTTTGGCCTCAAGAATGTTGGGGAGACTTACCAACATGCCATGACCTACATTTTCCATGACATGATGCACAAAATAGTTGAAGACTATGTTGATGACCTCATCACCAAATCCAAAACCCGTGGTCAACATCTTGAGGACCTATGTCAAATATTTGATCACCTCTTGGAACATAATGTCTGATTAAATATGAGGAAATGTGTCTTTGGTATTACCATTGGTAAAATCTTAGGTTTCATCATTTCATAGAAAGATATAAATAGATCTCTTCAAAGTCCAAGCTATCCTTTACATACCCCCCCACGAACCTCAAACAACTACATGACTTACAAAGAAGAATTCAATCCATATGGCGATTTATTACCCAACTTTTAGACAAGTGTTAGTCATTCAATCACCTTCTTCAAAAGGGGGTCCCATTGAAATGGGATGATAAATTTCAATCCACCTTTGATGCTATCAAATCATACCTTACATCTCCACCAGTCCTCATCCCACCCCATCCAAATCATCCATTCCATCTATAAATTTATGTTAATGATGTCACCTTGGACACACTCCTTTTTCAAAAGAATGAAATAGACCAAGAATAAGTTGTATACTATATCAGTCACATATTGATTGATTACGAGACATGATATGCTTACATGGAGAAACTTTGCCTTGCCATCATTTTTACCACACAAAAGTTGTGACATTACATGATTAACCATACTACCTACATAGTTGTCTATTATAACTCACTTCGCTACATGATGGGTAAGAGCTACCACAATAGTAGAACATCCAAATGGATCATGCTCCTCAAAAAATTTGACCTTGAATTTATCAGTCAAAAATCCATAAAAGACCAAGTCATTGCAGATTAGTTGGATATGGCCCCTTTACCAAGTTCTGCGCCATTGTGTATCCAACTTCTATATGACTCTGTATTTCATATAAGCAAAGTAGAAGAGCCACTAGAGCCTAAATCAACTACTAAATTAATCCTCTTATTTGATGGCTCCCATTGCACAGATGTTGGGGGTGCATAAATAATATTTTCACACCATAAGGAGAGCCACTCTCATTTTTTTCAAATTAGGGTTTCCCTATACCAATAACAATGTTGAGTATAAACCTCTTATCCTAGGTCTAAATCAAGCAATATCAATGCACATATAGTATATGGACATATATAGTGACTCTCTCCTCATTTTAAATCAAATCAAGTGAGAAGGGCAATGTCATTGCCCAATATTACAATAATACAAACAGGTAGCCAAAAATTTGTTGGCCCAATTAGAGGGGTATGACATCACTACTACTCCACGATCCATGAACTATTTCACCAATACCATGGACTTTCTAGGATCACTCATTCCACAAAAATTACTTTTCGACATAACTCAAGTGTCCATTCACACCCTTTTCCATTTTATAATTTCCAATAATTTGCCTTCTCGTGATGATGGCATCAATATCATTGAAGCTAAACCACATGACCTATGGTTTTATCAAGTCAAGGATTATATTAAGCTCGGTATTCTACCACCTAATCTAAATCATACTCACAAATAATATTTTAAACTACGTGTCATTCATTATACATTGCTAGGCAATAATCTTTATAAGCGAAGTTATGATGGCATTTTATTGTGCTGTCATGAGACCTTCGAAGCCCAACGCATCACCCAAGAGGCTCATGATGGTACTTGTGGTGGCCACTTCAGTGGTATGGCCATTACTAAACATATTCTATAAATGGGCTATTACTGGCCCACAATGGAGCATGACTATTGTGATTATATCAAAAGGTGTGTTAAATGCCAACATCATGCAAATCTCACACATTTACCTTCTCAAGATTTGCAATCTATTCAATCAATATGACCCTTATCATAATGGGGTTTGGATCTCATTGGAAAAATCACACCTGCTTCATCCACCAATTACATGTTCATCATCACTACAACCAAATATTTTATAAAATGGGTTGAGGCCATACCATTAGTGCAAATGACCAGACCCAAAATTGTTGATTTCATCACTCAACACATTATTTGTCATTTTGGAATCTCATCCAAGATCATAACTGACAATGAAACACCATTCAATAACAAGAATATTTGCACATTATGTAATAAATTCAACATTCAAAATAGCTTTTCTACTCCATACTACCCAGAGGGTAATGACCAAGCAGAAGCTACTAAAAAAACTATTCACACCATTCTTCACAAAACCGTTGTAGAATCACATTATGATTGGCATAATAAAATACCATTAGCATTATGGGCTTACCACACAAGCATCCACACTCTAACTGGGGAAACCCCATTTTACCTTGTATATGGTGCCAACGCCATCATGCCCTTGGATCTTGAAATACCATCACTACAGATTTCCATGCAAGGATTTATAGATGATGATATCGCCCACTAAGCCAAGTTAGATCAATTGACCTTATTGGATGAACACCGCAATCATGCTATTGGACATACATGTGTTTATTAAGATCATCTCTAACGTGCCTATAATTATAAGGTACACCAATGAGAATTCCAAGTTGGAGACTTAGTCCTCAAGGAAAACTAGTAGATTACTAGCCAACCGTGCCATCTCCATGACCAATTTGCACCCAATTGGCTAGGCCTTTACATGGTTACTCAAAATGATATGGGGCATATCACCTTGCTATGTTAGAAGGTATTGCTGAACTTGATCCGATTAACATTATTAATTTGCGAGCATTTTACGCTTAATTGTAGGTATTGTAGCTCATCACCACTTGTACATGTGTTTATAATTCAAAATAAAATTCAATAAAAAAACAAACAAAAAAATCAATCAACAATAAAATACAAAAACAACAACATCATAATTTTTGGCATTCTGCGACACGGAGTCAACTTGCATTTATATATAATTATGCTTTATCTACTTCATTCTTTCATCCTTATTCATTATTTTCTCCTTCTTCTATAATGAATGTTGTATGGTCACACTTCGAGCGACTACATACCTTTCAATCTTCTTCTTCTTTTCTCTCCTATTTTTATTTTTTGTTATTCCAGTTACTCATCAATGTTGTATCGTCACGCTTCGAGTGGATACATACCTTTGATAAGTTTATTTCTTCTCTGATTATTTTTTTCTCCTTTTTTATTTTCTTTTGCTTCCTTTCATCCCTTATTTCTCCTTCACCCATCACTCTCTCATCCACGCGATCATCCCATTCCATTGTTTATAATACTGGGGCAACCTTGTACATAAATACTTACTTTTTGCACCCACACATGCATCTATACATAATTAGTGTAAATACCATGCTTGGGGAATTAAAAATGCACATGCTAGCATATCATTGTGATGCTCAAACCCATTTTCAGGATATAGGATTATTGAAATTTTTGAGTGCTTTACCCACAAATAGTTATATAATCAACCACCATCCAAAGTTGGTATATTTCAACAACATTTCCAGACTTCCCTTGGTTACCTTGCTCTCATTCCTAGATTTACTAGCACGTCCTACACACTAATTACATTTTGGAAATAGGACTAGCTACACTACATGTCGATTAATGCTTAGTAAAAATCACTCTGCTCATCATATCATTCACATGATTTCTCTCAAACCCAAGTATTGATAAAATGAAGTTACAAAATAAAGAGAAAAAGAGCATAAAACAAAAGCCAATGCCCACAAAAAAACACAACAGAGAAAAAATAATTACAAAAGAGAGGGAATCATAATACAGAGGTAGAAAATAAAATTCAACACCTCAAGAGTACTATCCAAACGGTTGAATCCCTGCATTCCTTAGGTCTTTACCAATGATCTAGCTCACAGGATAAGTTACCATGTAGTTATAAACTACCTTCTTCTAGAATGGTAAAATAAACATCACTTTACACACACAAATCCAGGATTGAGATCTTGTTTACCAAGATAGCCTAGAACTTGTTCAAAAAATATGCTTAGTTAGTCAATAGGCTTGATTACTTACAAATTGTAGTGTTTGAATCTTCTCACTATAACCTTCATATCCAACTTCCTTGAAAAAATGGAATGGATTACATCATTTGACTATCACAATGATGACAATATTATCCCTCAGCAACTCGTTTACATACTTTACATTATTAGCCTATGCATTTCCATTTTATGTCATTTCATCATGTCATTTCCTATTTATTTATGCATATTACCATTCCATTCATATGTAATTATCTACCACCACATCTACACTAATCATGTATCACCATAAGCAGAAACAAACAAACACACAAATGCAAGTAAACACAAGTACCATAGAATATCATATGTATATATATATCAAAACCAATGCCATCAGGCTACAATAACATGTGTGTGCCCTTACGGGCCTATCATCATCAGTACATGTACATACACCACCATAAAAATTGCCATACAACTACAATAAGGAGTGTACCCTCATAGGTACATCACCACAAAAAAATCCACTCATCCTGAGCACCCTCCAAAAATAATAAAATTTCTAGTCACTATACCCTCATAGACCCATCATGAATACCAAATTTTAGGATTATTGCCACTCCCCTCATATGTTGGACCCTATATAGCCACTACCTATGATGCCTCCACCTGTCCAGTCATTGCCTACGATGCCTCCATCTATTTAGCCACTGCATGCAATGACTCTGCCTCTCCACTCCCTCCAACCTATGGTGCCTCCACCTACGCTAGTGGTGTCATCCTCATTGGTGCATACAACATCATAGATGCCAACACCTACTAACCCATCCCACCAAATTATGTATGCTATGTTTGCTCCCTTTCACCTGAGGATGCAACAAGGAGAGAGATCCAGAGTACATCGAGATACGTATCCCTCTCACCATAATATCACCCTCTACTTGTATCCTCTTAGTAGCCTCCTTCATGTTGACTGCTATCAACCTCTCATTCCACTCCTACAACCTTACCTCCAAGCCACCTCCAATTGTGGCACTACCTCCCCCAAGCTAGCAATCTTCTTCTTGACCTACTCTCTTGCATGCTGCATATACCACACAATCTGATCAAGCTTCACAACCCTTTCTCTGTGAATCACCCTCACAACTTTATTATTGGCTCTAGATACATCTAATAGTCCTTGGATTTGTTCTTTAAACTCAATCATCTCATTTTTCTCTCTATGTGTTGCATCCTGCTCTCCCATAAAAATCACCACCTCCCGTCAGGTAGCATCTCGCCCTCCCTTCATACTATCCTGCTCCACCCTAAGCACATCCCATTCCTCCACTAATAGTTGTGTTCTCACCCTCACCTAATATCTCTCCTCTTGGGTGGCCCACAAGTTAGCCTCCAGCTCCTACACCTCCCCCTCCAAAAGTGAGCGATGAATCACCCAATCCATATCTATTTCAATAAGCTTATCTTTATGTCTCTTGACCTCCACTTGTAATTAGTGTACCTCATCCTCCACGCCCAAACCCAAATCACCACCCATATCCTCATCAAAATCCTCCTCCATCACCAGTGACTCATATCCTCCTCTCCTACATCTACACCCTCCCTAATATCACCCCATCCCTCCATTGATGGCCCCGCATCTCAATAATTCACCAACCAATCATGTTCATCATGGTGGGGCCTCACATACTGAATTAGCCTATCCAGCTCAATCTCATCCTCCTCCCCTAGCTCATGTGACCTCTCCTCCTCCTATACTCCCCCACATCTAAGTAGCACTGCCCTCACCCTACCTGGTATACCCCTATTAGGAAACACATCTGCTACCTTTGTTCATCCATCGACCACCCTGAGCATTGGCTCCCATACTTACCTCATATACCACATATCAAAATTAGGCATTGCCTCGATGTCATCTATATTCAGGATCATTATGGGCTCATATGGTATTAAATATAGTGGAGGCACCATTGGATCAGGCCTTGCATCACCCTTCACCCTATAAATAACAATAGGTAGCTCTGGTCTACCCTACCATAACCCAAACTACCGCTACACTATAGAGAAGGAGAAGTACTTCACCTACTATAAATACTCATCTACTACCCATTACCCTTGTTGTATGTGCACCAACTACTCTACATATTCAGACCAATCGCATGTCCCTCTCTATGGCCTCCACCTCATTGAACCCACCATCAAGCCATCCAATTGCTTTTGATGAAATATTAGATCTCCCTCCCTCACACTGCTCCTCTGACCCTCCACATATTCCCTCCATCGCATAACATATGATACATCCTATCCATCTAAAGTGTGTGTCTCATACGACAAGTATCTCGATCACAAAATTAGGATATGATCCCACACCTAAATATGAAGTAGTGGGATCACACTAATGCCCATCCTTTTTGTCCTCACCACTCCATGGATCTCCCTATACACATATGATAACAATGTAGGTAACCACACATACCCTATGATCCTATCCACCATATCACATAGGATGTCCATTATATTCTAGGGAAATATGACCCTTGAAGTATCAGGTAACTCATGAATCGCTATCAATAGCATCGTCATAGCAAGGTGATTACATAACTAATACTGATGCTAATACTTGGTGTAGTCCACCCCACCCTTAGCATCTACCCTCTACCACTACCATCCAAACACCCTCTCCAGAATACCATCTCTCAAGTCCTTGTCTACAGTTATCATCGTAATGCCCTCTATCAAAAAATGATAAGTCTGATAGATATCCTCCAAATTCATGATCATCTCTCTCATTGACAAATGAAAGATATTCCTATCTGGATCCCACCTTTCACACAATGCTGATATATATGCATGGTTCACATGAAACTCCTACATTACCCACACACCATACTCACCATATTGTAGTACTCCATTTTGTTTCTTCTACCTCACCAATATCTCCTCCATCCTCTCATGTGTGAATGCCATCAAAATCACAAAATTTGGATTAAAAAACCCTAAAAATCATAATTTGCACCCCGCCCGTTCGAATCGACAGGTTTGCATGACCCCATGCAAACCTGTCCTTTCACCCCCAAATTTTCACACCAGCCTCCACATAACCTAGAAAATCTAACAACTCATTCATTTTGCTGAATTTCATGCCAAATTTTTCTATTTTCACCAATATCTTCATCAATCGTTTCATCATCAATTTTCATCACCTCCATTGCCAATTCATTGCTTGAGGGGGTAATCATACAACACATCAAAATCTACCTTGCACATGATCAAAGATCCAATCATGGATACAAAAAATACCTAAGAAATTTTTTATTGAAGATTATCTCAAGTCTTCATGCTAGGACAAATATAAAAGTGAAATTTCTCTTCTCAATCAAAAATCCAATCCAAAACAAGGCAATATTTGATAAGCCTCAAAATGCCTCTAACTGTAGACACCTCATGGATTCCAATATTCATAGTGGTAGTTGTAATACCACTTGCGAATGAATCTCTAAAATTTTCTACCCTATGGCTCTAATGATTTGTCTGAAGAACGTGGACTTATACTAAGATGGGGGGTGAATAGTATAAGACTTAACCAATTAATAATTTTAACTTTAGATAGCAGTGGAATCAAAAAAACATTAATCAAGACATAAAGCATCACACATTGAAGACCCATTTTTAACGTGGTTCACCCAAAATGGTTGGGCTAAGTCCACAAAACTTTTCTTTAAAAGTTATCTCAAAGTTATTTGAGAATCCTTCCCAATTACAATGTTTATGAGCCTCGGCCCAAAGGAGATACCTTCCTCAAATCAGAATTTATGAGCCTCTGCTCAAAGGAGATACCTTCCCCCAATCATAATTTATGAGCCTCTGCTCAAATGAGATACCTTCCCCTCTACTCTGGAAATGATCCCTCAGAAGATCAACTACCTCTAGCTCTTGCCAGCATGTGGAACTCCTTTCCACCGAAGACCTCATGTCCTCAATGCTTAGCCTAAGAGACCTCTATCTTCTATGATCACGTCCACAGCAGCTCAGCAAAACCTGTACCAAACACAGTCAATCGGTCTAGTATAAGTCT
Organism: Wollemia nobilis; assembly: GCA_028583015.1. Lineage (NCBI taxonomy): Eukaryota > Viridiplantae > Streptophyta > Pinopsida > Araucariales > Araucariaceae > Wollemia > Wollemia nobilis. The sequence goes on from JAQPPZ010003182.1 coordinate 347,848, forward strand.
TTCTCTATCTGTCAGATCTGTCCAACTATTGAACAAATCAATCCTCTGCATACAAGCCTTCTCAAAGACTTGCCAAATCTATCCTCGGGTTCTTCTCATAGAACCAGTGCACCTCTATCCTCAAGTTCTCTGATAGAACTATCAAAATCAGCTCACAAGTCCTCTACTAGGACTTGTCCAAATATTCTCACAAGTCCCCACCAGAACCTGTCCAAAATTGCTCACAAGTCCCCACCGAAACCTGTCCAAAATTGCTCACAAGTCCCCATCAAAACCTGTCCAAAAACTGCTCACAAGTCCCCACTGGAACCTGTCCAAAAACTCAGCAAGCTCACCAAGAAAACTTTCTTAGTAGGAAATCACAAAGTATATTTTTAGAGACCCGATGTGATTTGTCAAACTCATAGAAGCATAAAGAGAATTGTTAGAGACTCAATATGTTCTATACTCAACTCCCAATCTCAAAACTCAACTCAAATCAACTTAGCTTAATCTCAATCTCAAATCTGAAAACTCAACTCAATATCTGAAATGGATAGGATAGAATGCTTTCTTTCAAGAACATGAAACCCCAACAATTGCCAACTATGCAAAGAATCACATAACAATGATACTCATGTTATTTTCACCATCAATTAGGGCTTCAACAACAATGCTCATCAAACAAGGTTCAATCAACACCATTCAGCTCAAAACACAACCTTGAAGCATTTCACAATCAACATTAGAAAAGGAAACAAGTAGAACTCCTTTTCTCTCCAACATTATTTGAACAAAAAGCATCCACCAACTCAAATCACAATAGCACAAAACAAATTTTTAAATCATCAACAAAGAAGTAAACCCAACACTTTAACCAAGTAAAGAATAGCTTGATTATAACCAATTTAATGAAAGCTAATGTCAATATCAAAGCTGCCCACTTAAGGTTTCACACTTTCACACAAGAAGCAATTCTAACCTTAAAACATCATGCTTTCATTTCCATAATCAACCAAAAACACTCTCAACATTACAAGAAATATTTATCCCTTATACACCTTATTTCTCCCTTATAGTCTTATCAACAATAAAATTTATCTCTCATAAGAATGCAATAAGATAATGCAAACAACACCTTAAAAAGAATCTTTTATCAAAATAAAGCAAGCTTCAAACTCCTTATAACTCCTAAGCTGTTTTTCTCTCTAATGAACTTCCTCCATCCACAAAATACACTAGAAAAAATTAATTTTGAAAATATCTTGGCCAACACCAAAAATCATGCTATGGAGAAATTGCGAAAGAACTCTAACATCACCTACTGCGTCCACTTCAACAAAGAAAAAACTTTTCACGTTATTCGAATGCGGAACCTCCCATTCGGGTAGTGCGCCAACAACCTAGCCACTACCAGTGCACCAAAGGCATCTAGTGAGGTTTGAACCTCACTCTGTTTCCCTTGTACCTTCTGTGCCAGGGCTAAAATAAAAAATAGGCCTCCCTGTCTTCTGATGCGAATGACGACAACGAAACCTTATGGTGGATACAAAACATGAATGATAGATATCCGAACAGCGGATCACAAAATCTCAGTGAAGAAGAAATCGAACATCAAATCGCGAAATCACAATGAGCAACACTTTTTGAAAATGTGAATGGGATAATCTTTGATCTTCATCATGGGAGATTTATATGCATATTTCTCATAAACTCTTGACGTCGACAAGGAGTTTAACACGTCGTCGAAGGAGTTTAACACGTCGACAGAGGTCTTGGCTAGCGCCCACAATCTTAGAACATAGCGCCATAAAAGTTAAGACATTTGCACCATGGGTTAGGAGAATCCCATGCAAACAATAAATTAATATTTATTTAAAAATAATTAAAAGAAACCTTAACAAGGTTTTTAATTATTAAATAAATACTTCCTCCTGGACCCAAATACATCAAACTAATGCATCCACCTGTAATCTTTAAACCTGCCAACTGTCATGCTATAACCTTCATAAAAACAAATTGTTTGACATCAAATCGAATTCCTTCAAGAGCTTCTTGACATCAATGACAACTTATATACTTGAGCAAAGGCAATGTACTCAAAGTACCCAAAATTGCCAACAATCTCCCCCTTTGTCATTGATGGCAAACCTTTACTGAAAACACTTCTCAAGAGCCAAAACTGAAACCAACTGTGCTAACAACTCGACCAACTATGCCCGCAATGCGAGAATCTTCCTTTGAAGTTTTCTCCCCCTGACTTGAAGCTCTCCTCTTCACTTTGAAGCTCTCCCCCTTACTCATATCTCTCCCCATTTGTCATCAATGGCAAAGGGTCACCTTTGGGGCTCGAGACTAAGAATAAGCCTCTTAGCTTAGTCCCTCCCCCACATCCTGATGAGGTGATTAATTCTGGGGTGGGAGTAAAACTCCCAATTTCTCCCTTAGATACTCAAACGTATCTCTTGGAAGAGGTTTGGTGAAGATATCTACAATCTGCTCTTTAGTAGACACATACTCTACCTTGACCTGCTTGTCTTGCACTTTCTCCCTTTGAAACTAATACTTGATGGAAATATGCTTTGTCCTTGAGTGCATTACCGGATTTTTAGAAATACTTATGGCACTTGTATTATCACAAAGTATGGATATGGGTTGTTCATGCTTGACTTTGAAAACCTCCAAGGTGGTTTTCATCCATAAAACCTATGTACACCCATCCACTGCTGCTATGTATTCAGCCTCTGCTGTAGATAAGGAAATTGAAGGTTGTTTCTTACTTAGCCAAGAAACAAAAATCTTTCCCAGAAAGAATGCTCCACCACTAGTGCTTTTCCTATCATCAATATTGCCTGCCCAATCTGCATCTGTATAAGCTATGAGGGTGAAATCATCACCTTTGGTATACCAAAGCCCAAAGTCCATAGTGCCCTTCAGATATCTGAATATCCTCTTAACTGCTATAACATGAAAATCTTTTGGAGATGACTGAAATCTCACTACTAACACAACTTCCTGCATGATATCTGGTCTGGTAGCTATAATATATAATAAACTACCAATAATAGATTTGTACAACCTCTGATCTGTCATTGGAGATTCATCATCTTTACTCATCTTGCACCCTGTAATCATTGGAGTACACACTGGTTTGTTGTCCATCATCCCAAATTTCTTCAACATTTCTTTGATATACTTTCCTTGAGAGAGAAATATACCATCTTTTGATTAAGGAATCTGAAGACCTAAAAAAAATGATAGCTCTCCAATCATAGACATCTCAAATTCCTTCTGCATGGTGTTGGCAAAAACTTTGCACATCTGAGTATTATTTCCCCCAAAAATAATATCATCAACATAGACAACCATAATCAACATATCATCATCTTCATTCTTAATATACAAATTGCTATCTGCCATGCCTTTCCTGAAGCTTTGCTCATGAATATACTCGTCAAGTCTTGAGTACCAAGCCCTAGGTGCTTGCTTTAACCCATACAAGGCCTTTTTCAGTTTACACACATAGTATGACTATTCTGAGAGAGACACTCCTTCTGGCTATTCTATGTAGACTTCTTCTACCAACACCCCATTTAGAAAAGCTGACTTTACATCCATTTGATATACCTTAAATTATTTGAATATTGAAAGGGCCAAAAACATTTTGATAGCTTCAAGACGAGCAACAGGAGCAAACGTCTCTTCGAAATCAACACCTTCTACTTGAGCATAACCTTTACAGACTAACCTAGCTTTGTTTCTGACAATATTTCCATCCTCTTTGAGTTTATTTTTGAATATCCATTTTGTGCCAATGACATTCTTGTCCTTAGGTCTTGGAACCAATTTCCAAGTTTCACTTTTATTTATTTGATTTAGCTCTTCATCCATTGCTTTTACCCAAAACTTATCTACACATGCTTCATTGAAATATTTTGGCTCAATCTGAGATAATAATGAAACATTTATAGAATAATGTGAAGGAATGACTCTTCTTCTTGTTTTCCTGCTATTTGGATCACCAATGATCAAATTTTTGGGATGATGTTTCTGAACATATCATGGAGTTTTGGGAAGCAGTTGTTGTATTTCCTCTTCTTCATTTGAAACCTATTTAAATTCTTCTTGACAAATTTCATCACTGAGTTCCTTGACTGGTTCTCTTATCCCTATATTTTCATCAACTGTTACATTTATGCTCTCTACAACTATATGAGTTCTTTTGTTGAAGCATTTGTAGGCCTTGCTTCTGCTAGAATATCCAAGAAATATTCCCTCATCACACCTAGGATCAAACTTACCCAAATTATGATCTTCCCTTCTGATGAAGCACTTACTCCCAAACACTTTGAAGTATTTTACTATAGCTGGTCTTCCTTTCCACAATTCATAAGGATTTTTATGATGATTGACTCTAAGTTGGGCCCTGGTGATAATGTAGACTACTATACTGACTACCTCTTTCCAAAAGCCATCTAAAAGTTTTGACTCATTTAACATTGCTCTAGCCATATTTTCAATAGTTCTGTTTTTCATTTCAACTACTCCATTTTGTTGGAGTTCTTGTTGCTGAATATTCTCTTTTGATTCCTTGTTGCTCACAGTATTCCATAAATTCATTTGAAGTGAACTCTCCTCCTCTATCTGATCTTAAGCATTTGATTCTCTTGTCAGTCTCATTTTCAATCATTTCTTTGAAAGCTTTAAATTTTTCAAAAGCTTCATATTTTTCTTTGAGAAAAGTAACCCAAGTCATTGTAGAATAATCATCTATAAACAGCATGAAGTAGTTTTCTCCTTGAATGCTCTGAGTTCTGGTAGGGCCACATAAATCAGTATGAATGAGATCCAATGGTTTTGAAGAAGTATACCCTTTTGATTTGAAACTGGTTCTGGTCTGTTTTCCATGTTGACAAGGACCGCAAATGATGTTATGGGGCATTTTTATTTTGGGCAAGTCTCTAACTGATTCCTTGTTACTAATATTGACAAGATTATCAAAGCTCAAATGCCCCAATATTTTATGCCATACCCAACTCTCATCTTCTTGAGTTAGAAAACACTTTTCCTTTTTTATCTCACTTAGCATGTAAAGATTTTTTGGAGTCCTTATAGCACTAGCAATGAGTTTTCCATTTTTTTCTTTACTTATCTCACATCTATCTAAAAAAATATACTATGTGCCCTTGATCACAAAGTTGACTCACACTTAGAAGATTATGTCTTAGACCTTCTACATAAAGCACATTTTCTGCTTTGGATTTCCCATCCAAACTAAGAGTCCCTTTACCATAGATTTTAGCTGACCCGTTATCTCCAAAATTGATTGTTCCTCTGTTTGTTTCTTTTAAGACCAAAAACTTTTCCTTTTCACTAGTCATATGTTTTGAACAACCACTATCAAGATACCATTTTTCTACTTTGTCTTGAGCATGAAAAGCAGTTTGAACTATCATTGACTTAGATTTGATCTCATTTCTCTTTTTAGTGAACTCAAGTCTAGATCTATCCAAACTGCACATCCTTGCTATATGCCCAAAATTCTTGCACTTGTAACACATGACATTTTTATTCATAAGAGGTGCAAAAGAGTTAACATTTTCTTTACTATGGCTATTCAAAGACTTATTGCAATGCATAGCTTTGTGACCAAATTTCTTGCAGGAAAAACAATAGCCATGGAAAGTATTATGTAACCTATTTTGATGCCTTGGATGATTGTTCTTCTTGTGACCAACTGAAATCCATCGCTCTTTAGGATGAAGATTGATCTTGCTCGAAGACCCTGTTTCATGAATGGTGATACCATCCTTCTTTTGCTTTTCACACGGAGTATTCTATCTGAGAGCCAACTGTTCCAACTTCATTCTAAGAGACATAACCTCTTCTTCTAGTTTCTCGCAATCAACTTCCTTTTCTTTGAGAGCTCCTGTCAAAACCTGTTCAACCTTCTTCCCTTCTTTAGCTAGAATTTTGAAGTCTATAACACTTTGAGACAATTCTGATCTTGCTATCTATTCTTCCTGACATTGATGCTTGAGAACAGAATTCTCTTCCTTGAATTTCTCAAACTTTCTTAAAGCCAAGAAGAATTCACCTTTGATATCGAACTCAACCTCTTCATCTCTTTCTGAATCTGTATGTTCCTCTGATAGATCCTTCTCCAAGATGTTAGGCTCTTTCTGGAATGACCTGCTCTGATACCAATTGAAGAACGTGGAATTATACTAAGAGGGGGGGTGAACAGTATAAGACTTAACCAATTAATAATTTTAACTTTAGATAGCAGTGGCATCAACACAACATTAATAAAGACAGAAAGCATCACACATTGAAGACCCATTTTTAACGTGGTTCACCCAAAATGGTTGGGCTACGTCCACAAAACTTTTCTCTAAAATTTATCTCAAAGTTCTTTGGGAATCCTTCCCAATTACAATGTTTATGAGCCTCGGCCCAAAGGAGATAACTTCCCCAAATCAGAATTTATGAGCCTCTGCTCAAAGGATACCTTCCCCCAATCAAAATTTATGAGCCTCTGCTCAAAGGAGATACCTTCCCCTCTACTCTGGAAATGATCCCTTAGAAGATCAACTGCCTCTACCTCTTGCTAGTATGTGGAAATCCTTTCCACTGAAGACCTCCTATCCTCAATGCTTAGCCTAAGATACCCCTGCCTTCTATGATCACATCCACAAAAGCTCAGCAACCTGTACCAAACATAGTCAGTCGATCTAGTACAAGTCTTCCTCTATTTGTCAGATCTGTCCAACTCTTGAAAAAATCAATCCTCTACATACAAGCCTTCTCAAAGACTTTCCAAATCTGTCCTCAAGTTCTTCTCATAGAACTAGTGCACCTCTATCCTCAAGTTCTCTGATAGAACTATCAAACTCAGCTCATAAGTCCTCTTCTAGGACCTGTCCAAATTTGCTCACAAGTCCCCATTAAAACCTGTCCAAAACTGCTCACAAGTCCCCACCGGAACCTATCCAAAACTGCTCACAAGTCCCCACCGGAACCTATCCAAAATTTCTCACAAGTCCCCATCGAAACCTATCCAAAAACTGCTCACAAGTCCCCACAGAAACCTATCCAAAAACTCAGCAAGTTCACCAAGAAAAATTTCTTAGTAGGAAATCACAAAGTGAATTGTTAGTGACCCGATGTGATTTGTCAAACTCATAGAAGCATAAAGAGAATTGTTAGAGACTCAATATGTTCTATACTCAACTCCCAATCTCAAAACTCAACTCGAATCAACTCAGCTTAATCTCAATCTCAAATCTGAAAACTCAACTCAATATCTGAAATGGATAGGATATAATGCTTTCTTTCAAGAACATGAAACCCCAAAAATTGTCAACTATGCAAAGAATCACATAACAATGATACTCATGTTCTTTTCACCATCAATTAGGGCTTCAACAAAAATGCTCATCAAACAAGGTTCAATCAACACCATTCAGCTCAAAACACAACCTTGAAGCATTTCACAATCAACATTAGAAAAGGAAACAAGTAGAAATCCTTTTCTCTCCAATATTATTTGAACAAAAAGCATCCACCAACTCAAATCACAATAGCACAAAACAACTTTTCAAATCATCAACAAAGAAGTAAGCCCAACACTTTAACCAAGTAAAGAATAGCTTGATTATAACCAATTTAATGAAAGCTAATGTCAATCTCAAAGCTGCCCACTTAAGGTTTCACACTTTCACACAAGAAGCAATTCTAACCTTAAAACATCATGCTTTCATTTCCATAATCAACCAAAAACACTCTCAACATTACAAGAAATATTTATCCCTTATACACCTTATTTCTCCCTTATAGTATTATCAACAATAAACTTTATCTCTCATAAGAATGCAATAAGATAATGCAAACAACACCTTAAAAATAATATTTTATCAAAATAAAGCAAGCTTCAAACTCCTTATAACTCCTAAGCTATTTTTCTCTCTAATGAACTTCCTCCATCTCCAAAATACACTAGCAAAAATTAATTTCGAAAATACCTTGGCCAACACCAAAAATCACGCTATGGAGAAATTGCGCACGAACTCTAACACCACCCGCTGTGTCCACTTCAACGAAGAAAAAACCTTTTGCATTATTCGAACATGGAACCTCCCGTTCGGGTAGCACGCCAATAGCCTAGCCACTATCGGTGCGCCAAAGGTGTCCGATGAGGTTTGAACCTCACTCTATTTCCCTTGTACCTTTTGCACCAGGGCTAAAATAAACAATAGGCCTCCCTGTCTTCTGACGTGAACGATGACAACAAAACCTTACAGCGGATACAAAACATGAACGACGGATATCCGAACAGCAGATCACGAAATCTCAGCGAAGAAGAAATCGAACATCAGATCGCGCAATCACAGTAAGCAACACGTTTTGAAAATGTGGATGGGATAATCTTTGATCTTCATCATGGGAGATTTATATGCATATTTCTCATAAACTCTTGACGTCGACGAGGAGTTTAACACGTCGGTGAAGGATTTTAACACGTCGATGGAGGTCTTGGCTAGCGCCCACAATATTAGAACATAGTGCCATCAAAGTTAAGACATTTGTGCCATGGGTTAGGAGAACCCAATGCAAACAATAAATTAATATTTATTTAAAAATAATTAAAATAAACCTTAACAAGGTTTTTAATTATTAAATAAATACTTCCTCCTGGACCCAAATGCATTAAACTAATGCATCCACCTGTAATATTTAAACCTGCCAACTGTCATGCCGTAACCTTCATCAAAAAAAATTGTTTGACATCAAATCAAATTCCTTCAAGAGCTTCTTGACATCAATGACAACTTATATACTTGAGCAAAGGCAATGTACTCAAAGTACCCAAAATTGCCAACATTGTCAATAATTATCAAAACAAGCTCATTAATCAATCAAAAGCAAAAATTAACAAAGTTATTTATTTATTTTACAATTGGAACATCTCACATTGATCATAATATAAGGCAATCCTATGCATTCTCTCAAAAGCAATCATTGTAAAACTGCAAAGTGTTATATCCAATCACAAACCAATTTTATCAATACATATCTCTCACAATCATCCATAAGTCACCAATCACAAATTCTTTGCCTTCCAAATCATTCCATCAATTCTCATCATCATTTTTTGTACTAAACCATGTTTCACATAATCCAGTATAAAAAGGGGCAAAATGTAGACACCCAAAAGTTGCACATTATCCCTCTCACTACTTCTATGATCAATCAATTTGCAAAACCCTAGAAAATTGCATAAATTGGCTAAAAACACTATTCATTCATCTAATCTACTATTCACCATCCTTAACCCCTTTGGTCTAGCTAAGCCCCTTCCTATGCTTAATACTAGGTCCTTTGTTATCTCATCCCCAACTCAACCAAGGTTGAGTTCCTCACCATGGTCAAAAACCACTTTATGCTCAAAAGTCAACATTTTTGTTCAAAATATGCTTTATGGTTAATTACATGCTTAATTAAATATAATCCTGATTTTATTTGAGCTTGCCACCTCACTTAGTCTACTTTGAGTATCCTAGCCTTCCACATCACCTATTCTAACCTATCCTAGCCTTGCTACATCTCACCCAAATATTTCTCCACCTCACATTCCCCTAGGTCATAATAGAAAGATGGAGACTTTTGCACAAAAGAAGTAAATTTTTAATTGATAGATAGTTCCAAAAAGGTGTTCATTAATGCCTAATGGATATTTTTATCAAGTCATAATTATTTGTGGATGGGTGAGGTATTCTCTCACCCAACCTCATTTATGAACCATAACACCTCCCAGGTGGACACCTCACCATTGCCACCTCACAGGGGACACCTCATACCCTCCCCCTCACCTTGGCCAAGTCTATAAATAGAAGGCCACTTTCACATTTTCATAACAAGCAAATTTTGCTTACTAAAACTCTGTCGAAATCACTACAACCATTGCATCCAATACACATCCATCACACAACCATCATACAACCATTGCAATTGATTTGTCATTTTCATGGAGTTATTTTGTGATTGATATAGGTCAATAATCTCCTAAAAAGTGCACTTTTTGAAGGTGACCTACACAAAAATCAAAGAAATACTTACTCTAGAACAACCAAAAAAGCTAACTTGTAGATTAAATACAAAAATAATAGGTTCGCACGACCCCGTGTGAACCACTTGATACAAGACTGATTTGCACGACCCCGTGCGAACCTCTACTACAGGCACCAAAATCATCAAAAAAGATAAGTATAGTTTACTTTAGTGTTTTTATGTTGTTTTCAGTAGTTATTTCATGTTTTAAGCATATTAAATGAGTCTTTCATCTTCATAACCATGGGGTTTAACTGAGGTAGACCCCCCAACGCACTATCAAGATTTTACAAGTCAACAGGTCCAACGAGTACAAGAACACATCCAACAAGTGGTGGCCCACAAGCAAGAATCCCACCTACACTGAGGAATAGAAAAGGATGAATCTCGCTTCTTTTGTACCAACCAATTCCAAAAAGGACTTCATTTGGGAAGATCCCATTGTAGCCTTTAGTGCAGATTTGTAAAAGGATATCAAATATTCTAACCCTTTTATGATTTCAATACAAAGTACAATATATTCCATGATATTCAATGAGTTTTATAGCATCTTTTTGTTCATTTCATTAACATATTTAACCTAAACGCTCTTTAAAATGTGGTATGTTCAACTAATGTGTGTCATTGTTAATAATAAAAGGAAAAGTCATAAAGTATCAAGAATATTTAATTGTTAACACCTAACTTAATATATCATGGTATTTTTAATGAATATGTAATACAATTTCATGTTCCTTCAATCACAAAAAGTTATAAATATGAACAATATTTATTTATCAACATCTACCTTCAACAAGGCAAAATATGGTATTTTTAACTAGTGCACAATACAATTTTATGTTATTGTCAAAGTGATAATTACCTCCAAGGATATAGACACCTTTGGCCTAGTGGTTCATGCATTGTGTAAGAAGCAAGAGGTCCTACGATCGAATCTCGTTGGGGATGCTTGCTATATTGAATTGAAAAATAAAACTTTTAAAAGGTCTAAGGTGTAGACCAATTGGTTCATCCAAACCCCATAAGGGGGGCAAAGGTCCAAGGTTCAAATCTCGGGCCTTGTTGAACTGAATGTTTGTTCCTTTCTTGGTGCTTAAAAGGTTTAAAATGATTGTGGCATGGTGGTTATAGGGGCAGACTACACGAAGATCTATGTGGCGACTTCTAGGGCGGACATCGTAGAATACTATGGTGGCCATAAAAGTTGGACAGCCTGCCTGGATTCGTGGTAGCTACCGATTCCACCATGTAAATTTAAATAAAAATATAATTACCTCTAAGGAATAGTGGATTGGTAAGTATACGTGTGGCTCGACACATACCAAGAAAATACCTAGGTTCAAACCTTGGGGGAAGCCAACCCTATGCAAAGCTAGAATTTTTCTCCGAATCCTTTGAGTGCATGCTAGACCAATGACGATCATACAAACCCTGAGCTTGTCCCCATATAACATCAAGTTGATCCCCATATCACATTGGGTCAATAAGAATGAGATGGATAGGTTTGTTGGGAGGAGTCCACCAATGAAGATCGTACAAACCCTAAGTGATTGGTGGTCCTCATATTACATCGGGTCAAAAATAATGAGACGGATAGGTTTGTTGGAAGTAATCCATGTGGTTTGAACCCTATGCTATCCAATTACTAAAAATAGTGGTTGTAACCAACTCTCCTACCTAATAAAAAAAAGTAATAAAGTATCATCATCTATAACTTCAACCATGGTAAAACATGGTATTTTCAAGGGTTGTACAATACAATTTTAATTTCAAGTCATTGCCAATAACAAATAAAGCCATAACAATATGTAATTATCAACATATCTTACTGTAAAATAATACTTTCAAAAAATGTGCAATACAATTCTATGCTATTATTTGTGAGAAAAAAATCATTGACTATCGCATGATGTGGTCTACTGACAAGGAAACCACTTACATTATTGGTGATGTGATTCGAGGTCAATCCCCACAATGGATGTGTATAAGAAGTACTACTAAAAAAATCATTGACTGCCATATTTTTAACAAATGTAAAATACAATTTCAAGTCATTACGAGTAAAAAAAGTCATAAAATATAAACAATACATAATTGTCAACATATCTTACTCAAACACAATATTTTTGAAATTACGTATTTAAAAAAATGTGAAATACAATTTCAAGTCATTGCGAGTAACAAAAAATTCATAAAATATAAATAATACATAATTGTCAACATCTCTTACTCAAACACAATATTTTCAACAAATGTGCAATACAATTCCACGTTAACAAAAAGTCACATATTATCAATGATATTTAATCCTCAACATCTCTCACTCAAACACAATATTTTCAATAAATGTGCAATCCAATTCCATGTCATTATCAGTAACAAAAAGTCATAAAGCATAAATGATACTTAATTATCAACATCTCTAACACAAACATGGTATTTTAAATGAATGTGCAATACAATTTCATGTCATTGCCAACAATAAACAAAGTCATTGAATATTAATAATACTTAACTATCAAAATCTCTAAATTAAACATGATAAGACATGGTACTTTCAATAAATGTGCAATACAATTTCATTCCATTATCAAAAAATAATAATAAACTATCAAAAATCCTTAATTGTTATCCACAAATATGTTTCAATAACTAGTAATACTTAGTTTAGAAAATATGGCTGGTTAGTGAGGCAAAAATTATATCAATTGTTGTTCGTCACTAGTTTTAATTAATACTTTTGGTCACACCAATGCATTTTAAATATGTACAGTTTTTTTTATTAGTAGCGGGTTTTATAAGGGACCCAAAACCTTATATACAAATTGTAAGGAGGATCTCATGAAGGTTTGACTCCCTACAGAACAAGTCAAAATTGGGCCAAACACATGGTCCATAAGCTAAAAAATAGCCTAGATTATTACAACATCACCCATGGGCACAAACAAAAAGTGTGAGGTTCTATAGCCTGTCCTTCTTTTACAAGTGCCAATGTGCCACCTTGGCATTTCAGTGTAATAAGGTCCCACAATTCACCTTACATTGTGAGCCATCATGATCCTTGACATCGTGGAACTATTCAACATTAGTAACTGCAAGTTCACTACAATAATAAACGATGCATTAGGGAAGGTTGCCTTGCCACATCACCAGGGATTGGACAGTTAACCCAAATATACCATTGTATCTACTGCCCAATTGTCTTCCCAATACATATGTTGAATACACTTGTTTTTAATCATCCTTAACTAGACAATGGACTCTTCGATGATTGGCTGCACATTCCAAGGTGGATGTGAGACCTCTTTCAAATAATTTATAGTGTTTAACGAGTATCCATCGGTTATGAGGTATTGTATATTAATCTCGATAGCCATTTGGATGCCTCAGAAAGCTGCTCGAGCTTCTACAAAATTTTTAGATTGGACTCTATGTTTTTATATATAAGCTAGGATGAGACAACCTCTATCATCCCTAATTACACCTCCACAACTTGTGTCATCGAGGTTTCCTTTTGATGAACCATAAAAATTTAACTTGAAGCATCGAGGGGAGGAGGAATCCAAGAGATAAGGGATTTGTCCACAACATCCTAGGAATGACCAGAAACCTCAAAAGACAGATTAGCATAATGTGCCACTTGAATTTCAAATAGTTATGAAAGACAATCCTCAGAAGACATGATATTGCCATTTTCAAAGGCAAAAGTCATAGCTCTCAAATAAATCAACTCCGGATCTAGGGACAAAAATTGAAAAGCTTGATTATTCCTTTCCAACTAAATTTACCACATATAGTGAGAAAGAATGATCGGCCTCCAAAGCTTTAGGTAGGTGGAATTAAAGGGGTTTGACCACTAGGTAATAAGATCACTAATAGATTGAGGAGCAACCCAAGAGATGGAAATATTTGATAGGATCATGGACAGGACAAGGCCAAAAAAGGGGCACTCTAGAAATAGATGATTAACTAACTCCCACGCAGATTTACATAAGTAACATCTATTGGGCAGGATCATACCATGGGTTATCAAGTTATCGATGGTGAGGAGTCTATTTTTTACTACTAGCCAAAAAAATGGGTAATTTTGAGAATAAGGTTTTTGATCCAAATACTATTGGAAGGAAACCAATCATCTTTAGGTTCATTCATAGCCATATATGCGGTCTTAACTAAGAAATTCCTAGACTAGCTAAATTACCAAAAGAGAGTATCAGGTGGCCTGGTACTTGGGATCAAGTGAGTTTGAAGATGCTTGGCTAAATGAAGATGAGCTGAGAAAAGCTCAGGGGAATCTAGGTCAGTAGGGATTTCAACCCAACGGGGGACCACAACTTCATTATTGATGAAATTCTCAACTTTGGGACCAAAAATCAGATCGGTGATAGGTTTAAGAGTACTTACAGACTAATCCCCAATCAAGGACTGAATTGTAATCCATGAGTCTTCCCAAAATCTTATTCATGATCCATGTCCAAGATTCCAGTGTCCACCTCTTGGAATGATAGATCAGCTTTGGCACACCGAGTTCTAGAATGTAGACCCAACATGCATGAGGAAATTATCCATCAGTGACCATTTCCTGAGGTATTTGTTCTTAACAATTTCAACCCATTGGGTCAGGTAGTTAGACACTATCTTCCAGGTCTATTTTAAAAATATAGCCATATTTATTTGGTGAACCCTCCTCAGACCAAGTCATCCCCCGCACTTTGGAAGACAGACCTTATCCTAAGCAACAAGGGAAAATTTGCTTTTATTATCCACTCTCGATCATAGGAAATTCTACTGAAGTTATTCAATCTTATTACATACATCAATTGAAGCTTGAAATAGGGACAAAAATTATATTGGCACACTCTAAAGACACAATTTGACTAGAGTTAACTTCCTGGCAATGCTAAGCAGGGCTCCTTTCTATCTAGCAAGCTTCTTCATAATCCTCTGAATGACACTATCCCACATCCTCATAGATGGTTGTCCTTGGTGTTAGGAATGGACCCTAATTATGAGGAGGCTGAACAAAGAAAGTTTCTGGATTTACTGCAGGACGGGCAAGGAAAGTTTCCAGATTTACAGTCTGTTAGTCTACCAGAGAAAGTTTTCGGATTTATAACAGGACAACCAAGGAAAGTTTTTTTGTTTTTATCCCAAAATTAGATGTTGGGAACTCAATGTTAATCTTGGAATGTATTAAGAAAAGCAGTTTGTTTTTCCTGTTTTTTTCTTATATATAGTTGTGAGGAAAAACAAAGAAGACTATGACAAAGAAAATTACTGTGTTAATTCCTTGGAAATATAGAGAGGAAATTACAGCAGATGTTTGTTGTAGGTTGTAACCCTCTATTGCTTGGATTGAGAAAATGAAGGACTGAAAATTCTCGATGGATGTAACTCACATTGGGTGAACCACGTTAAAATCGTTGTCTCTTCTTCTGTGTGTGTTTGTCTAATTTTTCTTTAATTCTGTCGTTAAAGTTTGAAACACTATAATTTCTTTTCTATATAAATATATTTTATATAGTGATTTACTCTAACAAGTGGTATCAAAGCGGTTGTTTTGTTGGGTGCACTTGACAGAAGGAGAATTTCTGGATCAAGTGGGAGCAATGGCGGAAGAAGGGAGGTTTAGAGTTCAAAAATTCAATGGCCAGAACTTTCAATTCTGGAAGATGCAGATGGAGGATTACTTGTACCAGAAGGATCTTTACTTACCTCTTGAGGGGGAAACAGAGAGACCTTCATCTATGTCTGATGAGGAGTGGAGTCTCCTTGATAGAAAGGCATTGGGTACTGTGAGGCTGTGCTTGGGAGCCACCGTAGCCTTCAACATATCTAATGAAAAGACTACCAAGGGAGTCATGGATAAGTTGGCCAATATGTATGAGAAACCATCAGCATCAAATAAGGTATTCTTAATGAAAAGGTTATTTAACATGAAAATGAATGAAGGAGGATCTATGCATGATCATTTAAATGAATTTAATACTGTCACTAATCAATTGCATTCAGTAGGATTGGATTTTGATGATAAGCTTAGGGAATTATTAATCTTATGCTCTCTTCCTAAAAGTTGGAACAATTTGGTAATGGCGGTAAGTAACTCTGCTTCGAGTTCAAATAAATTAGAATTTGATGATGTGGTTGGTGTGATACTCGGTGAGGACATGAGAAGAAAAACCACAGGAGAATCATCTAGCACCGCCTTAACTATTGAGAATAGAGGAAGAGGAAGAGAAAGAGGCAAGAGTTCACATCGTGGCAAATCCAAAGGCAGATCCAAATCACGTGGAAAAGGAAAGCTACGGTGTTGGCACTGTGGCAAAAAGGGTCATCTCAAGAAGGATTGTTGGCAAAGAAAGGGTGATGGAAATGAAGGTAATGATAATAATGGTAACACTTCAGAAGCCAATATTACTGGACAAATTCTACAAGATGCTTTAATATTATCTCTTGATAGAAATAGTGATTATTGGGTAATTGATAGTGGTGCTTCATTCCATGCTACCTCACATAGGGAATACTTCATAGATTATGTTTTTGGAGATTATGGACAAGTTCTATTGGGAAATGACCAACCATGTAAAATCGTGGGTATTGGAAAGATTTTGATTAAATCCCCAAATGGATGTCAATGGGCTCTTAAAGAGGTGAGACACATACCATATTTAAAGAGAAATCTTATATCGGCAAGTAAGCTTGATGTTGAAGGATACACGGTTGCATTCAGAGAAAATGCTTGGAAAGTTACTAAAGGTTCATTGATAGTAGCTAGAGGTAAATTGGTGGGTACTCTTTATTTACTTACTGATTTTTCTCACTTCTCCATGAATTTAGTTTCTATAGGTGAGAGTGCATCTTTGTGGCACCAAAGACTTGGCCATATGAGTGGAAAAGGTATGGAAATTTTACATTCAAGAAAGTTATTGCCTAAGTTAAAAGAGATTGATTTGGAATTCTATGAGGATTGTGTTTATGGTAAAGCAAAGAGAGTTAGATTTCTCAAGGATGGCAAGGAAAGGAAGAAAGAGAAATTGGAGCTTGTGCACTCAGATGTTTGGGGCCCAGCTCAGGTAACTTCTCTTGGAGGTTCCTCTTACTATGTACTTTTTATTGATGATGCAACAAGGAAAACATGGATATATTGCATTAAGAATAAAAGTGATGTTTTTAATACCTTTAATAATTGGAAAGCATTAGTTAAAAATGAAACTGGAAAAAGGTTAAATTGTCTAAAGTCGGATAATGGTGGAGAATATTGCAGTAGAGAATTTGATGTGTTTTGTTCTAAAAATGGAATTAGAAGAATCAAGGTAGTTCCAAGAACACCTCAAGAAAATGGGGTTGTAGAAAGAATGAATAGAACCATCATGGAGCGTGCTAGGAGCATGAGAATACATGCAGGCTTACCATTATTTTTATGGGCTCATGCTGTTGATACTTGCAGTATATCTGATTAATAGAGGACCGTTTAGTGCCTTGGATGGAGGAATTTCGACAGAGATTTGGACAAGTAAACCAGATAAATTATTCTTTCCTTAAGGTATTTGGATGTGAGGCTTTTATGCATATAGACAAAGAGAACAGAAATAAGTTAGATGCTAAGGCCCAAAATTGCTATTTTATTGGTTACGGTATTGATGGCTTGGGTTACAGATTATGGGATTGTGATAACCGAAAATTCATTAGAAGTAGGGATGTCATATTTAATGAAAAAAACTTGTATAAATATTGGTTGCAGGGAAAGAAACAGAAAGAGGAAAATGCTGAATACATAGACCTTGATGGACACATAGAAAAGGTAACTCCAAAGGTGGTAGAAGATCAAAATGTTCAGCAGCAACAACAAGCACCTCAATCTCCAGAAAGTGTTGTTAGACGTTCTACCAGGATAAGTAAAATTCCTCAACGTTTCTCTGATTATGTTTTGTATACTGATGCTGGTGAGCCAGAATGTTTTCAAGAAGCATTACAAATGGATACCAGGAATAAGTGGGAGCTTGCAATGAATGAAGAAATGGACTCTTTATTTCACAACCAAACTTGGGATTTGGTTGAGCTACCCAAAGGTAAAAGAGCTTTGACCAATAAATGGGTGTATAGGATTAAAGAGGAGAATGAAGGGCATAAAAGATACAAAGCAAGACTAGTGGTTAAGGGATTTGCTCAAAAAAAAGGTATTGATTTTGATGAGATTTTTTCTCCAGTTGTAAAAATGACCTCTATTAGAGCTATTTTGAGTCTTGTAGCTATAGAAATTTTTTTTCTGGAGCAAATGTGAAGACAACATTTCTTCATGGTGATTTGGAGGAGGAAATTTATATGCACCAACCAGAAGGCTTTCAGGTGAGAGGTAAAGAGGATTGGGTATGTAAACTGAAAAAGAGCTTGTATGGGTTAAAACAAGCTCCTAGACGATGGTATTTAAAATTTGATAAGTTCATGGCTAATCAAAGGTTTGAAATATGTCAAAGTGATCATTGTGTATATTTTAAGCAAACTGGAAATGGTAACTATGTTATTTTGCTATTGTATGTGGATGACATGTTAGTTGCAGGAACAAATATGCAAGATATAAACATGCTCAAGAAGAAGTTGGCTAAATCCTTTGCCATGAAGGATTTGGGAGAAGCCAAAAAAATCCTTGGTATGATAATAACAAGAGACAAGGAGAGTCACACTCTGAAATTATCACAAGCAAAATACATTGAAAAAGTGCTTAAGAGATTCAACATGAACAATGCAAAGTCTGTTGCTACTCCATTGGCAAAGCATTTCAAACTCACCAAATATTTGTGTCCCAAGATACAAAAGGAACAAGAGCATATGGCTAAGGTTCCCTATGCATCAGCGATTGGAAGTTTGATGTATGCAATGGTTTGTACAAGACCAGATATTGCCCATGCAGTGGGAGTAGTGAGTAGATTTATGAGTAATCCAGGAAAAGGACATTGGCAAGCGGTAAAATGGATACTCAGGTACTTGAGAGGAACTTCAAATTATTCTTTGAATTTTGGAGGCTCTAATATATGCTTGAAAGGTTTTGTAGATTCTGATATGGCAGGTGATCTTGATGGTGGAAGGAGCACTACTGGCTACATATTTACTATAGGAGGAGGAGCGGTTAGTTGGATTTCTAAACTCCAACACGTAGTTGCCCTTTCAACCACTGAAGTTGAATATGTTGCTGCTACAGAAGCAAGCAAAGAGATGGTTTGGTTGCAAAGACTAATGGAAGAACTGGGGAAGAAGCAAGAGGATAATAGGTTGTGGAGTGATAGCCAGAGTGCTATACACCTTGCAAAGAATTCAGCATTCCATTCAAAAACTAAACACATCAAACTCAGGTATCATTTCATTAGATCAGTAGTGGAAGATGGATCTTTGAAATTAGGGAAGGTTCACACATCACAAAATCCTGCTGATATGCTTACAAAAGTGGTGTCAAGAGAAAAGTTGAGCTTTTGCTCAACTTCAGTTGGCCTTAAGGAATGAGAGGCCATGATGAGAATTTTTCAGTCCTTGGTTGCAGTATGGTGCAATGGAATTAGTCTCCAAGTGGGAGATTGTTAGGAATGGAGCCTAATTATGAGGAGGCTAAACAGAGAAAGTTTCGGATTCTACTGCAGGACGGGCAGGGAAAGTTTCTAGATTTACAGTCTGTTAGTCTACCAGAGAAAGTTTTCGGATTTACAACAAGACAACCAGGGAAAGTTTTTTTGTTTTTATCCCAAAATTAGATGTTGGGAACTCAATGTTAATCTTGGAATGTATTAAGAAAAGTAGTTTGTTTTTTCTATTTTTTTCTTATATATAGTTGTGAGGAAAAACAAAGAAGACTATGACAAAGAAAATTACTGTGTTAATTCCTTGGAAATATAGAGAGGAAATTACAGCAGATGTTTGCTGTAGGTTGTAACCCTCTATTGCTTGGATTGAGAAAATGAAGGACTGAAAATTCTCGGTGGATGTAACCCACATTGGGTGAACCATGTTAAAATCGTTGTCTCTTCTTCTGTGTGTGTTTGTCTAATTTTTCTTTAATTCTGCCGTTAAAGTTTGAAACACTATAATTGCTTTTCTATATAAATATATTTTATATAGTGATTTACTCTAACACTTGGAATAAAGGAAGGCCAAGGTAAGTTGTAGGCAATTCAATGGCACATCCCTAGATCTAAGCTATTTTGACCTGTCTATCAGTCGGAGTATTGTTGAAATAAATGCTACTTTTCAAATAATTTACTCTTTGTCCAACATCCCTCATAAGATTCCAATATAGATTTTATAACTCTGGATTCAGGGATACTGGAGAGCTTATGTACATATTAAAAGACTTATGTGGCTTTATTTTTTCCAAAAAAAAAAATTAGCCTATTGATAGTGATATTTGTTACCCTAGATTTTAGTTGTAATAATTGTTAGTTATTTAAAAATTGTAATTTTATTTTTGTAACCAGAATAAAAGCACTTGGAAAACTTATAAGTGATGGAGAAATTTTTGAAACATGATAAAAAATCAAATAAATATTGATTTATGAACTTTGATTAACATTGAGCTCTTCAAACTAATATTTTTTTATATAAGTAAGCAATTAAAAAATATAATGTACCACACAAACACAAAAAGATACTCAATGTTAATACATAAAGAGGATCCTTGTAATGAACCCCTCACACAACCATTGATAGCAAATTAATTAATGGTGTTTAACTTATTTTTTTCTTCGAAATGTGGTATTGTTAATGGTTCTATGTATACAGGATCAGGAACATTCCTTTGATAGACAAGAGAAGTCATTGAAAAAAGGTAAATTGAGTAAATGCTGATTCGAATCACGAACACATGAAAATTCATAGTGAAATAGTTCATGTAAATACATAAGAAATGGATTGCATTAGTCATATGTCTTGCCTTAATATTGTATATTATTTGTGAAGAATTGTCTTATCGTTATATGTTGTTTCTTTTATGTGGTAATAAATATGCTTTGTCATGGGAGCCACCTTTTATAAAGCTGTGATTAATCGGAAACGTTATGTGTAATTACCTTGGAAAGTGACAATTATTAATATGGAGAGGTATGTTATATAAAAAAATATAATAATAAAAAAATGTATATGGATTGGGTAAATAGAATATAGCTTATATTACATGTTTTTGGTGGTGGTTGCTTTGTGGTAAAGAAATATGTAGGAACAAAATAGAGTATAATTTGAAATCTCATTTCTTAATGCTTTGTCATGATGATGGTGATTGTGTGGTAATGGATGTCAATAATGCCTTTCCAACTGGGTTCTATGCATGTCTTATATTTTGGATAAGAGGCCTGAATTTTAAGGAGTCATGGGAAGAAGATAGGGAGTCAATATTAAAATAAAAGGAGATTATAAACAAAAAAATATAATTGAAAATGATCTTTTTGGTTTGAGGGCTTTTCATCAGATGCTAACAGGAGAAGCTAGATGAGTTTACATTGGAATACACAATAGATAGGAGACTGCACACCAATTTCCAATTTGGGTTTTGGTTTTCATGTTTTGGGTTGCTTTTAAATGACATGGAATTGGTTTCTGTATTTTGTCTATCTCTAGTAATTGTATACTATATGAAAACAATGAAGGCTGATTTTATTTTAGTGAGTTTTTGTTTGAAAACTAAAAGTGAACTCAATATGTATGTTCCATCGGTTTTATTTTCTAGTTTGAGCCCTATTTAAGAAAATGAAAGTGAAAATGAACGTTGTGTGATAAATATTTTGGCTTGAGCTTTGCTTGTGAAAACAAAGTAAAAGCAAGTGCCAAATTATAAAATGGGCAATAAATCAGGAAGCAGGACTCATTGTTATTTCAAACGCTTGAATGATATAATGGATACATGCATATGTATTGTTTAATTATATTTTTTTGCTTGTATATATTTGCAAATATTTTTTGTGTGGTATGTTAAATTAAATGTATAAGTAGGATGCATGGAAAACAGAGTCGATTATTAAAAATAAAAATAGAGCATATGCTGAACTAACACATAATAAAAATTGCAATCAAAAATATGAACAACATATAAAATGAGGACACAATAAATATATAGAAACATGTATTTATTCATAGGAAATATGCAATGCTATATTACATACATACATTTCTCTTTTATAATCCCAAAATGGGAGGAATCTATAATTTTCCCACCCAAACAACCTTATAGAATTTTTTAGGGTTTACTAGTCTTCTAGAATCTTCCAGGTCATACCAAAAAAACATAAATTCTCCAAAAAAATGTTTCGTGAACTTTCCATAAGATTATCCAAAAAGGTGTTTTCATGACCTTTCCAAAAGGTTCACTCAAACAGGAAAATCATGCAACACCTACACATTATAACAAACTCCCACTTGATGTAGGATTTTTTTGCATTTTTTTATCCCAATCTCATTGTTGCAAAATTGGTGCTTTTGAACCGTGATAACCTTAGTAAGTGCATTTACTATATTCTTTTGAGTTTTGCATTTTATCAGGTTGATCATTCCACACTCCACCATATCAAGCATTAAATGATATTTCACTACAATGTGTTTTGTCCTTTCATGGAATGATGAAGAATATACAATAATTATTGCACTTTGGCTATCATATTTTATTCCAACATATTCTTGGCTCCAATGCAAACCTTTGCACAACCTCATCAACCAAATATCTTCTTTTGCAGCATCAGTTGCAATGATATATTCATCTTTAGCACTTGACAAAGCTACAATAGTTTACTTTTTACTCCTCTAGCTCACTACACCACCATACAAAGTGAAGATATATCCTCCTATTGAATTACGGTTGTCCAAGTCACCTACCCAATCTGCATATACATATCCCTACAAATAAAAATCTTCATTCTTATTGGCCAGATAACACAAAACATGATCTTTAGTACCTTGTAAATATCTGAAAATTCTTTTTACAATAGTCTAATATTCCTTTCCAGGATTGAAAATATATCTGCTGACCATACCAATTGCATGAGCAATATCAGGTCTGGTACATGCCATTGCATACAATAGTGAGCCCATAGCCTCTGCATATGAAATTTTCTTCATCCTCTCCTTTTATTCAATTGTATTTTGACACATTTTTGCATATAATTTAACTCCAAGCTGCAAAGGTGTTTTAGTAAGTTTACTATCTTGCATTCCAAATAATTTTAAAATCTTGTTAATGTAATCCTTTTGGGAAATTCATAATTATCCACTTTTACGATCTTTGACAATATCAATGCCCAAGCAATGGCATACATGACCCAAATCCTTCATATCAAAGTTATTTGATAATAACTCCTTAGTTTTTGAAATTAATTGCTTATTATTTCCAATTACGAGGATGTCATCCACATACAAAACCAAAATTACAAAATTTTTACTTTATGTCTTGTAATACAAACATGGATTTGTAGGCTTACAAAAAAATCCAATCTACAACACATAACTGTTAAACTTTTAGTACCATTCTCTAGGAGACTACTTCAATCCGTAGAGATATTTTTTCAACCTACAAACAACACCTACCCCACCTACTTCAAAACCTTCAGGTTGCTGCATGTATATTTTCTCCTTCAAATGTCCATGCAGGAATGCATTTTTAACATCCATTTGTTAAACTTCAAAATCAAAAGCGACAACATATGCAAACAAAAGTCTAAAAGGAAATAAAAATTCATTGTGGGAGCATATTTTTGATGAAAATCAATACTTGGGATCTGAGAGAATACTTTTGCAACCAATCTAGCCTTGTATCTTTCCACAGACCCATCAAACCTTAACTTTTTTTGAATACCCATTTGCTGCCTACTATATTTCTTCCAGTAGGTTGTTGAACTAAATCCCATGCATGGTTATTCTTCATTGAATCCATTTATTACTACATGGCCTTCTTCCAATGCTCTTTCTCTAGATTTTTCATGGCATATTCAAATATGAGAGGATCATCACCAACAATTGTAAATCCACAAAAATAATCTTGAAGCATGTTGGGAAGATGTTTCTCTCTTCTAGTTCTTCTAGGTTGCTCCATTGATTCTTGGACCTCTTCTCTACAAGGTGGATAATCAGGCTGTATTATTTGTTGATCCTCTTGATGCACCTCTTCAGACATATAAGCATGTAAATATTTACTAGGTATTTGTAGACTAGAAACTCTATCTAAAATATCAAAATATATTATTTCTTTAGCTTGATGGAGCTGAGAATGTACTTCACTTGAAGGCCAACATGACATAGTGTATCCATGCACACTAAACTTCTCTTTCAACTACTATTGTGATTCATGTTTTTGAATATATCCAGCTATATTAATTTCCTTAAAAATCACATCTCTACTGAAAACACTTCTATGTTCATCTAAAATCCATAATTTATATCCTTTTGTTCCAGCAACTTCTCCATAACCAACAAGAATGCATTCCTTATATTTTTCATCTAATCTTTTCATATTTTTAGTAGGAATATGCATAAAGGCCTTACAACCAAAATCCCTCATGTGAGAGATAGATGGTTTTCTCCCACTCCAAGCATCTTCTGGTGTCTTGTCATTCGAAGTAGTGCATGGTGATAAATTACCCATATAGCTGGTAGTTGAAGTTACTTTAGCTCAAAACCCTTTCCTAAGCGTTGCATCTGACAACATTCTCCTCATCTTCTCTAATAGTTTTCTATTCATTCCCTCTACTACTTCATTCTGTTGAGGATAATAAGGTGTAGTATTTTATCTAAATATTACTTTCTACCTAGAAAAATCTTAAAATTTAGTAGAATGGTATTCTCCTTCATTATCACTACATAATATCTTAATTTGTTTACCTATCTACCTTTCTACATTAGCAAAAAACCTTTTAAAATGATCAAGTATGTCACTCTTTTTATTCAAAAATACAATCCATACATTTCTGCTATGATCATCAATAAAAGTGGTTAAATACATAGCACCACCAATAGATGGAGTATCCATAGGACCACAAATGTCTGTATGAACAAGATCCAAAATATATTTAGCTCTATGTGGGTGACGAGAGAAGCTTTCCCTTTTTGTTTACGCATCATACATGATTCATAAAAGTTAAGAGTGTTGGAGCTGATATCCTTGAGGCCATACACCATACCTTTGTTGAAAAAATACTTCAAGCTGGTATCTCCCAGATGACCAAGTCTTCTATGCCATAGAAAACAATATCCAACATCTACTTCATCATTTTTCTCAAATGGATTGCAATGGCTTTTCTCATAAGGTATGGCATCCAATTTGAACAAAGTTCATTTCTTCTTTCCTTTTACAAGCACCAGTGCACCTCTAGTGAGCTTGCATCCTTCATTTGAGAATGTAATTGTTACTTCTTTTCAGCCAATTGACCAATTGAGAGAATATGTCTTCTCAACTGAGGGACATATCTAACTTTTTACAAATACTTAAATTTTCCACTTGAATACCTCATAGAAATTGTACCTTCTCCTTCTACATCATAAAATGCATTATCACCCATATAAAATTTTACACCATTTACCTCTTTATAGTTAATGAACCACTCGTATTGTGGTGTCATGTGGAAATAGGATCCTAAATCTATAATCCAGTATTTAGAACACACTTCAATTGACAAACAAGAAGAAGCAATAAATATGGAGTTTTCATCTACAAATTTATCAACTGTCTCTTCTTCTGCTACCTCTTCAATTTTCTTCTTCAACAAGGGACAATGAAACTTGATATGCTCATTTTTGTGATAATAGTAGCATTTGACATTGCTTATATTATTATAAATTGGTAAAAGGGATATAGTCACTATGCTATATGATCAATTGGAAACAATGTGAAAGTAATCCTTAAATATGAGTTAGTGCACTTGTGGTGATACTTGTTTCTAGATACAAATATTTGTATTAATTTGGTACAAGTCATATGTGGACTAGAATCTCATGTTAAATAGTTGTTCTCTTAAATCAACTAATAATGAATAAATTTATGTAGCACCGATTTATTCATCGTCCATAAAAAGAGTAAACATTGTTTTGGTTGAAATAAAATCACCTTCTTGCCTTGATAAGTGTGAATTCTTCATTTGAAAATTAAACCACCTGTGTGAGGGTATATAAGTTAGTAAGATGTTAATTCGTATGTTACTTTACTTGATTGTTTAAAATAAGCCTCATAATAATGATAAATAAGTATAGGAATTTATGGCTTGCTTTATGTGAAATGTGGGAGTTAAATTTGTAACAAGAATTATACAGGAAGTAATATATGTAATTTAAATACTTAAAGAAAAGAATATTTTGATTTGTTTACTAAATATAAATTTGGATATCTAATAAAATTTGACTCCTTTCTAAAGAACAATTAGATTTTCATTGAAACCAGAAATGAACTTAGAAGTTCTTCAACTATTACAAGGGTCTTTTTAAGACTATGATATTGTTGTGAATAAGAGTGAGATGTGTATTAATAAAATTATAATTAGGGATTGTTTTATTAAGTATTTAAGTTCTTTAAATAATGTTTTCCTTTATATATTTAAAAGGAAATACTAAGCATTAGTATAGAACTATTGATGAGTATTGATTTTTCTATTTCAAAATTTAGAAATGAAAACCTTATTCAACCTTAAACTATTAGCCCTAATTTATAAGTGAAAATGAAAAACTTGTAAATATCACTAGGAGGGGATGACTATTCAAAATCACCCAATGTTGTTGTAGTGTGATTATGTACTCAAAAAAATTCAAGAGCAACTATAGAATGACATAATTGATTGGAACATGTGACTAGGTTAGATCTGTAAACGAGAGGTGGTATGGAAAATCCTATCTAGGTTGCTTTTTGGGTAGTATCATGATAAGTCCCATGTTCATTTGACTTTGCAGGTTATGCCATGTTTATTGGCATGGTACAAATGCACTTGAGTCACAATGAGCATTAGTGATCAAGACCAAGATCAGGGTATTAACATGGCTCTAGTTGACTCTCGAAAAGGTATAATCAACTAGATACTAGGCAAATGTATGCTAACTCATTTCATACATATCTAGAACAATTCAACCAAAAATCAAAGGTTTAGTATGTTAAGGAATGGGGTAAACGCGTCTACCCTTTAGGTGTTATGAGCCTTAAAGGATAACCCCTACTATGGATCGACCCTCATGCTAGAAATAAAGGACATAAATAAGGATAATTAATTCCACATAATGGCACCTTCATAATATTTGGCCAATCTCATCCACTTGGGTGGATGTCTACAATAGTCTTGAATCCAAAAGTTGTATGATATATCTGTACTGATTTTAAGAAAATGATCTTAATTTATTGGGTGGAATTAACTTGCTTTGAACATGAAAGCATTTTTAGGATCTAAAATGATAAAATTTTTGAAAAAAAAATACTTGTGAAAAACCTTTCTTTTTTTGAGTGATGCAACTAGGTGAGTAGACCAGGGTTGTTACAATAATTACATTTTGTTGACATAAAAATAAATGATTTATATAAATAATTTAAAACAATTTAATGATCAATATTTTGGATTATAATAAGGAATACAAGATTTTAAATAATGATTAAAACTATATAAAGAGATGCATTCATATCTATTGCATATATTATGAAATCCATGTTCATAGACATAATACATGAACAATAAAAATAACCACCATATATTTCAACCTAACAATTTATATGCAAAATAAGTAATTACAAAATTTGCAACCTAATGTCCACTACATTATTGCAGTCATAGGTTTTGTTATGTATGTTTGTCATGTTACAGTTGATTGTTGTACTATTCAAATGCTTATATGATATTACATCATAAATTTATAAATCCTCTTTCATTGCATTAATGTACAAAATTACATTGCAAAGTGTTTTCATAGTATTTTTAATAATCCTTACAATTGTTTTCTCAAAAAAATTAATATTATATGGTATCAAGTGTGTCTATAAAGGACAAGGTAAAACATTACTCTTTAAGGCTTGTTGTGGCTGATCCACAACACACCCCAAAATTGGGGACCCACCTTTTTTGCAGGCTTTCAGAGAAAATCTCAGTGACCCAGATGCTAAAAATGAAGAAAAGGGGCAAAAATGCACAAGTGTAGAAAGTGTCGCGAAATCGCGACATGTCGCGAAATCGTGACACGTTGCGCCGTTGCTCGAAAATAGAAAAGTGTCACGAAATCGTGACATGTTGCTCCGTCGCTGCCAAAAACAGAAAAGTGTCACGAAATCGTGACATGTTGCGCCGTCGCTGCCAAAAATGAAAAAGTGTCGCGAAATCGCGACATGTTGCTCCGTCGCGGCCGAAAGAGGAGAGAGAAAGGAGAAGGGAAAGGCGTAGCGAAATCGTGACATGTCGCAAAATCGTGGGTCAAACCAGTCAAACAAAACAAAGCAGAAAGGCATCGCGAAATCGTGACGCATCACAAAATCGTGGGTCAAATTGGTCAAAAAGGCATGAAACGAAAAACGTCGCGATATCACGACAGGTCGCAGTTTCGCGGCTCCGAAGCAGCGAAGTAGTACGGATGAAAATAGCATAGCGATTTCGTGACGAAAAGTTGGCAAAGTGTACGGAAGTGAAAAACGTCACGAAATCACGACAGATTGCAGCCAAAGGAGTGCCGAGTGAAAAACATCGCAAAATCACGACAGATTGCGGGTGGAAGGCATGAAGTGTAAAATGGTCACGAAATCACGACAGCATTGAGCAAAAATGCACAAGTGTAAAAAGTGTCGCGAAATCATGACAAAATCAAGCGAAAGGGTCCAAAGCACAAAAACGTCGTGAAATCGTGACAGAAACGAGCGAAAGGGCACAAAATGGAAAAGCGTAGCGATTTCGTGACAGATTGCGGCCAAAGGTGTATCAAGTGAAAAACGTCGCGAAATCACGACAGGTTGCAGCAAGGCAGTCCGAAAGTGAAAATTGTCACGATTTCACGACGAAAAACAGGCAAAGGGTACGAAACAGGAAAGTGTCACGATTTCACGACAGAAAGCTATGAAAGAGGAAAAAAGCGAAAGACGTAGCGATTTCACGACGGGTTGTGGCCAAGAGTGTACAGAACAAAAAAGCGTCACGATTTCGTGACATGTCACGTTTTTGCTGGGCAAGAAGGCAAGGAGGCTGTTGGTCGAAAAACGTCATGATATCGCGACCTGTCTCATTTTCGCTGTGTTAACAGAGGAACAAGCTGCATGCATGAAAGCGTTGCGATTTCCATGGGACCATTACAGAAGGCGCAGAAAGCGTGAGACACGTGGCATACAGGTGTCAGAGTTGTAGAAGCGTTACATGCAATGAAATATTTCGAACGTTTCGGCATCGAGCATGAAGTAAAAGCATCGAAAAGGCGAGAATTTGAAAAGATGCATTCTGGGAGGTGAAACGAAGTGACGCAGGTGAACCGAAGAGCCGTGCCAGATAGTATAAAATTGGAAGCATAGATTGAACGAGAGGTTGGAAATTGCTGCTAGCAGAGTTGCAGAGACAAGGGCTGCATGCCATTCTGGGCCTGCACTTGGAGCAATTTCCTTCATTTGTTCTGGATTTGTAATACCTGGAACATTCTGTAATTGCAATTGATATATCATTTTAATACATAAATACAGAGAGTTGGCATCTCATTGATGAGAAAGGAGTCATTTTTGCATGTATAATTTAATGTTTATCTTTCCCTTTTAGATTTTAGGTTTATAGATGGAGTTTAATGCGAGTCCTCTCGGTTGCTTCATGCGAAGGCCTAAAATTTGAAATTACAAGTAAAACCCTAGAAACCCGCACCTAGCTTATCAGGATTGTGCGAAAGTGCAGATTCAATAGGTTAGGTTGCATGCAGAAAACCTCATTATCTTCGGTTTCATCGAATTGATGACAGCATTCTGGATGTAGTTTATTTGCATTTTCTTTTGCATTCTTTTTATTTTCAAACCCTCATTTTAGTTTCTGCATTTTAATTATTCTCATTCAAGCAAATAACAAAAAATCCATCAAAGCCTAAGATCAAATAGATTTATTTCTCACTTTTATTTTGGAGTCCATTGCAAATTCAAATTAAAGTAAACCACAGTGCCCCTTGTTAACATCCACTTGCAACCCTAAGGTATTCCCAGCATTCAAATTGAAGAGCATCATTGGTGAATGAAGAACTATCATAACAGGAACCTTGGAGAAATTATTTAGTCATAATTTCTTTGCAAGCAGAGGATTTTGGGACTCAGATCCTACCGGAGAGTGTGCTTTCACAATTGGGTGAAAACACCACTCAACAGATTGGCGCTAGAAGGAGGGCCCGAATTGGTTTACTTTATTTTGATTTTCATACATGAGTAATATATTTTTGATTTAATTTTCAAATCATCTTTTAAAACTCACAAACAGCTAAACTACAGCTTTTGTTTTCTTTTGTTGCAGGTTTTCTTTGAAATAATCGAGGGTTTCATCAGGCAGGCTGGACCCACCGCGTCGTATTGCGACCAGGTCCCAAACAACCGGGGAAACCATTTTTCATGACCTTACTGGTACTCCCAAGAATAAAACCAAGCAAGTCGTAAGCTCACCAGTCACAAAAGACCTATTTTCTCCAGGAACATCGAGTGGACCTACGCCAGTAATATCAGTTGCCACTAGTGTTCCTATAGTCAGTAATATTTCTACTGCTATTGTAGGTTTGTCTTCATCAATTTTGAGTCAAATGGCTCAAGCTCCAGCAGCTCCTTGGTATGGAGCTAACAATACTCCTTTGAACATTGCTGGGGATATCCATGAAATCCCCAAGAACATTGAAATATTTTTGCCTAAATACAAACCAGATGGCCCAAGAACAGCAGAAGAACATATCCAAGCCTATAGGGATGTTTTAATTAGGCTGCAAGTTCAATATGAAGATGTGGCTTGCAGAATTTTCCCCATGAGCTTAGATCCAATAGCATATGAATGGTATATATGCTTACCAACTGGTTCAATCACTTCTTGGACACAAATGGAAAATGCCTTTGTTAATCAATTTAGGTCACCCTTGGATCCCGCAACCATTTACAATCAGTTTATTACATGCAAAAGGGGCCAGGGGGAACCGATCAGAATGTTTAATCAGAGATTCCAAAAGTGCTATAATAGAGCAATTAGGCATTTTGCCATCGATCCCGCAGTGGCTTTGCAGATATATTTTGGGGCATTGGACCCCATGACAGCCATGTTTGCAAGACGAAATCCTCAAGTCACCACGCTCGCTCTAGCCTATAATGAAGCCATGACTATCGAGCAGCAAATGACACCACAAGGCTACGGGTTTACCCAGATGCCTATGATGGGACAATATGCTCCATATGGTCAAGCTCCCTTGGCAAATCAAATCATGGCACCTCAAGTGCCAAGCATGAATGCCTTCCCATATCAGCATCCGTATCCACCAGCACTGGCATATGCACCCATTCCAATCCAACCAATCACATCCATTCCACCTGTCCTCGCATTTTTGCAGAATAGTCAATCGACTATGCAAGGAACTAGCCAAGTCAATCCTCAGGCCATAGTTCCTTTTCCAAATCCAACCCCGATTCAAAGTGTCAATCCATACGGGAATCAAATTCCTCATAACCCGACCCAAATGTTGAATCAAGACCCCATCAATTATGCGAATCCAACGGGGGTTAACAACAATGTGATTCCACCGAAGGAGATTTATTCAGAAGTCGAAGAGCTCAAGAAATTAGTTCATAAACTGAGCAATGACAGGGTTCAACAGCAGAAGTATGAGTCCCATGCCCCTCACTCAAATCAAAATTTTAACAATAGAGGGAGGCACTGGAACACCAAGCCAAACAATGGGGGAGTTCCCGCTCCCATTGCTAATCAACTAGATACTTCTGCAGGACCTAGCCAATCCAATTCTCTTTTGAATCTTTCAGATTTGGCATGGGAAAGGGGGTGCAGGTTGCACAACACAAAAGAACACAATGAGAGGAATTGTCCTGAAATTGCTAGATACACTCATTGTCTTCAAGCACAAGTTGATGATTTGGAACTGGTATCAAATGAGGGTCCATCGCAACATCAAGATGATAATATTATGGTGATGGAAACTGTATATCATCAAGAAGGTGAGAGTGAGGAAGAAGAAGACGAAATTTTGGAACAGGAGGTGCAAGCTTTTCGAGATTTCAGAAAGGGGAATCATGGATACCATTTGAGAAGTAAATCTAAAGCCCCTAAAACCTCATCAACACCTCCAAACAATTCTATTCTTCCTCCAGATACTAAGGCAAATAATAATCCTCCCCCTCCACTCGAAGAGAAATGTCTAATGACGTGCGTAAGACAAGTCAAATTCGAAAAACCAAACTATGACATAGTGGAGGATTTAAAGAAGTCCAAATCTAGCCTTTCATTTTTGGACGCGGCTAGATTGCCCGGCAAAAAGGAGGCGTTGATAAAAGCTTTGAACTCACCTGATCAAATGTGGAAGGAAAAGGAAGTTGAGTCCCATCTGATTTTGTGAAAGGAGAGAAGGGATGTCCCGCCATTCTTATTGACTTTGAGAATTGCGGGTAAGAATTTGCATAACTGTTTGGTGGACACAGGTGCCACGAGCAACCTCATGCCTTCGGAGATATGTCAAATGCTAGGTCTGCAACCTGTTTCATCCAAATGCAAGGTCCTGCAACTGGACAGATCAGAGGTAAATGTGGTAGGGACCCTATATGATGTCAAGATTCAATTAAATTCTGAACCTAGGGTCCAGCAAGTTGTCGACATTCTAGTTGTTAATATCCCAAGTAGATATGGAATGCTACTTGCGAGAGATTGGATGAAAACTTTGAATGGCTATTTTTCAACAGACTGCTCACATATGTGGCTACCATGGAAAGGAATTGCAAACCAAATCAGAGTGGAAAATGAACCGAGGCTTAAGGAGATCATAACAGAATTTAACAAGCCGAATGAAGTTCAATTTTCTGAGCCAAAACTGGGGGTTTATGCACTTGATGTTGAGGAAGCTACTGAAGAGCCTAAAGAGGAAACATGTCATGGTGGCTCTTCTGAGGAAAATGATTGCACATGGTTGCTCAAGTTCGATGGATCAAAATCTAGACAAGGAGCAGGAGCTGGAGTCGAGCTCACTGGCCCAGGAGGTAAACCATTATTGGCTGCCTATAGATTGCAATTTCCTTGCACGAACAATGTGGCAGAATACGAAGCATTGATCTTTGGTTTACGTCTAGCATTGAGCAAGCAAGTTAAATGCTTGAAGGTTTTGGGAGATTCTGAGTTGGTAGTCAAGCAGATCAAAGGACAGTATACATGCCGTGACAAGAGACTAAGCCTTTATAGAACTAGGGTTATGGACCTCATTGAGGAGTTCGATGCATTCAATATAGCCCTTATTTCTAGGAAAGGAAATCGAATAGCAGACTCTCTTGCAGTCGCCGCGGGCATGTTAAACCCGGTTGATATAAAAAGGTGTAAAAAGTTCTCCATTGAATTGGTTCCTTGTCCATCAATACCCGATAATGTCAAGAATTTCCAGGTTTTTGAAAATGACAGACATATCTTCAAATTTGTCACGAACTCGGGTATTTTTGAAAATCAGGTGATTGATGAGGAACAAAGGTGGCAAGATGAAGCAGAAAATGAAATTGAAACTGCGTATCAATCCAACAAAATACCTAAAGACGTGGTTTCATTGGAAAAAATGTTCGACATGGGATGCAAGACCAAGAAAGGAAAAAGAGTCCCACTCCCCAAAGATGCATGTGATTCAATTAATCTAGGGAGTGCAGACAATCCAAAGGAGGTGTACATTGCAAAGGCATGTACAGATGAAGAAAGGAGCAACATAATGCAGGCATTGAAGCATTACATAGATTGCATTGCTTGGAATTACAATGAGCTCAAGACATACAACCAAGACATTATCACACATACCATCCCTTTGAAGCCAGAATCCAAGCCTTTTAGGCAAAGACAGCGAGTTGTTAACCCGCTATTGGAGCCTTTAATCGAAAGGGAGGTCAAAATATTATTGGAAGCGAAAATGATTTTTCCTGTTAGGCACTCAACCCAGGTTGCTAACCTCGTTCCAATGAGGAAAAAGAGTGGAGAGATTAGGTTGTGCATAGATTTTCGAAATCTTAATAAAGCCTCTCAAAAAGATAATTATCCATTGCCATCAATCGATGAAATTCTACAAATGGTAAATGGATCCGAAATGATGTCCTTTCTTGACGGGTATTCTGGATACAACCAAATTCTTATACATCCAAATGACAGGATGAAAACAGCCTTCACCACCAAGTGGGGGACATTTGCATATAAGAGAATGTCGTTCGGACTGTTAAATGCTGGTGCAACTTTTCAACGCGCCATGGATTATGCATTCAAAGGGCTCATAGGCAAATGTATCATCGTGTATGTGGATGATATCCCAGTTTTCTCGAAGAAGAGAGAGGACCATGTCAAAGATTTAAAGAAAGTGCTTCAAAGATGCAGAGAACATGGAATTTCCTTAAATCCCAAAAAGTGCATTTTCGGAGTTACAGAAGGAAAATTGCTTGGTCACATCATTTCAAAAGAGGGCATATCCATCGACCCGAAAAGGATACAAGCTATCCAAAACTTACCTCTCCCGAGTAGTAAAAAAGAATTGAGATCTTTCTTTGGGCAGAGTTAATTTTGTGAGGAAGTTTATCTCTAGCTTTGCCGAGATAGCCAAACCTCTGAACAAGATGCTCAAGAAAGATGTGGATGTAAAATGGAACGAGGAAAGTAGGGTGGCCTTCCGTAACATCAAAGATGCCATTTCCAGAGCCCCTGTCCTTATAAGTCCGGACTACTCCAAGCCTTTCTATATTTATGCTTTTGCATCGTAACACTCTTTTGCGAGTGTCTTAACCCAAAAAGGCGAGGATAGTGCAGAAAAACCCATAGCATTTTTAAGTGCCCCCTTGAAAGATGCTCAATTAAGGTATTCAATCCTTGATAAGCAAATGTACGCACTTTTTAAAACGGTGAAAAAATTTAGGCATTACATTGTGCACAGCAGAGTTATTGCCATCGTGCCTGACTCTACTGTTAAGACCATGTTTTTACAAAATGAACTAGGTGAGAAAAGAGGGAAATGGATTTCCACCATCCAAGAATTTGATCTCGAAATCCAACCTATGAAACTAGTTCGAGGACAAGGACTGGCGAAGGCGATCGCAGAAAATAATCCGCAAATAACATGCCAATACTCGAACACAGAATACATTGCTAAGGATGACCGGTATGTTGATATTGTGCAATTTTTATTGACTGGTAAGTGTCCTTCTAATCTGAATTCAACCCGGGGAAGAGCTTTAAGGCTTAAGTCTATCAATTATCTGATGAAATCTGGTGTTCTTTACAGGAAGAATCATGAAGGGATCTACCTGAGGTGCCTGAACAAAGAAGAAGCTGCCAGGGTGTTGCAAGAATTTCATGGGAAACATGGAACTGGTCATGGTGCGGCAAATGCTACAGCGCATCAAATCCTGAGAGCAGGATACTACTGGCCACACATTTTCAAAGATGCACATGCCCATGTACGATCTTGTCATATCTGTCAAGTGGCTGCCAATAGAGAAAGAAATGCAGCCATGCCGTTACAACCTGTAGTTGAAATGAGACCATTTGCACAGTGGGGACTAGATTTCATTGGGGTTATTAACCCAAATTCTTCTGATTCTCATAAATTCATATTGACAGCTACAGACTACTGTACAAGGTGGACAGAAGCGATTCCTACTAAACATGCCACCACAGACGTTGTAATTAAATTCCTTGAGGACCATATTATAACAAGATTTGGAATGCCCGATTCTATTGTCAGTGACAATGGTAAAGCTTTTATTTCTACACAATTTGCAGATTGGGCATATGACAACAAAGTGAGCTTAAAATTTGCATCCAATTATTATCCTCAAGGAAATGGGTTGGCCGAATCTTCAAATAAAAATTTGTTGAATACCATTAAGAAGTTGCTGGAAAAGAACCCTCGGGATTGGCACAGCCAATTGAAGTTTGCCCTTTGGGCAGATAGGACCAGAGTGAAAGAATCCATAGGGAATACTCCCTATCATTTGGTCTATGGGCAAGACCCGATATTTCCTGCAAATTTGAAGTTGCAGACCTTGCATTTCATACAAGAGTACTTGGGGACAGATGATCAAGTTGAAGCCAGGTTAAGTCATTTGCTGCATCTTGATGAAAAGAGAGAAGAAGCCATGAATCACATGAATAAACACCAGGAAGTTATCAAAAGATGGTTTGATAGAAGGGCCAAAGTTAAGTCATTCAGAATTTCAGATTTGGTATTACTATGGGACAAAAGACATGAGGAAAAAGGGAATCATCAAAAGTTTGATTGTCTTTGGTTAGGCCCATATCAGATTTCAGAGATTCTTGGGAAGAATACCTTCAGGCTAAAAACTTTAGAAGGGAGAGATTTTATGCTACCGGTTAATGGGCAGATTTTAAAGCATTATTTTAGCCCTTAGGTTGTGAGATTTTGATATTATTCTTTTCGGTTTTGGTGGGGATTTTCAGATTTTGTTTTTATTGTTTAGGATTGTTAGTCTAGCTAGGATTTTGGTTGTGGATTTGATTTCAATTGACATGTTTTGTTTATTTTGATAAAAAATAAATAAATAAATAATAATAAAAATAATATAAATATATATATATATATATAATAAAAAATTGAGATGTCAACTTATGCTTAAGATTAGGAGAATATGAAATATTGGAATTGTCTTGTAAAAGCTCCACAAGTAACACAAACATCTTAAGTTATATTGTTTGATTTTGTGATGCATGAAAGAGTCAGTTTTGCATGACAAATCTTTCATTTGCAATTCAAGAGATAATGCATTCATGTTACATCTCACTTTACATATACATTCCATCTTAGTTGCATATGCATCTTAGGTACAAATCATTAAAGTATGTCAATCCCTCTTAGGGTTGTGTTATAACATAAATGTAAGAAAAATCCTAAGGTTGGAAACTGAGTCTTGAGATATCTAGAACCAAGCACGTCTCATACATTAAAAAGGATCTTGAGCAAAATGATCAAAACCTAACTTGGAAGAAAAGGTTGGGCGAAAGAAGTTTTTCATGTCTATCCTATTATGCAACATGATCCTTAAAACAATGGTTTTGACCACTTCCATAGAGCTTAAAGCCTAAAATCAGAGTAGTAAGGATAGGGTTAAATCCTCATCGAACTTAGGTTGAGGATCCAATTCCCCAAAGCTTTGATTTGACCTACATGGAGTAGTAAGGATAGGGCATAAATTCTCATCTCGCTTAGGTTGAGAATCTGATTCCCCAAAGCTCTTATGTCTCATTTCATAATAAATCTTGGATTGGAAGGATCGTACTACTTGTCCTCTAGCAAAGGATGGGTAGTCATCCCCAAGGTCTAAGCAATAAAATTAATATTTTCCATTTACATCTAAAGTTTGGATTGGAAGGATCGTACTACATGTCCCTAGCAAGGATGGGTAGTCATCCCCAAGGTCCAAGAAGTAAAAATAAAATTTTCCCATCTCATATTTATATTGGATTGGAAGGATCGTACTACTTGTCCTCTGCAAAGGATGGGTAGTCATCCCCAAGGTCCAAAGAAATGAAGATAAGTTTTGGATTGTGGGGTTAGATATGCCCATGCATGGCAACATGTCTTGTCTAAAAAACAAGACCACAGATTGTCCAAAGGGTTAGACTAGCATGACCATTTCTTCCATAATTGGTTAAATTATTTTGCTCAAAGTGAGGTAATGAATTCTAAATCAGAATAGTAAGGATAGGGTTAAACTCTCATCTCGGTTGGTTGGGAGTCTGATTCCCCAAAGTTCTGATTTCACATTCACTTGCACATGGGTTCAAGATAGTAGGGACTCATAACCAACTTTGGGATATAATAAGGCAATTAATTAGTGGATCCTAAGAGGGTTTGGCAATCTTGAATGTTTGTACATGATACTAGAAGAAAGACTATGCATTTTATAAAAGCAAGATCTCCTAGCATATTCATTAGGTTACACAAATCATTCACAATCTCATATATGCATTCATGCAAAATTGACAATGGAGTGTGGATCAATTTCAAACGATAGGGAAAGAAATTCATTGCACACACTGAGCTAATACTTGATGATTCTGATGATTCATGTACTTCTGATCTTTGGGCATTTGTTTATATTGCTTATGTGCTAACACATATTTTCGAGTTTGTATATGTTTCAAGGTTGGGTTCTCACTAAAATGCTCAAGAGCATTTGACAACAGAGTCGCCATTTGTTGTGGCTGATCCACAACACACCCCAAAATTGGGGACCCACCTTTTTTGCAGGCTTTCAGAGAAAATCTCAATGACCCAGATGCTAAAAATGAAGAAAAGGGGCAAAAAATGCACAAGTGTAGAAAGTGTCGCGAAATCGCGACATGTCGCGAATCGTCGCGACCGAAAACAAAAAAGTGTCACGAAATCGCGACGTGTTGCTCAGAAAAGGAAAATGAAAAGTGTCACGAAATCGTGACATGTTGCTCCGTCGCGGCCGAAAGAGGAGAGAGAAAGGCAAATGGAAAGGCGTAGCGAAATCGTGACATGTCGCAAAATCATGGGTCAAACCAGTCAAACAGGCAAAGCAAAACATCACGAAATCCGACACAAACGGAAAAGGCACGAAAAGTCATGAATCAGATCCAAGCAAAGGATGAAAAGCATCGAATCGACAAAGTTGGCAAAGTGTACGAAAGTGAAAAACGTCACGAAATCGCGACAAATTGCAGCCAAAGGAGTGCCGAGTGAAAACTCACGAAATCAGGTAGAAGGCATGAAGTGTAAAATGGTCACGAAATCGCAAAAACATTGAGCGAAAATGCACAAGTGTAAAAGGTCGTGAAATCATGACAAAATCGAGCGAAAGGGTCCGAAGCACAAAAATGTCACGAAATCACGACAAAAACGAGCGAAAGGGCACATAATGGAAAAGCGACATAAGAAAGGTAAAAAAACGTCACGAAATCACGAAAGTTGCAAGAAGTGAAAACTGTCACGATTTCGCGACAAAAAGCAAAGGGTACGAAAAAAAGTGTCACGATTTCACGAAAAGAAGAGGAAAAAGTGAAAGACGTAGCGATTTCGTGATGGGTTGTGGCCGAGAGTGTACGAAATAGGAAAGCGTCACGATTTCGTGACATGTCACGATTTCGCGACATGTCGCATTTTCACTGGGCAAGAAGGCAAGGAGGTTGTTGGCCAAAAAACGTCGCGATATCGCGACCTGTTTCATTTTCGCTGTGTTAACAGAGGAACAAGCTGCATGCATGATAATGTCACGATTTCCATGGGACCGTTATAGAAGGCGTAGAAAGCGTGAGACACGTGGCATACAGGTGTCGGAGTTGCAGAAGCGTTACATGCAACGAAAGATTTCAAACGTTTCGGCATCGAGCATGAAGTAAAAGCATCGAAAAGGCAAGAATTTGAAAAGACGCATTCTGGGAGGTGAAACGAAGCGACGCAGGTGAACCGAAGAGCCGTGCCAGACAGTATAAAATTGGAAGCACAGATTGAACAGAGGGTTGGAAATTGCTGCTAGCAGAGTTGCAGAGACAAGGGCTGCATGCCATTCTGGGCCTCGCACTTGGAGCAATTTCCTTCATTTGTTCTAGATTTGTAATACCTAGAACATTCCAGTAATTGCAATTGATATACCATTTTAATACGAAAATATAGAGAGTTGGCATCTCATTGATGAGAAAGAAGGAGTCATTTCTGCATGTATAATTTAATGTTTATCTTTCCCTTTCAGATTTTAGGTTTATAGATGGAGTTTAATGCGAGTCCTCTCGGTTGCTTCATGCGAAGGCCTAAAATTTGAAATTACAATAAAACCCTAGAAACCCGCACCTAGCTTATCAGGATTGTGCGAAAGTGCAGATTCAATAGGTTAGGTTGCATGCAAAAACCTCATTATCTTCGGTTTCATCAATCAAGATGGCAGCATTCTGGACGTAGTTTAGTTGCATCTTCATTTGCATTCTTTTTATTTTCAAACCCTTATTTTAGTTTCTGCATTTTAATTATTCTCATTCAAGCAAATAACAGAAAATCCATCAAAGCCTAAGATCAAATAGATTTATTTCTCACTTTTATTTTGGAGTCCATTGCAAATTCAAATTAAATAAACCACAGTGCCCCTTGTTAACATCCACTTGCAACCCTAAGGTATTCCCAGCATTCAAATTGAAGAGCATCATTGGTGAATGAAGAACTATCACAACAGGAACCTTGGAGAAATTATTTAGTCATAATTTCTTTGCAAGCAGAGGATTTTGGGACTCAGATCCTACCGGAGAGTGTGCTTTCACAATTGGGTGAAAACACCACTCAACAAGGCTATAGTTCATAATTAGAAAATCAATTCTTGAATAAGAATCTAGGTTAAAAAAAAAAAACTGCACTATGATTTAAAAAAAATAACTAATAAGCAACCATAATTTAAATAATAATATATTATTATTTGATTAATTAAAAAAACAACAGTGTTTCGAAAACCTTTGTATACCAATTAACCTTGCATTCATTAGAGCATAGTGAGATTTATATATTTTTAATGATCATGTAAGTGAATGTATAGTCTCAAAAATATTTACCTATAATGTAGGTGTGCTTCAAAACTTATATAATAATGTTGAACTATTAAGGTATAATATCTTATAAATATTTATTATTGAGTTCTATAAAAAACATTGGAATCATAGAACCCATTGATCATATAAAATATTATATGCTTTTATGTGTTTAAATAATAAAAATGAACAAAATATGACTTGTTAACTATAAGCACAACCATGTGGAATAATCATTCTATTAACCTATAAATTTATCTTTATTTTTCAAGAAGAAAAACTATAGTAAAATACAAAATATGGTGGAAAAATGACTTTGGGGTTCTAAGAGTTATAAACCTTCTCTAGGCATAGTAATGGGAAAGAGGATTATTTCTAAATATAATATATAGTGTTTATATGAATGAGGTCTATGAAAACTACAATTGTTTTAATACCAATACTATTTTATGAAAATATATATATATAACAACACAAAACCACACAACTCCAAAAACCTATCCATAAAGGCTAGTGAAAAAAAACAAATGTACTATTTCTAATGTTTAGAGGATAGTGAAAGATACAAATGAGTGCACAACTAGAAGGATCCTATAGACACTTTTACATGGCAAGCAGAGAAAGATATTTTTGAGTAAATGAGAAATGTCATGCGAGGTAAGTCTTAGATCCAAACTAGAACATGTATATGGTAAATATACTTTATTTGAAAAGCGAACCGATATGAAATATATAAGGAATGCTTGAATTAATACATATATAATTCAATAATGTATATATCAACAAGTATGACCAATTTTGAAAATAATTATCTACTATAAAAACTTTTGGTCTTTTCTTCTAAATAAAATAAAAATATTGTTAGAAATAAAATAATGTCTACTTTACTCTTGCTTACCCTGATATGTGTGTATTTTTACATGACATGTGTCTCCAGATTACATCTTCCTCTTCACTATATATACTTTGTAATTCATTATATTTATTGGAGGAATTAAGTTTTGCCAAGTTAGGCTATTGCCTATTATTTGCCTCTTGTGCTTGGTTATGTTTTGTAATATTAGGGTATAGTTAACATTTTTAAATCAAAGCTTGGATACCCCAAGTATGTTCTGATCAGGTCTATCTAAACATAATTTTTTATTTTGGTTTATTCTTTATTCTGGTTTATAGTTCTAAAAAATAAAAAAACTTCCAAGAACATGACCCCCCCACTCCTTGTAGGAACCATATTGCATTGCTTCTCATCATCTATAATGTTGATATGCAAATATTCAAATGGATTTAATCATTTATAGGCCTTCTCCAATGGTATTTGAAAGTTTCATGGTTACTTTATGTTGTTTTCCAAGTGTTGAATCTGCAGCCTTAGTTTTTTGGTGTGGATCAAATAGGTTTCTATCATGGTGCATTCTCCACATTACTAGTTGAAGATCAAGTGTTGACTATCATGGTAAGTTATCCCCATTCCCTATATTGGTAACCCACAATGTTAGTTCATGCATCGATAAGATATATTCCTCCATTCATTCCATGTGGATTTGTTGTACTGCTCTAGTTGTGTTCCTTGTAACATGTTAGTCCTCTATTTTCATATGCATCCTCTTCAATAATTATGAGCAAGCTCCTCCA
Source organism: Wollemia nobilis (assembly GCA_028583015.1). NCBI lineage: Eukaryota > Viridiplantae > Streptophyta > Pinopsida > Araucariales > Araucariaceae > Wollemia > Wollemia nobilis. Next base: position 390,255 of record JAQPPZ010003182.1, read on the forward strand.
AACCCTGCTCATAGAACATCATCCCATAACCATCCCATAACTATAAAATCATGGTGATTTTTCTTTGGCATAGCAATACTATTTGTTTAACAATATTGTTAGCCTGAGAGATATGGTTTTACTAGTCCAAAAAAAACCCTTCGTGTTGAGCCATATGGTGTCCATACTGACCACTTGTCCAAGGATCCTATCCTTTATAACACCACAACACACATCATTGTGAGCCACGTTGATCACAAAGGAAGCCTAACATGCTATTGCTTATCGACTTATAGATGTGGGATATTTGTTTGTCAATGTAGTTGCACATTTATGTGATGCTTCTAATGAAGATATGGTTCAAAAAATCAATTTAAAATTTGTTCCATGGGAAGAGAATATTTGAAGTTACATTAGATTGGATGATATGCACATAGAGTAAATTAGATTCCAAATATTTATTAGATACAACATGAGGAGCTTATATTATTGTAGTTGTACAAATCCATAGCACTGTGTGGACCTCACATCCTATCTAGATACCTAGCAGACTCCAACTTTTTGCAAAATCTAGTGATCAACAATAGAGTGACCATTTGATCACCTCTTACCATATTTATTGATCGACATCAAAGTAATCAAAGACCTTACATGCCATCATCGAGGAGGTTTTTGGTGACTCTATGTGTTTGTAGATGGATAAGAAAAATTTAAACCCGCTCAGGGGTATATTTTTATCCTTCAATATATAAAAGGAGGCATTTCTCTTTGTAAAAAGGGGACTTTTCATGTAAATTTCCCTATTTCAAAATATACTATAATTTTTAAACTTTTGTGGCACTTTATTCACACTTCTTACTCTCCTTAGTTGGAATAGCTCACAGGTGTATAAGATACCTCCCACTATTGTAAACACTTATTGATTCAGAGTGGAAGAGCTAAGTGAGCCCTCCACACATCATGGATCTTAAGTGGTGAACCTTAGCCTCTTTTGAGGACCTCTTTCTTGTAACTTGTATTATTAATTACCTTATTGGTAGAGCTTACTTATCTCTTACTTTATTTAGTCATGGTATAAACAAATCTACTTAATAGCCTCACACAAAATCTTGAGGAAGTTGATTCATTTACAAATTAGAAATTATAAATAGAATCAATATTAATGACAAATATTTTATGGTATTATGTGAGATATGGACAATAAATTGAACCACCATTGACTCCATCTATAGATGCTACAACTAGAGCACTACTTAAAAATAAACTCTAATATAACATTAAGCTTAATCAAGCTATATACTAGATTTTCATGTAGAGAAATAATATGGGCTACCACTACACCAAAACAATCTTGAGACACACTCATGACACTACTGGATAGGCCTAGTCAAGATAAAATATTATATTTCAAATATAAGTTGCATAATATTTATATGAAAGGCTCACTTATCAATTATCTCATGGGAGTGAAGTCTATTAAAAAATATTTATTAGGGAGCTATTCATTTACAAATTAAAAAATTGAAATAGAATCAATATTAATGATGAATAGTATGTGGTATTATGTGATATATAAACAACAAAGTGAACCACCATTGACTTCACCTATAAATGCTACAACTAGAGCACTATTTGAAACGAAATCTAATATAACATTAAGCTTAATCGAGATATCTATTGGAATTGCATGTAGAGAAATAGTAATGGCTATCATTACACCAAAAGAATATTGGTATGACTCATAAGACTATTTGATAGGTCTAATTAAGATAAAATCTTGTATTTGAAACATAAGTTGCATAATATTTGTATGAAAGGCTCACTTACTAATTATATCATGGAAGTAAAGTCTATTAGAAATGATTTTTAGTTGTTGGTTCAATTTTTCCTGATAGTGAGTTGATTCATATCATGTTACATGACCTCCCTTCTAAATTTCATGCATATTCTACCATGTTAAGTATAACTAGTAAAACATTGAGTGCTCTATTTGAGAAGATTAAAATTCTTCTTAAAAAATATGAGCAAACCCTCATCAAATATGAAGATCTTGATTCTATAGTAGTAGCCTTTACCACCAAGTCAAATTTACATTATAGACCCAATAAGGATTCACATCAGCAAAATCATAGAGGTATATAGAGATCTTAGCCACATCAACAACATTAACAAACCACATTAGTAACATCAATAGCTACAATAGTACCATCAACATCCATAGTAGAAACCACATCAACAACTAAGATGGCAATCAAGACCTCCCCAAAGGGTTTATCCTAATAGAAGATCTCAAAATTATAAGCCTCAATAAAAAAATGAACCAATCAACCAACAAGGGTGTGACTACTATGGAAATGGGTTCATTCTACAATTGATTTTTATCAAATAAATAGATGAAAAAATTAAACAGGTTAACAAGACCATAATATAAATACATTGTATGTAGTAGATCAAGTCAATATTGAAGATAAATATTATTGGTATATAGACTCAGGGGTAGCTAAACACATGATTGGAAGGCATTATTGGTTGACCAAGATTCAACCTACCCATAACTAGTTCATTAATTTTAGAGATGAATGTGCTCTTCTTATTGAAGTTGTCGGTGATGCACCACTTGATTTACATAATAGGAATAATATCCCTATCATAGATGCATTGTATGTGCCTCGACTCAAAAGAAGTATTTTTTCTATTGGGAAACTTATAGATAAGGTTTATACTATCCTTTTTATAAAGACAAATATCATATTAAAGAAATATATGGTTATGCCAATGCCATGGGAGTAAAAAATGATGGTGTCTATTACCTTCTTACCCAATCTATAACTCAATAATATTTGCATACAACTACTAATTTCTCTTTAAAATATATGTGGCATGAAAGAATGGATCATTTAAACTTTCATAATCTTCAAATGATGGAAATAATGGATTTGGTAAAATAACTTCCTCACTTATTGGAGTTTAAATTATTTTTTAAACCATGTGTTATTGCCAAACACCATAGATAGCCTTTTGATCCAAAAAAGGCTTGAAGAGCCAATAGAAAACTAAAACTAATGCATTCAAATATTTGTGGGCCAATATCTATTCTCTGTCATACTGGGACCAAATATTACATCACTTTCATTGATGAATACAACAAGAAACTTTGGATCTAACTCATTCAGTATAAATGGAAAACCCTTGATACATTCAATAAATTCATGGTACTTGTTGAAAGAGAAAGTGGCTATCAAATATCCACCTTGAGAATAGATAATGGTGGAGAATACATCTCTAATTTTTTTATAAGAATAGGAGTTCTTTGCAGCCATGGAGATTCATTGTAGGGAAAGGCTTCTAACTACTTAGATCCACCATATCATCATCACTATTCAAGTATTCGATGTTCTGATTTGTTACGTAATCCACTGTAAGTTTCTTTCACAATCCTTACATCCTTATTTAATCACATTTCATACTGAAATTTTATCATTTTTTACTAATCTAGTGAATTCGCATCCTAACTGTCATCAAACTTATGGATTGTGTATTCGCATCTAGGATGTGAATTTACAAAAATATAGATCTGGGGGGAAAAAAAAAATTAAGTTTCTAAATTTTTAAGTTTATATATATTATTTTAGATCGATTTGAATATAATAATATTTAATCACGTTTAAATTTTATTCGTATTATTAAATCTAGATTCATATATATGCATGCCTTCATTATTAAATTTTCTTACAAAATTTTGTTTAATAGACCTAGGGGATATGATTTTTATGCCCTCAAGATCTGATCTATAGTGGCCTAAGCAAATCCCCAAATCCTAACTTCTAAATTTTAAGGGTCTTGTGCAAAAAACTCTTTGCAAATATTTTGAAGATGTGATTTTTTTGGTTAGATGATAGACGCGTATTCACTACAGGACATGTATTTGCTCTGCACGCTATGTATTAATCTGCACTAGACATCTGAATCAGATAAGCACATCAAAATTTGGTTTATGTTCAATTTATAACTGTTCCATTCTAGTTTCGATTCTATTTTCTACATATAATCATCTAAAAAGAAATGATAAAAGTATATATATATATATATATATATATATATATATATATATATATATATATATATATATAGTTATTCATATTAGATTACATTAGTTAATTTATTTTGAAAAGATAAAATAAAATTAAAATATTGTCAATTTCATTAGATTGCATTAGTTTTTATTACTTGCTGATATTTTCATAAAAATTGAAATACAGATAGTTAGGGCGTAGTTGCAGTTTTACCTAAATCTTAGGTGTATACCAAAAAAAAGAACTCATCAAACTTTTACATTACATAGGCTTGGAAACTGCCACAAGTGTTTCTTGGTATACCCACAACAAATTCATTGACAACCACCAAAGAGAGCACGACACAAGTGCTTCTCATCTGAGATGTAGATCTCCAATTTTCCTATCCCACTTCTAGGTGTGGATCCATTAGCCTGAATGAAAGGGGTGCAAAAATTTTGAGTCTACATATATGTTTGGTATTTCTAAATTTGTATTATAAAAGAGAAAGAATAATGCAAGATACAAGAAGACAAGAAGACCAGAGCTATCCCTATAATGATTCTTTACTTGAATTATTACTAGCCATAATATTGTAAAACAAAATCTTTTGAGCAAGGTTCCAAGAGAAATGCACAAACAAGGTTAAAAACCTAGATGCACACTATACAATTTTATTCTTTCAAATGTCTAGAAATTTTATCAAATACTTTTCTTTACTTGTGATATAGACATTGAATAAAAAATGAATAGAAAGCAAACACCAAATAGCCTAAATATCTATTAGAGTACTTATTTGATTGGTGGTTGTTCCAAGCTTTATCTTACATCTAACGATGTCCCACAACTTGAATCTTGCAAAATATATTCACAAAATCCTTAAAATATATGATCAACGTTAGGGGTCCTGTTTAGGCCACTGTATGATTGTATTTGGAGGTGCAGTAGTCAAGTTCCCTAGGTTCTTTTACTTGATATTTAGAATAAAAAAGTGAAAGTTCACCTTTTTGGAAGATGGATGAATAGAATATAATATAGTATAAAAATATGATGAATAAAGTATACATTGTGCAATTATTCTATAAATGTAACATGAAATATAGATCTAGGTTTTAGTGGTAAACTTTTACCCCCAAGTCTATTATAGGTGACATCACACCCTATACAAGGAAGCTATGATTTTACAACTATAAAATTACACCCTATAATTATGGGGTACGATTTCACAATAGATAATAAAAGAAGTAGAAAAGTGTGAATAAACTAAAAAAATGTGCAAATTTAACAATATATGAATGTAAGGTCAAAGGTGTAGACCAATTGGTTCATCCAAACCCCATAATGGGGGCGGAGGTCCAAGGTTCAAATCTCGGGCCTCGTCGGACTGAACGCTTGTCCCTTTCCTGGTGCTTTCAGCGACATAAAAGGTTTAAAATGATTATGGGATGATGGTTATAGGGGCGGACTACACGAAGATCTGTGTGGCAGCTTCTGGGGCAAATAGCGCAGAATACTGTGGAAGCCATAAAAAGCTGGACAGCATGCCCGGATTCATGGCGGCTACTGATTCCACCATGTAAATTAAAAAAAAAAACAATATATGAATGTAGATAAATGAAAACAATCTGGTGGTAGCAAAAAAGTAAATAAATATATGAAGACCTCCAATATAGTAGCCTATTTCTAAGGGCTCAAACATTTTTCTGCCAAGATGTAAGGAATTTGAAACAAGGATGGGTGGGAAAATCAATGTCAAAAGAGGTTAATTTGAAAAATAAGGTTTTCTAAGATAAAATCCTAGCTAGGTAAAATCATTCCCCATAAGGGTTGACCACAATTTTATAATATCTATACCCATGTGCAATTTTTTAGCACTTTAGAGGATCAAACAAAGTTAGAATGATATAAAACTTATACTATTAGAAAGCTATTTTTGAGCCCAATCCAATGGTATAGGCTTTGAAAGGAATGGAGAAGATTTGGTAGGGAAAATTTGGCTCAAAGATAACCCTACTTTTATGAGAGGAAAACTCAAGATCTAAGAAAAATGACTCATCTTAATGGGTCAATTTTCCATGTCTATAGACTTCAAATTCTTAGGCTGCATAGATATAATGTTCCTTTGGGTGTTAACTATACTTTTATGGAATAAACTGAATTATTGAGGTAACTAGAAAAGCTTAGATTATTTTTGTTAACTATAGGTCTTATAATTGCAGATGAGTTGGAGTGCTTCAATGGGAAAGATGAATAATTTTTAACTTTACAAGTCAATCAAAGGAAATGATAAAATATGTTCTAAATTTATATCGGGCTTCTCTTATTTCCATTTGAGGCTAAATACTTCACTACAAAATATTTGAAAGATGTTCTTCCAAATATTGAGAATTCTAGAATCAAATTATGTCTACATGTATATTTCATTATTATCAATATTATTATTGGTGCTACTAAAGTTATGGATTTTATGAAAAAGATACAATTCAATCTGTATTATTATTGGCACATGAATGTAGAAAGTCTCAAGGAAATAAATTATATCAAAACATACAAAGAAAATAGTTCATGGGCTGAGAAGAGATTCACCCTCCTTTTAGCAATATCTAGGATAATTCCTTAATTCGAAGTTATTAGACATTCACCCCTCTAGTCATTTAGCCTATCTAGCGGAAGAAGAAATAATGAAATCTATTGTTTCTATGATTGATTATTTGTTTTACATTCTCACCCTTAGAACTGGCATTGTTTGGTTTATTTTCAAGAAAATAAAATTAGTATTCTCAAAATTTAGATTTTAGTTAAGAAAATATTCTATTTTTTGGGCATAAAATAATGAAGAATGGATTTACTTAAAGATCCTCCTTTCACATTTGAACTTCGTGTTGAGAATCTTCAAGAATAAAGTCAATTTCTTCAAATTTGATAATCAGCATGAATCTAGTTTTTTAGATGGAGTTCAACCATCACAACCTTTTCGATATTGTTGTTCCAATCCTCAACATGTTTCTCAATGTATCATCCCATCTCAAATATCAATTTTTTTCTAATTTCTACTTCCACTTTTGCTTATGAAAACATGTTCCTTTTAAAAGTGGTTACAACATATTCTAAATGTAAATCCCATAATAATAAATCAAAGAACTCTGTAAAAGACTAACTAGTTGCTTTTAGTGCTTTACATATCCATAAAATGTATTGTTTCATGGAGGGATTAAATAGGGTCACTTTTATACATATATTCAATTTATTGATCTTCATATACTTTTTTACTTACCAAAAAAATATATTAAAAAAATTTATATTTGGAGGTAAGTTCATAACATAAATATCAAATAACTAGAACAAAATTCTAAAGTAGACCTTTCCATATCACCATTAGAATTTCCCAAAAGAACATCTAACTTATTTCATATTCATTGAAACAAATCCCATATAAAATGACTTACCATAAAACTTTGGATTAAATAAGGAAAAAATATTAAAATAATTTATAAATAGATAATATCATTTCTAATACTTATTATAATAAAAATTCAATAAATTGACAGAAAATGAGATAAAAAAATATAAGTAATTATTAAAAAATGATGTGATATCCCTAAGAAAAATAAAATATATCCAATCATTGTCCTAAATAATGTATAAGTGGAAGTATATTTACTATCCATGATACAATACCATTTGTCTAAATCGATGTTATTATATTGTAATAGAATAAATGATTTACCTCACACATTTAAAAAAATAAATCACGAACTATAAAATAAATGGTTTACCTCAAACATAAAAATTAGATAAAATAATACTATAACCAAACTAAATACAATATTAATCAACCATGTGAAAAAATAAAAAATCACATTTTTCAACCTCTCTATTTAATTTAAATGGAACCATAAAAAGAATTACTAGGATTCCTTAAACAAAATCATTCTTTGTTTAAATATAGAAAAAATAAATTTAATAATTAAAAAAGCTATTATAACAAGTTTATATGAGAATGCATCCATCCTCTCATGAATCATCTGTACATTATCTACAAATGAAATAAATAGTATGGCTGGTATGGTAGCAAAGTCTGTCATGCAATAAAAATATTATATCTTGTTTAAAGACAGAAAAAATGGATTTAATAATTAAAAAAAACCATTGTAATTGAAATAAATAGTATGGCTGGTATAGTAGCAAAGTCTGTCGTGCAATAAAAATATTGTATTTTGTTTAAAGATACAAAAAATGGATTTAATAATTAAAAAAAAAAAAGCTATTGTAACAAGTTTATATGAGAATGCATCCATCCTACTATGAATTACAATTGAAATAAATAGTATGGCTGGTATAGTAGCAAGTCTATCATGCAATGAAAATATTCTATAAAATTTAAAAAACAATCATAATAATTATTAATTTTTTAAAATATATAATAAATGTGTTTACATCTAAAAGTAATCAGATAGTTTACAACATTTGATTAGATGCATTATGTTTTTTTGAATAATTTTGTTTTTCGACATGCCCTTTTTCTTGTGTATTTTGGCATGACATTTCAAAAAATACATATCATTGCCAGTGTGTTGGGATACACCATAAATAAGATTAGCTAATGCCTTACTTGAAGGAATTAAATTCAATAAAACAGATTGCAGCGAGAGCTTCGCAAGTTTTCAAAGCGAGGAGGGAGCTTCGGAGGTTTTATCCGCGAGACGAAAACTTCGCTTATGGAAGGTCCGAGGCAGATATTGCTTCGGGGCACTAAAGTCACGTTGATTAAAAAATGCTTCGCACAACTAAAACGCGATTCAGAGCTTCGCTTCACAAACTGCCGAAGTAAAACCTTTAGTGGATAAAACGCAAAGTGAAAAGTGCTTCGGAAATTTAAGCAGCGAAGTGGCTGCTTCGCATAAACTATTGCCGAAGTGGCAGCTTCGGTCAAATAGACGGCGAGGCACAATTTGGGTAGTAAAGCCCGATTTGCTTCTTTGGATGAAATGGCAGCGAAGTGTCACTTCGGGGAGAAAATATTCCAAAGTAAAAATTGGAATGACTATTGCCGAAAAGAAAACAAATCTCCGACTTTGAGAGATTTACACACGGACTTGGTGTTGAAGGCAAGGTGTCAACTAAGTAAGTCTTCGGGTGAGGAATTTTTTGAATCCCATAACAAAACCTAAATGACGCAAAGTAACAATGCAAAGATTTTATTTATCATATAACAACGGATTACAAGGCTTCTTTAAATGAAGCTAAAACATCTACAAATAAATTTGCAGGATAACTACAAAGATTTTCCTGGAGACTGCTGCTCCCTTCTCCGGTTGTCTGCTACTCTGTTCTGGCGTTACTCTCCTTTGTCGCTCTGCACTTCCTCCAACTTTTCAAAGTGACAACAGGTCCGGTATTTATAGACGGGAGATGAGGACAATGGGCGGGAAAACTTTCACCAACCGACTGACAAAAATAAATGTCGAAGAGGGTTTTCAACCAATCGCCGAACAACCCTACCTACTCGCACACTTGAAATTAAGGCCTCGTTTCTCGTGCCTGGACGTTGCTTCGCAAATAGGATGGGTGATCTCCCATAATGGAATTACTTCGCTGCGAAGCATTTTCAAGTGGCATGTTTTTACTGCTTCGCGGCGAAGCATTTGCGAATGGCATGAAAGGTGGTTTAATAATTCCAACACCCTCCTTTAAACCAGATTTCACAAATTCTTTGATGCCCAACATTTCTTGCAACCTAGCGAAGTCCTCCTCCTTCAAAGGTTTTGTGAAGATGTCAGCTACCTGCTCCTTGGACCTGCAAAACTGCAATTGTACTTCATTGAATTTCACCAACTCTCTGATGAAATGATACCGGATATCTATGTGCTTTGTCCGACCATGGAAAACTGGGTCCTTCGAGAGGGCGATGGCAGAGTTATTGTCACAAAAAATTGTTGTTGCTGCTTTTGGTGGATGATGTAGTTCACTCAGAACTCTTCTCAACCAGACTGCCTGGCAGGCGGCTGAGGTGGAAGCAACATACTCTGCCTCTGCTATAGATAAAGCAACAATTGGTTGCTTCTTCGAGGACCAAGAGACAACTCCGGATCCAAAATGGAAGGCATATCCAGAAATGCTCTTCTGATCATCTATGTTACCATCCCAATTGCTATTAGTGTATCCAGACAGTTCAAGCTGGTCTTGTCTGACATAGTGGAATCCGTGGTTTCTTGTGTCATTGACATACCACAGAATTCTCTTGTCTTCTTGCTAGTGAGTGTCTTTGGGTGACTCCATAAACCTACTGATTAAACTCACGGTAAACATTAAATCTAGCCTGGTTGCGATCAAGTACATCAGGCTTCCAACTAACCTTTTATAGAGAGTTGGATCAACGCTTCTGCTATTGTCAGTCTTGCTCAACTTCAAACCAATGGCAACCGGGGTGATGGCATGTTTGTTGTCCTCCATATTGAAATGCTTCAGGGCATCCTTAGCATACTTGACCTGAGAAATGAAGATGCCATCTGTTGATTGGTCAACTTCAATGTCAAGAAAGAATTTCATCAGCCCCATGTCTGTCATATCAAACTTGGTCTTCATGGTTGTTCTGAACTCTTCAAATAGGCTGCTGCTATTGCCAGTATATATCATATCGTCCATGTACAAGAAGACGATTATCATCTCCCCTGATTCATTTGTTTTCAGGTATAGGGTGTGCTCATATGGGCATTTAATGAACCCATTATCCTGAAAGTAGCCATCAATTCGGTTGTACCATGCCCGAGGTGCTTGCTTCAGCCCATACAGGGCCTTCTTCAGCTTTAGGACCTTGTCTTCTTGTCCTTGTAGTTCATAACCGAGTGGCTGGTCTATGTAGACCCCTTCTTCCAACACTTTGTTCAAAAAAGCAGACTTGACATCCATCTGGTACACACTCCAACCTTTGTGAGTTGCCAATGCCAAAATCATTCTAACTATGTCAAGTCTGGCTATAGGTGCATACACCTCATGATAGTCAATGCCGAACTTCTGCTTGTAGCCTTTCGCTACTAATCTGGCCTTATGTCTGTCAACTTCTCCTTGGGCGTTGAACTTCATTTTATACACCCACTTGACCCCAATGGTCTTTTTCCCTGTTGGAAGATCAACCAATTGCCATGTCTCATTCTTCTCAATGGTTGCTATCTCCTCATCCATTGCATTCACCCATTTACGATTCTAGCTTGCCTCTTCAAACTCCACTAGATCACACTCAGTAAATAAAGCAAAGTTAGAATATTCTTCATCTGTCTGATTATGGGTTACCTCATAAATGTCTTGCAAGCTTCGAGTCTTCGCAGGTGTCCTCAAGTTTGGAATTTTGCTTGCAAGTGGAGGTGACCGGGATGATGAGGTTGTGTTGCTGCTGGCACCATTGTTGCTGCTTGAAAGTACAAGTGGTTGCACACTATCTTCCTCCAAGTTTATAGGTTCAATAATTGCTAGTTCAGGTTGACCAGTATTTGACTTCTAGTTCCAGGATTCATCCTCCAAGAACTTCACATCTCGACTGATGACAAGTTTCTTCGTCACAGGATTGTATAGCCTGTATGCCTTCGCTTGTTCACTATACCCTATGAAGATGCATTTTTCAGCTTTGTCATCCAGCTTTTGTTTTTTCTCATCTAGAACATGTGCATATGCTATGCACCCGAAAACATGCAAGTGAGCCACACTTGGCTTTAGATTTCTCCAGGCTTCCTCCAAAATTTTGTCCTTCACACTCTTGATGGGGACATCGGTTCAGCAGTTTCAGATAAACTGCACATGACACAACTTCTGCCCAAAACTCATGTGGCAAACTTTTCGCCTTCAACATGCTATGTGCCATCTCCATGATGGTCCTATTCTTCCTCTCAACTATGCCATTCTATTGCGGTGTGTATCTGGCAGTCAACTGCTTGCGAATTCCATGCTGCTTGCAGAAGTTGTGGAATTCGTTGGAGATGTATTCACCTCCACCATCTGTCCTAAGATTTTTCACATAATACCCACTCTGTTTCTCAACTAGAGCCTTGAACTCCTTGAACTTTGCAAATGCTTTTGACTTTAGCTTGATGGGATAAATCCAGGTCTTTCGGCTAAAGTCATCTATGAAGGTCAGGAAGTATTTGTTGCCGACATATGAGCTGGTTTGCATGGGACTGCAAATGTCTAAGTGCACCAGCTCCAATGGTTGTGATGCTCTCCAAGATTGTCCTATAGGGAATGCATCCCTATGCTGCTTATCGACCAGGCAACCTTCACAAACTTGGTTCGGTTGCTCAATAAGGGGTAAACCCTTCACCATTTGCTTCTTGTGCAGCAAATTCAGGCCACTAAAACTCAAGTGACCAAATCTGAGATGCCACATCCAGGTAGCATCCTTCACAACTGCACTTAGAGACATTAATGATTCATTCTGAATATTTAGTGGAAACATTTTATTTTTCGTCATGGACACAGTTGCGATTTGCCCATGCACTTTGTCTCTGATGGTACAGACACCGTCGTTGAACTGCACAGTGTGTCCCTTCTACACAAGTTGTCCAACACTTAGCAAGTTGTGCTTCAAACCAGGTACATAATACACGTCACAAATTTGTTTTCTTTCATCGTGTCGGGTATGGATGAGGATCTTTCCTTTCCCCATTATAGGAACCTTGTTGTTGTTCCCCATCTTGAATTCAGACTGGACTATTTCATCCAATTGTGAGAACATCTCTCTGTTCCTAGTCATGTGGTTGCTGCACCCACTTTCAAGATACCAAATATTTTTCCTGCTCTCCTCCTCAATACTGCAAGTCAGTAGCACATTTCCTCCTACCGCATTTTTGGCTTCATCCGTATAATGGGCTTGCTACTAATTCTCATTGGCCATCCTCTTTCTGCACTGTGAGATATAATGGCCGAACTTTTTGTAGTAATAGCATTGGACCTTAGATTTATCTTTCTTCTGATAAGATCCACTTTGCTGATTTTTGCCAATGTCTCTTCCTCCTTGCTATTGGAAGATGTAGTTGGTCTCTCCCTCTCTAGGGTTTGACCTCCCACCTTGCTTGTTACCTCTCCCACGCCTACTTCTGCCTCTTCCACCTTGAGAACTGGAGGCTCCATGGTGGGAGTCTTGTCTGCCGCTATCTCGAAATGAGACTTGCGCCTTGAAGGCTTGCTCCAAAGAAGATTGAGTTGAATGGCTCAGCCTCTACTCATGTGTCTGCAGAGAACCCATGAGCTCGTCCACCAAGAGGGTTGTCAAGTCCCTTGACTCCTCTATTGCAATTACGATAGAGTCAAACTTTGCTGGCAGACTCTGTAGAATTTTCTCCACGATCCTTTGGTTTTGCATAATTTCACCATTCAACCACATTTGGTTGATGACATTTGTCGTTCAAGTGAAAAAATCGTTTGACTCGAACTCACTCATCTGCAAGTTCTCAAACTCCCTCATGAGCATCTGTAGTTTCACCAACTTCACTTTGTTGTGCCCTGGTATGAGCTGGCCAGAATCTCCCAGGCCTGCTTGGCCTTGGTGGTTGATGCGATCCTCAGGAATATGGTCTCCTCAACCGCTTGCATGATATAGAACATGACTTTTTGATCTTTCTTTCGGTTCTCCTTCAGAAGGTCTTTGTCAGCTTGGGAGAAGGCGACCAGTGCTATTGCATCTGCTAGTTCTGGGTACCCATTCTGCACCAAGTCCCACAACTCCTAAGACCCAAAAAAAATCTTCATTTGTATACTCCAGTAATCATAGTTCTTGTCATTAAATCGTGGGATTTGCAACTGCAAGGAATTGTTTTTGAAAGCCATGCTTCAATCATCGTGTCATGACAACAATAGCTCTGATACCAATTTGAAGGAATTAAATTCAATAAAATAGATCGTAGCGAGAGCTTCGCAAGTTTTCAAAGCGAGGAGGGAGCTTCGGAGGTTTTATCCGCGAGACAAAAACTTTGCTTATGGAAGGTCTGAGGCAAATATTGCTTCAAGGCACTAAAGTCGCGTTGATTAAAAAATGCTTCGCACAACTAAAACGTGACTCGGAGCTTCGCTTCACAAACTGCCGAAGTAAAACCTTCAGTGGATAAAACGCCAAAGTGAAAAGTGCTTCGAAAATTTAAGCAACGAAGTGGCTGCTTTGCATAAACTATTGCCAAAGTGGCAGCTTCGGTCAAATAGATGGGAAGGCACAATTTGGGTAGTAAAGCCCGATTTGCTTCTTCGAATGAAATGGTAGCGAAGTGTCACTTTGGGGAGAAAATATTCCGAAGTAAAAATTGGAATGACTATTGCCGAAAAGGAAACAAATCTTTGACCTCGGGAGATTTACACACGGACTTGGTGTTCAGGGCAGGGTGTCAACTAAGTAAGTCTTCGGGTGAGGAATTTTCTGAATCCGAAAACAAAACCTAAATGACGCAAAGTAACAATACAAAGATTTTATTTATCATGTAACAACGGATTACAAGGCTTTTTAAATGAAGCTAAAACATCTACAAATAAATTTTCAGGATAAACACAGATTTTTCTGGAGACTGCTGCTCCCTTCTCCGGTTGTCTGCTGCTCTGTTCTGGCGTTACTCTCCTTTGTCGCTCTACACTTCCTCCAACTTTTCAAAGTGACAACAGGTCCGGTATTTTATAGACGGGAGATGAGGATAATGGGCGGGAAAACTTTCACCAACCGGCTGACAAAAATAAATGTCGAAGAGGGTTTTCAACCAATCGCCGAACAAGCTAAGAAAAATATGCCTAGTTAATGCTAGGAAGGAGTCAGGGGAAAACGTAAAACCATTGCCAGGCTTCTACCTGAATGCATTTCTTCTGACCACAATCTAAGAAAAATACGCTTAGTTAGTGCTAGGAAGGAGTCAGGGGAAAACGTAAAACCATTGCCAGGCTTCTACCTGAATGCATTTCTTCTGACCACAAGCTAAGAAAAATACGCTTAGTTAGTGCTAGGAAGGAGTCAGGGGAAAACGTAAAACCATTGCCAGGCTTCCACCTGAATGCATTTCTTCTGACCACAAGCTAAGAAAAATAGTAACCATGTAAATGTTGAAGCCTTTTGTTTTGTTTGCTCAACATTTTTGTTTAATGCAATCCTTAAAAGCTCTGTTGGATACTCACCTACCTTTCATATTTGTAGGCTTGTAGGGAACCATTAAACTGTGCTGTGCTAGATAGTAGAGATGATGTACAATGTTAGGAAGAAAGCGTGAAGCAGGCCGTGGATATGCACATAAAACTGCCCCAACCATACAAATAGATTTATATTTTGGATGCGTATCGAACAAGCAATATATTAAACTGGAAAAATATTTTGGCCGGCCTGATCTGCGCATTAGGAAAAGCTCTTTCTAACTTTTTTTTAAAGTAGGAGAAGGAGTTTTGAAATGCGTCAAAAATGGTGCTAGATTTTAAATAAAAGGATCAAACAATATTTATACTATTCAAAAATTTTAACTTCAAAAAATATAATAAACAACAAACTCAAACTAAAGAAAACCAAAATTTATTTTTTTATGAAAAATCTTTTTTATACAATATATCTACAACATGTAAAGAAAAAAATTTGAACCTGAACCTCTTGAACAAACCACCATTCTGCTGGACCATAACCATTCTCCTGACCATCGCCACACCTACCTTATACGGAAATGGTGTCGGATGTGGCGCTTGCTATGAGGCACGCTACGGCCTCAATTTTTATTTTAGTTATTTATTTCTTTATTTTACACGTTTATGATATTGTCATTCTAAAAAATTCGAAATATCAATAAAATTTAATCGTCGACATACGCTAAAATGCGGTATGTTCAACTAATGTGTGTCATTGTCAGATAACAAAAGAAAAAGTCATAAAGTATCGAGAATATTTAATTGTCAACACCTTAACTAATAAATCATATTGATAATGCTTAATTCTGAACATCTAACTCAATATATCATAGTACTACAATTTCATGTACCTATCAATAAAAAAAAATCATAATATCAAAAATATTTATTTATCAATATTTACTTTCAACATTTTTTATTTGATTAGTATGGTAAAATATAATATTTGTAACTAATATACAATACAATTTTATGTCATTATTAATAGTAAAAAGTAATGAAGCATCAATAATATTTGGTTGTCAATATTTCTAACTTTAACCATGATAAGGTATTTTCATGGGATGTACAATACAATTTCAAGTCATTGCCAACAATACCTAATTGTCAACATCTCTCACTCAAACATGACATTTTCAACAAATGTTTGATACAATTTCATGTCATTACTAGTAACAAAAAAGTCATTGGTTGTCAACATCTATAACTCCAACCATAATGTTTTCAATAAATGTGCAATACAATTTCAAGTCATTACCAATAACAAAAAAAACATAAAGTATTTTTTTTCAAGAAAATAACCCCCCTACCCATCTCTTTAAAAGTCATAAAGTATTAACAATACTAATTGTCAACATCTTTCACTCTAACATCAATACAAATTCATGTCATTATTGGTGATAAAAATTTCATTGGTTGTTAACATCTCTAACTCCATGGTAAAACTTGGTGTGCAATATAATTTCATGTCATTATTGATGACAAAAAAGTCATTGGTTGTCAACATCTCTAACTCCAGCCATGGTGGTATTTTCAAGAAAGTGGAATACAATTTCAAGTCATTGGCAATAACAAAAAGATTATTAAGTATGCTATTTTCAACAGATGTACAATACAATTTCAAGTCATTGCCAATAATGAAAAGTCATAGAGTATTAACAATACCTAATTATCAACATCTCTCACTCAAACTTGACATTTTCAACAAATGTGTGATACAATTTCATGTCATTACTAGCAAAAAAAAAGTCATTGGTTGTCAATATCTCTAACCCCAACCATAATGTTTTCAATAAATGCGCAATACAATTTCAAGGCATTGCCAATAACAAAAAAATCATAAAGTATTATTTTTTCAAGAAAATAACCACCTACCCACCTCTTTAAAAGTCATAAAGTATTAACAATATGTAATTTTCAACATCTCTCACTCTAACATCAATACAATTCCATGTCATTATTGGTGACAAAAAAAAATCATTGGTTGTTAACATCTCTAACTCCATGGTAAAACTTGGTGTGCAATATAATTTCATATCATTATTAATGATAAAAAAGTCATTGGTTGTCAACATATCTAACTCTAGCCATGGTAAAATGTGGTATTTTGAAGAATGTGCAATACAATTTCAAGTCATTGGCAATAACAAAAAATTTATTAAGTATGGTATTTTCAAATGTACAATACAATATCAAGTCATTGCAAATAATGAAAAATTCATAAAGTATTAACAATACCTAATTGTCAACATATCTCACTCAAACTTACATTTTCAACAAATGTGTGATACAATTTCATGTCATTACTAGCAACAAAAAAGTTATTGGTTGTCAACATCTCTAACTCCAACCATAATTTTTTCAATAAATGTGCAATACAATTTCAAGTCATTGCGAATAACAAAAAAATCATAAAAGCCATAAATTATTAACAATATGTAATTGTCAACATCTCTCACTCTAACATCAATACAATTTCATGTCATTATTGGTGATAAAAAAAGGCATTTGTTGTTAACATCTCTAACCCCATGGTAAAACTTGGTGTGCAATACAATTTCATGTCATAATTGATGACAAAAAAATTATTGGTTTTCAACATCTCTAACTCTAGCCAAGGTAAAACTTGGTATTTTCAAGAATGTGCGATACAATTTCAAGTCATTGGTGATAACAAAAAAATTATTAAGTAATCCATGTATGTGGTCTACTCATAAGGATGTCACTTGCATTATCAGTGATGCCCAGGTTCAACTCCCACAACAAATGCGTATAAAAATTATTGATATAAAAAATCTTAAAGTAATTGTTAACATCTCACTCAAAAATAATATTTTCAAAAAATGAGCAATATAATTTTATGTTGTTTATTATCAGTAACAAAAATTTATAAAGTATGAATGATACTTAATTATGAACATCACTAACTTGGTATTTTCAATTAAGGTGTAAACTAGTAATACTTAGTCTAGAAAATATGGTTGGCTAATAAGGCAATAAGTATGTAAGTTATTGTTTGTGACTAGCTTTAAATAATATTTTGGTCACACAAATGCATTTTAAATTTCTAAATATTAAAATATTGATGTGGCTTTAATTTTTTCAAAAAAAAAAAAACTAGCCTATTGATTCTATATTTGGTACCTTTGCTTTCACTTGTAATAGTTGATAGTTATTTAAAAATTCTATTTTTTTTAGTAATGGGAATAAAAGTACTTGGAAAAATTATAAGTGATCAAGAAATGTTTGAAACATGAAAAATATCAAATAAATATTAATGGGTGAACATTGGTTAACATTACCCTCTTCAAACTAATTTTTTTAAATATATAAAGCAACTATTAAAAAAATCTAATGTATCATACAAACTCAAAAAAAATACTCATTACTAATATATAAAGAGGACAGCTACATTTGTTTTATAGATTAATCAAGAAGGGTTTTGAGAGGATCCCATAACCAAATACAAAAACTCTAGAGGGATATCAAAAAAGGCCAGAAACCTGAAAGAGTGGCCAAGAAAAGCACAAAAATTAGGAACAATATACTAATAAAGGAATGAAATGTCTTCCTAGGGATGATAAAAAACTAACCTACATAAATATAATCCATAAGCTCAAGGTTGTAGTAGAGAATTATCAAGAATATTCAAGCCTAAGGAGATAAATTTCAGTAGGTCATCCATCTCTCTGTTCACATCCTCCATGAAATTGGAAACAATATTGACCATGCCCATAATTGATTTCTTCTTGTCATCAATGGATTTGATGGACTGCAACAAAAAAATTAAATACTTTACCCTAGAAAATTCCATTTTAACCATTTTAGTAGACCACTCCTGGTGACTCCCATTTAGAAAGACCTCGATCGATGATAATAGAATCTGACAACTCCAAACATCCTTTAAATTATTCTTTTCTAACAGTCTTAAAGAAAATCTCTTTCTACTTCCCCTAACCCCAGTTAAGGTTGGTTATTTTATTGAAAGACCCTCGAAATACCAACTACTTTTAGAACCCCAATAAGAGTTGGGCAGGTTCACTCTAATCTGATCAGGCAACACCAAACTCATTAGGCCAGCTAAATTTCCCACCTCTCATCCCAAATGAGGACAACTACATTTTTTTGACATCAAAATAAATAATTTATATAAATCAGTTAAAAGAATTTAATGGTCAATATTTTAGATTATAATAAGGAATACAAGCTTTTAAATAATGATTAAAACTACATAAGGAGATGCATTCATATCTATTGCATATATTATGAGAACCATGTTCATACACATAAATACATAAAAAATAAATATAACAACCATATCTTTCAACTTAACAAGTTATATCCAAAACCGGTAATTCTAAAATTTGCAACCTAATGTCCACTACATTCTTGTTGTCAAAGGTTTTGTTATGTATGTTTTTCATGTTATGTTTTTTTTGTTGTACTATTCAAATGCTTATATGACATTACATCATAGATTTATAACTCATATTTCACTATATTCATGTACAAAATTACATTGTAAAGTGTTTTCATCGTATATTTAATAATCCTTACAATTTTCTTCTCAAACCTTTTAATCGTATATGGGATCAAGTGTTTTTAGAAAGGACAAGATCAAAATTAACTCTTTAAGGCTATAGTTCATAATAGAAAATCAATTTTTGAACAAGAAATCTACGTAAATATGAAATAAACAACACTAATATTTTACTAAAGATAACTAATAAGCAACCATAATAATAGATTATTCTTTTATTAATTAAAAAAATAATAGTGTTAGAAAAACCTTTGTATACCAATTACCATTGCATTAATTAGAGCAAAGTAAGATTTGTATATTTGTAATGATCATGTAGGTGAATGTATAGTCTCAAAAATATTTACCTATAATTTAGGTGTTCTTCAAATCTTATATAATAATGTTGAACTATTAAGGTATAATATTTTCCAAAGATTCAATATTGAGCTATATAATCAACATTGGAACCATAGAACTCATTGATCATTTGAAAAATTATATGTGTTTATGTGTTGATGTCACAGCCCACTCGTTGAACTTCCTAGAAGACATTAATTTATCCAAAGGATCAATTAATACATGAATTTTAAACCTTGACCAAACCCTATTAATGTTTCCAAACATTAATAGAAAGGGGCTAATTAATAAAATTAGGGGATGGTAAAATTATTCCATAAAATCCCTAAGTAAAGCCAATCTACGCCCTACCAGGTTAAATTGGAGAGTTTGAATAAATTGGGATTTTGATAAGGTTTTGGGGAAATAAAATATGGCTTTTGCAAAAAGGATTAATTTGGGAAAATTATCCTCCACAAAAGTGACTTATTAAAATATAGCCTAATTTATTACAATTAGGTGTACCCTAAAAATTATCTAATTTTGAAAAGACCCAAAAAGGACAAGGTCATAATTTAATAATAAAAATGTGCATGTGTGTCTAGTGGATGCACTATTCTCCATGTCACATGACTCCTTTCCAATAGTGTTAATGCAGGTTTTGCAGGTGCACTTGGGAGAAAGGGAAGTCCTAAAGTGGGTAAAGTACTTCCACCTTAACCTCTCTTGTCTTGTTCCAAATTTTAAAATCAATAAAAAAGATTCCCCACCATTTGGGTGAACTCCCAAAAGGTTCCCTTTCAATATTTTAATGATAAATCCACCCACGTGCTCATGAGGAAAGAATATATGGTAAAAATATATAAAAAGGGAGGCAAGCAAAGTTGAAGGAGAGGGGGAAATATTGGGGTTAGGGAGTATGCTCTCTACCTTGGTAGATAAAAAACCAAAAAGCCCTAAGAAATTACTTGTCATAATAAACATAGAAATATGGCTGAAAGTAACCTTGTAAGGCAAGGATGGAGAAGAGAATGCAAAGGGTGCATGGAGAAATGCTTGACATAATCTATTCTACTGTAGGCCAGGGGTTGTTTTTTTCTATAATACTTTGATCTTGTTTTCTGCAATACCTTGGAACTATATAATTAGCCTCTTTATCACTGAAGTATAACGTTGCAGTGAATATCAAATCTATGAAATACTAAGTGGTGGTGAATGCTAGATCTATCAAATATAGCCTCTTTATCACTAAAGTATTACGTTACGGTGAATTTTAATTTTAGGAACAAATTATTCCATGCTCGATTTTTTGTAAATAAAGGAGAGGTGGTTAGAATGGTCAATTTTATTAACCCAATACCCTAAGACCACCAATGACGGTGCTCCTACAGCCATCGCTTGGTGGCTAATACCTCATAGAATGTAACCACCTTTGCATTATGTCCAAACCACAACACGTTAAATGTGGGATAAATATATGCATCCTCATTTTCAGCATGGAGGTTGTACCCCTATAATTTTATCTATAATGATCGAATGTCGAATTCAAACCATATTTCATGTTTCAATATGACTCCTCCTTAAACATATTCCTCTTCAGGTATGCATCACCATAGTCATAGATGTTAGGTTTTCCATAAATTTTGCATCTTGATCCTTGTGTTTTTATGTTATGCCTTTCCCCTTGTGAATTACAAGAGTTAGGCTCCCTTTGGAATCATGAAAATATTTAATCTACTTAGATGATCACACCGATGTATCTCCATTATCGTGCAATACTAGGCATCACCATCAGGTAGCTATATAAGGTGGTAGGAAATCAGATTTGGGTTGGGTTCAAACTACCTAACTCCTATCATTCGTTATAATGGATCCCCCTACCCTCGGTGCTCGTTCGTTGACCTTCGTGGGAAGCTACCTCAATGTTTTATTGGAATAATAAATCATTATATAGGTGACATCATTAGTGCTCATAGAGCAGAATGCTTCTAGGAGCTACTTGTAAGATGTTTACATCTTTGAAACCTTTATAGAGGATTTTGATTTGAATATAATCCCTAATTTCTTGGATATCTCAAACACCTTGGATGTATCATGACTGTACCTTAGGAGGAATTTACCTTTGATAAGTTCAAGTATTATAACTTAAGCTATGCTCATCAAAATTTGATATAGGGTATGGGTGGGTCAAGTTATCAAATTATAATGCGTCGCAGTAGGAATGAAACCCCCATTTCTTTTTCCTATCTATCTGATTGATCCATACAAATAGGAGAGTATTATTGTGACTAAGTATGCAACATAATGTTCACAAGAAAATACATAGAATGGCAATTGCGGTAGGTTTATGAGGCTATGGGAACACCACTTGCTCCATATCAATTAGAAGTCGGGTACTAATCAAGTTATCTATTAATATGATTCAACCATAATTGTAGTCTCATGTCTTCAAGGGTGTGTTTCCCCTAGGACATTGCATCCATGTGAATATTAACACATTATTGTATACTCCCACTCATCAATATTCATGGGCAACCTCATGTGGATAACCCTAGAGCAGGATTTCGATAATACATGCTCATCGATACTTTGTGCTATCAAATCTTAGCTAGTTTGAAATATTTCTAATTGATTCGCTTAGGGTGACTAAGGTAAGTGAGCAAGTGGATTTAAATAGATTATACCTTCTCCTGGCATCTTACTACGGCTTCGATACAAGGTGATTTGTACCTGGATTATGCATAAGATAAAGCTTCAAAAGCTACCCCCAAATCCTTGTCCTACATAGGACACACCTAGACCGTCGAAGCAATTAAAGGAAGTAATGCTCCAATAGGAGTTCAATCATAATAAATTGTGATATATGGGGTGTCGATTGAAGACACTATCGTATTGCAAGAATATCGTATGACCTAATTTGTATATATTATTCCTCCTATCGCATGTCCATCCTTGATTTGAGTAATGAGACAATGACAACTTATAAAGAAAGGACACACTGTCACATTGGTTACATATTATTCAAACTTCCACCCTAAATGGATCACCCATTACATGACCTTATAGGTGGCAGTATCTATTCTTCAAAATCGATGCTGATGATAATGTTGAAAGTTACTTTTAATTAAAATGGACTATTATCCCACATGTGCTCTATGGAGCATGTGGTGGCCTTCAAAGTAGAAAAGCATTCCTTAGGCCTATGGCCATGCAGCGATGATCATACTATCTATGAAGAATATTTGGGATAGGTATGATGCTACAAACACCTGGGTATATGGCCATTGATATTTTGTTGATGGTATAGGTGTGGTATTTGTTGATTTGTTTTGGTATAAAACTTCATGAATCTCTTGGAGTGACCATTGAGATTATCATATGGTTAAAATGATTGTATGACCATAGGGATATCAAATGAATTATCCTTGGGAGGGTTATATGGTTGACCATTAGATTGACCTTCTCCTCTTTATGCTTAGCTAGAAACCAAATTGGGTTAATTTTTTTCTTATTACTTTTTCCTTATCACATAATAAGGGGGTTAAGTGAAAAGAGCCTTGGAAAATTAAGGAAAAACATAAATGTACCTTAAGAAAAGTTATATTAGTTAAACCCAATTCCTA
The DNA here is from genome assembly GCA_028583015.1 of Wollemia nobilis. Classification (NCBI taxonomy): domain Eukaryota; kingdom Viridiplantae; phylum Streptophyta; class Pinopsida; order Araucariales; family Araucariaceae; genus Wollemia; species Wollemia nobilis. The sequence continues at coordinate 413,894 of JAQPPZ010003182.1, forward strand.
ATATTTTAAGTAAAAGGGAATATACTTATTATACTTTTGAAAGAGAAAATACAAATTAATAGTGATCATAACTTTATAGATTATGATGTAAAATTAAGGAATATTTGTAGAAACCCTAGTATAATCGTACAGTTAGACTAATATTATGAGATCAATCATGGAAAAATGCATGATTAAGATTGTAATATGTTGGATAGATCAAAAGTCTAAATTATGATTAAGGTTGTAATATTTTTGGATAGATTACAAGGTCAATTGTTATTAAGGTGTAATATGGTATGATAGATTATGGGGTTAGTTTGTAATCTTGTGTGACATATTACAAGATTTAATGGTGTTCAAGGTCTAACCATGTTTTCATAGTCTATAAGGTAACCTTGTTTGGTAGGTTACAAAAAAAAGAAGATGAAATATTGTTTGTTAGTTTAAAGAGGTAAAAATTTGTAGGGACTCTAGCATAACCATATGAATAATCTAGTAAATGGATTATGAGAACTATAAGAATATATGGTGGAAGTTTTCTAAGTGTGAAATATGAATGTGGAATATTAGATATGATATCTAAGAGTAAGTAATCTCTCCATGGGTGGTAAAATCTTAAATAAATTCCATACTCTATTAGGTTATAATGACACATAGGATGGAGAATGAATGTGGGTTTCATTCTCAAGGGAATTATGGGGTTCCCTCTTGGCAACTGATGAAATATCTCCTTAATATGTAACCAATGATATTTTATAAAAATGTAGATATAATCATTTGTGATATTCTTATTTGTTGATGGCTTAGAGAAGCGAAATGTGGCATTTCATTAATTGCATCATAATTATAAAAAGAAACAAACTGGTTCCTTTTATTGGATAATTATTTAAAAAAGGATATGCAGGATGTCTTTTCTATATTTGTACTTATGATGATTTAAGTTTATGAAATGAGAGGAGAAACATATTTTTGAGGTTGAATTTATTCCTCATGTTGGTTCCCATGGTATATGTTATGTACTTCTATATGTGGTTTACAAATTATTGTTAAACATTGATGTTATATTTACTCTCTAGTATAATGCTATCTAGATAGATCATGGATATTGAATATGAATAGAGAAGTAAATGCTATCTGCCTTCTAATGTGATGATGCTTTTACATTCAGATGAGATGATTATTAGAATGTAGTATGATGTAATATTTTGTTAACAAGAAATATTCTATGGTTAACGATTACAATTCCTTTGTGCTTTCCAATGAATAGTTCTTTTATTATGTTGGAATGATTTACATTTGTAATCAAGTGAAAGTCTTGATATGGATAAAGTAATCTTCATGTGTTATTTAGATTATACATGCATGGAATTTCATTGCAAATTAATGATATTAGGAGGATGGAATGAAATAACACTCAATTGATTATGTAAATAAACTCCTAATAATGAAGAGGATGAAATAGTTAAACCAATAGATCATACTTATAATGATGGGATGAAATGTTGGATAGGATTTGGTCACTCCTATCATGATAGTTGGCACTGACCATGTCATAATTCTCTCGATTACTTCCTTCCCTGCATAGTGTTGATTCAATCATACTTGATCATAACTTAATATGATTTATATAAATAAAAATAAAATAAAAAATAAATAAAAATTATCTCAGGGTTGGTTGGTAAAGTGGTTTGTTACAATTGGTATCATATCCTAGGCTAGTTAGTGGACTCTATTGATGTGTCTAGGCTAGTAAAGATATAGGTTTTTATTGTAAACCTATAATTGTTCTTGATGAACTCTAAGTACATAGTAAGGGAAGAATAAGTTCTTAGGAGCTACTAATGTGCAAATATTTTCTCCCATGCCTATATTCACTAGTGAATCCGAATGGAAGGGTGAGGGAATATACCACCACTTGTGGAGTATCCAAGAGACCGTTGAGAAAGGATACTTGACATTTGTAGTACGAAGCTAAGCCTCTGTTGGAAATATTGAGTAGTTGATTTGTCATTGATGTCAAAAGTTATAGGAGGTATTTATAATTGGATGATAAAGAAAACATGGTATTCAAGGCACATATAGAAAGGTTTATGACAAGGCAAGAAAAATATTATAAGAAGAACAAGAAAAGCTTTAAGAGGGATTTAGAAGGTAAATTTTAATATCAAAAATCAAGAGGACCAAAGGGATTATAATATTTATTTTAAATATTATAATGTAAACACTAAAACCTAGACATTTTACATCCATCCTAACTTTCCCACCATTTATGCCCACTATTCATATATATATCATATATATATATATATATATATATATATATATATATATATATATATATATATATATATATATTTAATATGAATATTTTATATGTTATATTCTATATATTCAATAAATATATACATTTATATAAGTGAATTAACCCCAACCATATGATTTCATTTAATCCTATCCATCCATTCACATCAATCCATGCCACACCCTAAAGTTAATATCCACCCTCTAATGTGCTTTTATCTCATCCACATGATTAGTATCATTGAAAACCTAGCATGCCCTAGTTTTGATTATAAATAGAGGCCATTTTGATGGCTCAACCACTAAGAAATGCGAGTCTTTAGGATTCCTATGAAATTCATACCCTGAGATTCCTTGAGTTTCATCTTCCCTTGGAGTATCTGAGTATTGTTACCTCCATCCTCGCTCGCCATAAACCCCGCAACCGTCGACCATCACATTACCCATATAGACATGGCAAGAGTAGAAGCTCTCATGAAGTCTTCTAATTATGTATTAGAGTCCATTCTCAATTCACCTAGATATGATCTTACTTTACAACAAGAGCCTATTTATTCCCAAACACCATCCACCTTTACCCAGGGGTATACCAACCCTATTTTTGAGGTATCAATTGCACCTTCCTCCCATATATCCATTCCTCAATACCCATGTTCTCATAGAACCTCATATACTTCCACTTACACAAACCCCTTGTATGAAGCACATGTAAATGTTGCTTCACAAGTTTTAGCCTCACAAGTTGCCATACCTAGTGTAACTTATCCCCAAGCTACATCTTTCATTCCATCTGCTTATATACCACTAGATTATGATAGATATATTAGTGAGGTGTGGTAACACCTAAATAAATTTCTTATACAACATCAAAACACTCAAAATAAAGTACAAGTAAATCCTAAGCATTTACATAACTCTACTCAGACTGTCCTTATTAACCAGAGTCCATCATGGGTACCATAGTTTTCTATGGTTTCTATCCTTGTTCCCCCACCAAGCCATACCATCACCCATCCTATTCCTATTGGGAAACCTAGAAATAACCCTCACGCATCAACCTCATTTCATAATTCCCCATATTTTCATCATCAATCTCCCATTCATCAATTCCCATAAAATTCAACTAACCATCATTACCAATCTCATCATAATTTAGTCACTCCATAATATTTCTCCACTCCACCACACAATCATAAGGTAATTCAGGGCTTCAACATTCTTGATAAAGACCCTCAAATTAAGGCCATGCAAAAACATATAGATCAATTGATACCATATACTCTCAGTTTTTCAAACCAGAAACCAATTCATCCTTAGGTACAATCCCCACCATATCCAATAGATTTCATGGTACCTATGTTCAAAAAATTTAATGGAACTAATGATCCCAAAGAAAATGTGAGCACTTTTGTATATGCATGTTTTAGAATTCAAAATGACAATGCTCTCATGCTCTGAACCTTTCCTCAAACATTAGGAGATATCATAGAATGGTATAATCAATTGCCAATCCTTAGTATTTATTTTTTTGAGCAATTGATTGACCAATTATTTGACTGTTTCATATTAAATGTTAGAAATAAGATCCCATTGTCTGTTGTCTATGCTTAAGACAACATGATGATGAATCTATCTATGATTTTAGAAACCGTTGGAGGGTTTTCATCACTAAATTGCCATTCACCCTACCAATGGATGAGATAATTAAGCTATTCACCAAGAGTTGCTAAAACCTATCTCTTGTATACTTAAAATATAAACCTATAATTCATTTTAACAAGATTTAGCTCAGGCTAGTGTCATTGAGGAGATAAAAATCCAAGAAGGTATTCTTAAGCCTAAAAAGAAAGAATGGAAAAACAAGAGCTAATACAAAAGCAACTATTTTGGCCTACCAAAATCAACATAGGATACCTTAGACAATCATCCCAATCAAGTTAATCAAGTAGTTATGAGCCAGCCAATAATGGCTCAACAACAACCTATGCAACAAACACCGCAACAAATTGCTTATCATGTAGTACCCTAAAAAACTCAAGCCATGCAAAATATAGTGCCAGATGTGGAAAACCATCCCCGAAAATAGTTTGTCCAACAAAATTACCAATATACCCATTTAGATGAGTCATATGCTTCTATTTTTCAAAGGTTAAATGACAAACAAACTTTCTTTACCCAAAATCAGACCTAATGATCCTACCAAATGTAGTAATCACTATCGAGAGCATCTATTTTACCCTTTTCATAGGTAAAATAGGTATGACATTAACAATTTCCATTCATTTAAAGGTAAAATGAAAGACATCATTGACTTAAGGGTGATCAAGCTTGATAATCTCCTCACTCAACAAAACCAAAACCTTGGTATATTTCAAACACCACTTCCTCATCATGAGGAGGTGCAACCAAATGTAGAAGGAGCTAACACCAAAACTCCTCCTAATCAATTCAATCATGTCCAAAAATACCAAGGATTTGTAGGGGCTATCTATGTGGTCACTAGAGGTAAAATGAGAAACCAACAAATGCAACCACCTCAAGCAAGTGTGTCACAACCTTTCACATCACCTCCCATCCAAGTTTCCCCAAATACTTCATCACCCATCCACATACCTAGACAATCAAATCCTCCAAATCCACCCATCAATCATCCACCATGACCAGTCATCTCATTGAGTAATTGATTAACTACAAGTCTAAAAATGACTTCTGCTAAATTTTCAATGTATGATTTAATCCAACAATATCCTCCACATTGTGAGGTATTAATTGATATTCTCAAATCCATTGAAGTACAATCACAATATCCTAATGCTTTCAACAACTTTTTGTGGAGCATTCAAACATGCATGGAGACTTCCATCACATTATATGACTTTGATATTAAGCCAATCTCATTGAAATCATTAGACCCTCCATTGCATATCATGGCTCTAATTTACAAGAAGCATTTTAAAAGAGTGTTAATTAACATCAGTTCCTATATCAATATCATTACCACATCTGCTCTTCATCATTTTAATCTTCCTCTATCTCATATCATCAAGTCATCATTTACCCTAAAAGCATTCAATGATGCTTTGTGTTCCATAGTTGGCACTATTGTTTTGCCTATTGAAGTAGGGGTTAAAACATTGCATACCATGTTTCACATCTTGGAAGCATCCATGGCATATAATATACTGCTTGGAAGACCTTGGATGAGGGAAATGAGATGTGTCCCTCCAATACTACATAAATTTTTTAAATAGGTTCATGAGGGACAAGTACATTGCATATTAACAGATTTTAAGCCATTTAATTATTGCAATTTCATTCAAATCCTTACGATTCCATGCTTCCTTCCACTCACATTTTTCCTTTTCCATAATCTAATCCATCCACCACTTCACCAATCTCTTCATCAAAGGATCCCATTCCTAAGGATATCCCTATCACCAATCATCATCAATATTTCATATCCCCATCATATTCGTCATTGACTACATGTACATGTGGTCACAATCAGTCCACATCATCGACATCACTACCATCCACATCATCATCATCCATTCATAACCTTCCCAAGCCAATGTATCATCACCATAACCATCACCTAATATTTCACAAGTCGAGTTAACAGATTATAAATATCCTAACCTTCACCACTTCTCGAGCCATCATCTGACCATAGTCCTCCCCTATCATCCCAAGTCAAGATCGACCTCACTAATATTGGTATTGGTGAATATGTGGTCCAAAAAATCACCATCACACCACTCACCATTCTTAATACTAAGGATTTCGGTCACCCACGTGATCCACCTTTATCCATAAGAGTAGTATATAACATGGGTTCAATTCTAAATAACATAAATTTTTATATATGGGGGGATTGATTCTTCATCAAGTCCAGATCCCCTAGAGGAACCCAAAGAACCATCACTTGCAAACATTCCAAACATGATGAGATTTCCATATCAATATTTCCACATAGTTAATTGGTAAGGTCATGGCCTAGGATTTCATGAACATGGAGTGCATCAACCTATCGATGTTCCATATCAAGAGATGCACGACCGATCATGCCTAGGTTACCATCCACTTTCCACCACCTCTTATCTTGGACAAGCCTTCCAAAGGTTTAATATGAATTCTGGAGAAGAAGCCCTCCATACTGATAATTCTAATGATGACATATATGAATAATTTAATCTTATATCGATAATTTTGGATGAATATAGAGAAGAGTCAAAGCCCATCATTCCCCATACCAAAAAATATGATTTTTATCTCAACATGTTCCCCATCCATGAGCCCATATTTCACTTTCTTCTTCCACAAGAATGATCTTCCCCTACCGGTGAACCACCACCTCCATTCTATTAAGCCATTTTATAATCCAAATTGTAAAATATGTACATAACACAAAAATAGTGGTTCTCAAAACTACCAAAAATAAAATAAAAAACAAAAAAGAAATTAAAAATCAACAAAAACATTTTTCGTTGCATTGCATATGTATATATAATTTAGTTAAATGCATTTATTTGTGTTGCTTACTGCTATCCAAGTTATCCAAGCTGCTATAACTAGTTCCTAGGTTCCATCAATTCCATCCAACCTCATTCACCTTGCCCATAATTCAACATGAATCCTATTGATTTATTCACCCCACTCCATAATCCATACGATCTAGTTAAACCAATTCTAATTGACATAAGCCTTATTGATATGGACCAGATTTACTTACCTCCATCCTTTTCTAAATTTATCTTATCTAAGGAATTGTTAAGGTCTTCCACCAACTACATTCCTCCATCCCCTCCGAAAGCACGAGATTCTGGAAACAAAAAGGATAAACTAAAATGCGATGTAAACGAAACTAAAGATAACGCTTAAAGCCTATGTATTGAAAAATGCATCAAAGGAAAGAACATAAACGAATGAACACAAGATATAAAAGCAATATAAAATACGGCCCTCTTTATTGATATGCTTTCAAAGTTGTGTTACAATACGTCTCCTTCCTTTTTAGGGGATAGGAGCGTTAAATATTGATTCTTTACAACTTGTTTCAAAATTCCTTCTTCCGCGTGCCCACATATAAGATGGGCGGACCAAAACGTTGTCGTCGCTTGTGTTGATAAATCTCGACCCCTCGCTGCTCCTCTGATGTTGAAGACCTGCATTCAAAGAAACAGGAAAAGAGTCAATAGCACCTGTATATGAAAATGAAAACTCGTGATTCTGAAAGCTTACTTGTTAGTGAATACAAAAGATAAATAAAACGATGATTTAAATAAATCCAAATAAACTAAAAACTTGATGAAAGCATGAACATATCACTAGAAAAACACTACAAAAGAAATAGTCAACAAATTCGTTACAGATTCGTATTCATTCCGGGGTGGGACGAGTAAACCTGCAACAAAATGGTATTCGCTCCGGGGTGAGACGAGTAAACCTGCAACAATGCGGGGGGCGCCCGAAGGCAAGCCGCCCGTCGGTTGAGACCTTGTTTTGACACCAATCCACTTGGGATGGGTCCGAAACCTATTGTGATGTATTGTTGGAAAATTGGTAGGATATTGTGGCCAAAAATTGGGTTTTGGGTCTTGATTCGTACTTCCAATAGTCACCCAATAACCTCCCTTTCGAATGAGAGATTATGGATGTGAAAGGCACAAATCGCAAGTAGGTATGTAAATTGGCAGCACTTCATTGCTCAAATGCTCCTTCTCTCTATCTCTTTTGGGTGAGGAAACTCACCATTTTATAGACCCAAGGGGTCTCTTTGAATTAACATGCGGAAGTGCTACTTAGCATGAATGCTTTTTCTGTGAAGAGAAGACTTCTTCTTGATCAAGGGCTTCTTAATTGCCTCTGTGCATGCCTTTGTAACTGCCTCTGTAACTGCATGCCTCTGCATGCTCAAAAAACTCACTCGCACTCCCATGCAATGAAGGGATAGTTAAGTGGCAGATCTGAGTTGTCATGTGCCAAGGTTTGACTTTTTGCTGGTCAAACCTGGTATTCGCCCCACCCAGGAGCGAGCACGAAATACAAGTCCGTATTCATCCCTGGGTGGAACGAATAAGGAGCAGAGTGCCTAAAAGGTGCCAAAATGGTGTTTGACCTTCCAAAACTGCTGTGAGAGTGGTTAGGACCACTTTTTAACCTCTGTGGGCTGCCCTGGGGGCTATGTGTGTCAATGCGATCAGTGTTTGCGGTCACTTAATCGGATTGGTGTTGTTTTGGTGTCTATAGATGCCCCTTTTTGGGATGCACTGTGCGTGGCATAGTGCTGAGCAAAAATAGATAACCAAAGCACTAATGATTAGTTTTTCTCAGTAACCTAACCAACTTGTGATGCCCCAAGTATGGAAAGGGCATGCATTCTTGAATCCTTGCTTCTGACGAGCTAAGGAAATTGATTTCAAGTGTTAACCTATTTTGGTGAGGTGTGACTTGAGCTTGGACATTGATCAGTCATGAATAGGCAAAGGGTGCAACCTTTTGTCTGTGGGAACCTTGAGTTCATGATTCACGAATGCCAAGTGTTTGATCAGTTTGTGATTATTGCTTGTTTGCTGCCCCAAGCAGGAGCATGATTGTCTTTGTCAATGATTCTTTGAATGCATGCCATTGCCTTGATTGGGTGTGTATTTGTTGATTGGTGACTAAGTGTGACTACCCCCTCAAGCGACGAATCGATGAGGGAATGACCGACATGAGAAAAGCGACGAGTCGCTTGACCCAAGATGACTTTAGTGAGGGTGCCTTCAGATGTTTTCCGTTGAATGCTTAAGCAGTTTCCCGATTTTTGAACCTATTTTTGGTGGGTGTGAACCCATTTTGCGACGCCTTATGGGGTTAAAATTGACAAAAATCTGATCTCCCGTGGAGCGGTCCGGCCATGGTAGCCTTCTTAGGGAGAAAGATAGTGACAATGTAAACCCCGACATCTATTTTTTATGCCAAGAATGTCAGGTGCAAAAGCACTCTGGTCTGGCAATTTTTAGTGCTTTTGTTGTGTTGCATTTTTCATTTTTTTTTTTTTGTTGTTTTTTATTTTTGTTGAATTTGGAATTCGTTCCGGGGTGGGACGAACTCCATTTTGGTACTCGTCCTGGGGTGGGACGAGCACTCTTTCCAGGGAAAAGCGCTCGTCCCAGGCAGGAACGAATACGGGCGAATAAAAAATATAAAAGCGTGAAAACGACGGGTTGGGTTCATTTGTGTTGTAACTTTGTTTGCGATTTGGAGCTCTGAGGAGGAGGAGGTCGATTTTCGAAGCGAAGCGCTGCCGGGTTTTCTAGCCACCATGAGTGCACATACCGGGTCATCGAGCGGCGGAGCCGAAGTGAGACCAGTGAGTGCACTTCCTCCTTTAGTTTATTGTTAACAGTTTTAAAATCGTAATGTATTTTGATTGTGTTTGTCTTTTAAAGAAATGAAACCCTAATTAATTAAAAAAAATGGTGAATGAATTTATTTGAAAGACCATGAAACAAACTAGAATGAAACATGTAGGTAAACCGTAGGGTAAACCAATTTGAACCTAGATTAAAACCTTAGGACAAACCAAGTGAAACTTAGATTAACACCTTAGGGTAAACCATGGTTATTTTATTTGTGTTGGTTTTGTTCTGAAGTTAAAAATGAAATTTTTAATTAAAAAATGAATTTGTTTATATTTTTGTGAATGGTTAAACTTAGATCAAAACCTTAGGTAAACCATTACAGTTTTTTGTTTTTCAAATTAAAAATGAAACCTTAGGTTAAAAAATGGATGATTTTTTTTATTTTTGTGAATGGTTAAACTTAGGTCGAAACCTTAGGTAAACCAATTCAGTTTTTGTTTGTTTAAAAATTAAAAATGAAACCCTGAATTAAAAAAATGAAATGATTTTTATTTTTGTGAATGGTTAAACTTAGGTCGAAACCTTAGGTAAACCATTTCAATTTTTGTTTTTTGAGTTAAATGAAACGTTTAAAAAATGAAATGATTTGTATTTTTTTGTGAATGGTGAAACTTAGATCGAAACTTTAGGTACACCATTGCAGTTTTTTGTTTTTCAAGTTTAAAATGAAACCCTAGGTGAAAAATGGAAAAAAAAATTGTGTAATTTTGTGGATGGTTAAACTTAGGTCGAAACCATAGCGTAAACCATTATTTTGTTTTTGTGTTGCTAGTTAAGTGAAACCCTAGGTGAAAAATGGATGATTTTTTTTGTAATTTTGTAATGTTGTTTTTTTTTTTAATGTTTTTTTGAATTGTAATGGATGTACATGTTAATGAATGGTGTTGTTGTACATTTATGCATTTTTGTACATGTGATGTTTTTTTTTGTTCATGTTTTTGATGTTTTTGTGTTTTCTGTGATGTGCAGGTGGTGAAGAGTCGCTATCGGGTATCGACTGTGTTCTCTGATGCCCGAGAGGCATTGACAGTGGAGGACTGGGAGTGGCTTGATGCCTTAGGGCTCAAGCATGTGACTCGATTGGAGCCAGTTGTTGGGGATCGAGCCTATCTGACGGCCTTGATCAGTCTATGGGATGTGCGGACGAACACCTTCCATCTCCCGATAGGGGAGATGACAGTCACACTAGAGGATGTCTATCGGATTCTTTGGATTTCGATAGACGGGATCCCCATTAGGACGACGCCACGGGACCAGAGGACAGCCGTACTGACCCATTGCTTTGGACATGGGGAGGACTTGGGTGTGGAGAGCCCAGTGGAGAGGGCGGAGGATGATTGTCAGATTGGGGGCATCTTGGTACGATGGTGGTATGAGAGGAGGGTGTTGGGAGTGAGGCATGCACTGCTTATGAGCCTCATTTCCAACATGCTACTACCAGACTCTTCGGGGGCGAGGTTCCCATGGAACCTACTGGAGGTGGTGTTTCAGCTAGTGGATTGCCCTGTTATAGAGCCCTTGATCATGAGGTGGGGTCAGACACTTTTGGCTCAGTTATACGATGAGTTATATGAGGTCCGCTGTCGGAGGCGAAAGGGGATTGGCTATAGCTTTTTGTTATAGAGTTGGGCCTGGTAGCATATAGCGGTGGATCGGCCACTAGGGCTACCTTGGACGACATGGGCTGACATGGTGGACAGGGACATTGGATATGTGGCCTTGTGGTACCGGTCAGAGGAGCGAGGGCAGAGTCGGTGGTTCGCGGGTGACGTGGGCCATTACACGAAGACTTTGGCATGACTGACTCTAGGGGATGTGGTGTGGAGGCCATACCGAGATTGTCCCACATGGCCTGAGGCTGAGGAGTGGCTTCGGTGAGTCCAGAGGGGTAGGTGGCTTATTGGGCGGCATGGGATGGAGCAGGAGTATTTCTCCTACCTCTGGGTCACACGACAGTTTGGGGTACGCCAGGGGTTTCCTGGGGAGCCCTTAGTCTATCGGCATTGGAGTGATGAGAGGACCTTAGCTGCATCGATCCTCGAGCCACTGGGGGAGGAGGCGGATGTAGTGATTGACACCCTAAACGTGGATGACGTTGGGGTTACAGCTGAGTATGAGGAGTGGTGGACACTTCGGCGATGGCGAGGTGAGGGGCCACTGGGAGGGGATGAGGCAGCAACAGGTAGGGAGGGTGCAGAGGCACCAGGAGAGGGTTGGGGAGCTCCCATGGCAGATGTGGAGATGGTAGAGGTAGATGATGTGGGAGAGGACTTTGGGGGAGCGGAGCAGCCAGAGATGCAGGATGCTCTAGAGCAGGCTGGTGCTTCGAAGAGGTCGATGCATCTGGGAGTTCTAGGGGATGCAGATGAGGGGTTGCATGCGAAGGTGGCATGGTTGATAGAGTTGCTGCGTAGGCGGGATTGGGAGCTTAGGGAGGCATTGCGGGAGAGGGATATCCTACGGATGAATCTTGTGACATACCGTCAATGGGAGAGGGACTTGTTGTGGCATCAATGGGATCTGGAGGATGAGGTTATCCGCCTCGATGGGTAGGTCCCTACTGTTTCTGGAGGTGGATCATTGTGCCGCTCGAGAGGGAGCGACACAGAGCAGACAACATCCTCTCGACGGAGGAGGCGGGATGAGGGAGGAGCTAGCGGGCATGATGCGGGGGCGAGCAGTAGCCGCCCTGAGAGGTCCCAGAGGACCCACACCATGGGGGGTAGTTCCCGTCGCATCGATCCTACGTGATCATGGTGGACGACGCCCTAGACTTGGGGGTTTTTGAGGTTTTGTTGTATGATTGCGGGGTCAGAGGACCAGTGTTGTAGCCTACGGGCATTTTTGTTGATGATATATATACAGATGACATTCTTTTTGTGGATACACTTGTCATGTTTTGCTTTTATGCACAATGATTGATGTTGATGTATGCATGTTAATTTACATTGATGGATGCACATGTGATGATGAATGTATGTGTTATGATGAATGCACATGTCGCTAGTTTATATGATATGCATATGGAATGGATGAAAATGACTTGTTGATTTTTAGCGGTGGCACCATAGACTATTTTAAACTTATGGCTTTGTGTAGTATGCAACGGCTGTATGAACTTGTTGGACAGTTGTTTCCTCCTATTTTTTTTTGAATGAAATGAAGTTATATGAATATACGTTGTTTTGGTATTTGTGGATGGTGATGTAAGAATGGAATATATATAACAGTTTGTTTAGAATGTAGTTAAGTTTTTATGAGATGCAGATGGTTTAACTAACTAGCCAAGACTATATTTTTAGCTTACAAGACTTTTGTATAAGGTATGAATCGGACTTGTTTTTGACCAAGTTATTTCACATCCCTGTGTGTGCAATTGAGTTCGTTTATGTGGTATTTTTCAGGATACCGCCAGTGCCAGATAGGCTATCAACCAAACCTATACTGAGGATCACCTAATTAGCTCCACTAACTCCTTTTTTGTATTTAGTTAGATTAATCTGCTTTGCTATCTGGGATACCATAAGCTAGCTCATCCACATGCAAACATTGATCTGCACACAAGTAAATGTGACAGATATATCATCATGCGGGAGGTTTACCACCAGTGACCGATAGGCTATCCACCAAACCGATACTGAGGTTCACCTCATGACCTTTTGAATGCTGAGAGTTCTAGGGATTCAAGTTTGACTCCCTTATTTTCTTCATTTGTATTGGGATACTTGCTCTTTTATAGTGATAAAAATCACTGTTTATTTTTGTTTGTTTTTTCTTTTGAGCAAGGGATATTGAATTTTGGAGTGATGAGAATCACTATTGCTTGTGCTTTTTGATGTATGCACTTTGTGGGATTTGATGTCAACTTTTGTAGTTTTGACTTTTGCAAATTTTTGTGATATTGACTTGTGCAAATTTTTGTGATGTTTTTGCAACTTTTTGAGAACTTGGGATTCTTGGGGAATTGGGTAGGGAAGATTCTTGTCCTTTTGCCAACTCTCAGCATTCTTGGGGTCATTCGCATAGGGGGATGAGCAAGATAACCTTTTCACTATTTGGTATCCTGAATTGCTTTACAAGTTTCATCTTTCATTTACACAACTTGGGAAGTATTTTATGTGTTTTTAGCTTGTGATGGGATGCTACATAACAAGATGTTGTCCAAGTAGAACTCTACCTTTGTAAAATCTATTTGACTTTGTACAGTGGTGGCTAGACAGCTAAAGGCAACTGAATGACTAAAACTCTAGATACATTAGATGACAACTGACGCATGATATGGTGAAACTGTGGATGATATTTATTTTTTTGTATTGCTTGCAAAATGGAAAATGTGCAAAATGGTGGATTTGCCAAAGAATGACAGTCTATGGTGCCTTTGAGCCGTATGACCAACAAGTATGCAATGTATGGATGGGATGCCTAATGCAACTATATTTTTTGTATTTTTTATTTTTGAAGTATGCATGAAAGTGAGATGCAGATTTTTTTTGTAATTTTTGGTTATTTTGTTGTTTTTGAATTTTCTTGATGTTGACCAAGTGATTGCGATAATCCTTGGAGCTTTTGAGTTGACCAAAGGGTGGATGGACACCTTTGGAGCATTTGGTGTGACTAAGCAATTATTGGAATCCTTGGAACTTTTGGTTTGACCAAGCAATGAGGGAAATTCTTGGAGCTTTTAGTTTGACCAAAGGGTTTATGGGAACCTTTGGAGCTTTTTGGTTTGACCAAGCAATGAGGGAAATTCTTGGAGCTTTTGGGTTGACCAAAGGGTGGATGGACACCTTTGGAGCTTTTGGATTTGACCAGAGATTTTATGGGAACCTTTGGAGCTTTTTGGTTTGACCAAGTAATGAGGGAAATTCTTGGAGCTTTTGGGTTGACCAAAGGGTGGATGGACACCTTTGGAGCTTTTGGATTTGACCAAAGGGTTTATGGGAACCTTGGAGCTTTTGGGTTGACCAAAGGGTTTATGGGAACCTTTGGAGCTTTTGGGGTGACCAAGCGATTATGGAAATCCTTGGAGCTTTTGGTTTGACCAAAGGGATTATGGAAATCCTTGGAGCTTTTTGGTTTGGGCTATGGCTCTTTTAGATATGGAATGGCCTCAAATGACTGATGTTCAAGGGTTCTAGTTCCTTGATTCCATCAAGAGAGGCTAGCCGGTATGTTCCAGGTCCTATCTTACTTTCAATCACATAAGGACCTAACCAGTTTGCCGTGAACTTGTCCCATAGATGGGGCGGCAAGTTAGAATTCTGTTGGTTCTCTTTTAAGACCAGGTCTCCAACCTGAAAGTCCCTCAGGTGAACTTTCATGTTGTATGCTCTCTTAAGTCACTCTTGGTAGATACACAAATGCTCGAGAGCATTGACACGTCTTTCATCAAGCAACGTAAGTTGATCTAACCGGGCTTGTCGTGCAGTGTCATCATCTATGAATTCTTGCATTGATATGCATAGGGAAGGAATTTCCAACTCAAGAGGCATGACTACCTCAGAACCATACACCAGCAAAAATGGAGTGGCCCTAGTGGGTGTTCGAATGCTAGTGCGATAAGCCCAAAGAGCAAGCGGGATCTGAATGTGCCAATCCTTATGACTATCTGCGACCGTCTTCTTGAGGATGGCAACTAGCATTTTGTTGGATGCCTCTGCTTGCCCATTTGCCTATGGATAGTAGGGTGTTGAAAAACTGTGCTGAATCTTGTACTTTGTGGTCAAAGCACGCACGTCTTTGTTCTTGAAGGATGTCCCATTATCCAAAAGGATCTTGGATGGAATACCAAAATGACATATGATGTTATGTAAAATGAACTCCGCAATGCGGGCTCCAGTCGTAGAGGTAAGTGGAATTGCTTCCACCCATTTGGTAAAGTACTCTATGGCCGTAATGATGAATGTGTGATGGTCAGACGATGTAGGGGAGATCTTTCCGATTAGATCAAAGCCCCACTATGAAAATGGCCAAGCCGATTGGATTGGTTGCAAGGCCTGAGAAGGTACGTGTGTCAAATTAGCATGGTGTTGACACTTCATGCACTTCTTGACATAAGCACAACAATCTCGCTCTAAATATGGCCAATAATAGCCCATGCAAAGAATGCACTTTGTGATGGCCATACCGCTAAAGTGGCCACCACAGGTACCATTGTGCACTTGGGCGATCGCCCAAGTGGACTCCTGCTGGTCCAAACAACGGAGGAGGATCCCCTCGTAGTTGCGACGATACAAAATGTCTCCTAACAAGACATGCTTTGTCGCTCTCTATTTGAATGATCATTTTGTGGCATGCGACAATCCAAGTGGGAGGCTACCTAGCTTGAGGTAGTCTCTGATGGGTGTATACCAATCTTGCTGATCGAAAACCTCGACAGTATGAACAGCCAATCCCTCTTGCAAGTCATCCCTAGCAAAAGCTGAGTGGGAAATAATCTGCAAGAACAACGTTGTGTTGCTATTAAGGGGAGTAGGGGAGAACAAGGACCCCTAGTTGGCATGTTTCAAATAATCATGGATTCAAGAGAACTTATCTAGAGATGGTTCAATCTGGATCAAGTGGATTCCTAGCATTAAATCAAAGCTTGCACGCTCCATCGCGGATTACGATAATGTTTTGACTTGAATGGTTGTCATGTCACTAGTCATGTCTTGCAAGATTAATGACCCCAAGGAGGCCATAGTATCCGCAAAATGATTTGATGATCGAGGGAGTGCCTCGATGTCATACCATTCAAGATTTGCTAGGAATTTGTCCACAAGGGCTTTGTAGGCCTGTAGGACTGGGCATTTGCATTGGAATACCCCTTTCACTTGGTTGACTATTAACAGTGAATCACCAAAGATGTTCAGGCATTTGATGTTCATGGTGATAGTTGTTTGAAGACCTATGAGCAAGGCTTCATATTCGACATTGTTATTGGTGCACGAGAAGTCAAGTTTAAATGACAAGGGTATTAGAGCCCCTTGCAGTGTGAAGAATACAATTCCCGTGCCACCTCCTTGCTCACATTTAGAACCATCAAAAAATAGGGTTATGTCAGCCTGTGACTCAGGCTCATCAGAATCTGGCGATTCTGAAACATGGAAGACCCCATCATCGGGTAGTTCTATGACTAGAGGCTGATCATCTTCAAGAGGAGCCTCTGCTAGTTGATCGACGATGACTTGACCTTTGATAGATTTTTGTCCAATGAATTCTATGTCAAACT
Source organism: Wollemia nobilis (assembly GCA_028583015.1). Lineage (NCBI taxonomy): Eukaryota > Viridiplantae > Streptophyta > Pinopsida > Araucariales > Araucariaceae > Wollemia > Wollemia nobilis. Next base: position 430,796 of record JAQPPZ010003182.1, read on the forward strand.
CCATCAACAACATGATCCATTTCGTCGTGCGGCTACTATGATAAGTATGACTCATCATGTATCGCAATGGATTCTCCTTAGACACAACATACGTCGTGTTGCTCAACATGTAATGGCATAGCTTTTTGGTAGCAAACACCACTACCAAGAAGAGCTTCTCAATGTATGCATAGTTAAGTTCATAACTGACCAGGGTGCGGCTAAGATAGTAAGTAGCCTATTCTTTGTGAAGTTCATTCTTTTGGGCTAGCATGGCACCCAGAGCTACCTCAGTGGTTGAGATGTATAAGTAGAATGACACTCCTAGTCTAGGTGGTGCCAATACTGGCGACAAAGCCAAGTACTATTTGATATCATCGAAGGCTGACTGGCACTCATCATCCCAGTGAAATGCTACCCCCTTGTGCAATAATTTATTCATGGGTCGACACTTGTTAAATAGCTACGTTATGAAGCGCTTGATTGACATGACCTTTCCCTGTAGACTCCTGAGCTGCTTGATGGTAGTTGGGGGAGGCATTTCAAGGATTGCCTTGACTTTGTTTGGGTCCACCTCGATCCCTCGTTTGGAGACTATGAAACCCAAGAGCTTTCTAGATGTGACACCAAAGATGCACTTCTTGGGGTTTAGTCTAACTTTGTGTTCAATGAGGCGATCGAGGATCGTGCTTAAGTCATCGAGATGATCTGGGTGCAAGAGAGACTTGGCCAACAAATCATCCATGTAATCTTCCAAAGTTTTGTGCATGTGATCATGGAAGATGTATGTCATGGCACGTTGGTAGGTGGCACCGGCATTTTTAAGGCCAAAGGGCATAACCCTATAACAAAATGTCCCCCAAGGCATTGTGAACGCCGTTTTTAGTTGGTCTTCGGGATTGATACGAATTTGATTGTATCCCAAGAAACCATCCATAAGGGAAAGCATTTTGTGGCCTATTGTAGCGTCTACCAATGCATCGATGCTAGGCAAGGGGAAATCATCCTTAGGACTCGCTTTGTTTAGATCTCAAAAATCAGTGCATATGCGAATCCTCCCATCGAGCTTCTTGATGGGCACCATGTTGGACAACCATGGTGGGTAATCCACGTAGATGACAAATTGTGCATCCAACAACTTTTGTAATTTGTCTTTGACCATCAAGGCCACCGTTGGATGCATCTTACATAGTTTTTGCTTTACTGGCTTGACTGTTGGATCAAGCATTAAATTATGCATGACTAGCTATGGATCTAGCCCCGGCATGTCTTTGTATGACCATGCAAAAACCTCCTTCTTTTCCTTGAGAAGGGCAATGTAGTCGGCTTGCTCTTTGGGGGATAAACTTACCCCCAGCTTGATGATCTATGGAGCTATTGGGTCGGAGCCGATGTCTATGTCAGTTGTTTCCTCAATTAACATGTGGGATCCATCCTCCAACTGGTGTGGAGTTGGGATCAAGTTGATATCATTTGCTGAATTAAGATCTACGTTGGGAACTTCGGGTTCCTCTTCAGCATGGAAGATATCTTGAGTTGGTCCTAGGGTGTAATGAAGCATCTCACCGAAGGGCCAGTACTCTGATGGGGATGGTGGTGAATTAACGTGATCCCAGTCTATGGCATCCATGTCTAGATACAATGACCGTGTTGGATCGGCTGGATTGCGGATGGGGGCGGTTAAGTCAATGGAGATCATGTTGATGAAATGATTTTGGTCTCCATTACCGTGGGTGTGGTTTCTCGGACATCCTTGATGATCTTTATGCTCCGGATCTGGCTCTGGAGGTATGGGCACAAATGGATCGGCCCTATGTGTGGATAAAAGGACAGGGTCTGCCCTTGGCACTGGTAACTCAATAGGGTCCCTAGGCGGAAGTTGCTCTCTGTATGCCCAATGTGGTGGATTCAACACTTGGTCCCACTATGCGGGGTTTAAGTGCCACTCATGCCCTGGCACTATGCCTAGTTGTTCAAATATGTCATCAATGTCTAAAGGGTGTTGTTGCGGTCGCAGGAGATTGAGATGGGCCATATCAATTTCATCTTCATAATCACTATCAGAGATCCATAGACCTTCATTGGCTCCTACAACTGCCTATGACATGTTAGGCTCATCTTGCTCAATCAAATTGATGTGGTCCCATCGGGGTTGTTTTGCTCTCTATGGGGGGACCTGATTTCCTTGGAGTGGCACTTGCTCGATCGGAGCACCCAAGGGGAACATTGTTAAGAGGCTTTCTTGATAATCATCCATGGGAGTCACTTGTGAGTGATTGCTATCCGATTCGAATGGATCCCATGGTGCTACTTCATATTCTGATTCATCCTCTGAAGATCCTTCCTGATTGTGTCTGTACCCCTCTTGTAGGGGAGCCCTCAAACTTTCTCCTCTCTCGGGCAAAGGGAAAGGGTTGTTGAGGTCAACAAGGTTGATTGTCAACAATGGGAGATAATCCCCCAATGTGTATGTCGTGTTAGGATTGGCATAGGGATCCAATGCCAACCCATCCTTGTTGCCTATCCCTAGGCATATGATATGGAATAATTGAAGCTAACTATTATTTGAAAACATAGGACTTAAATAAGTCCAAAATGTAAACCGTAATCCTAGAAATCATCAACCTCCAAGGATTTACATACAAAAATCAAGGAAAGGCTAAAACATAAGCCCTACAAGAATGAAAAGTAAAACACCTAGACTTAGACTATTCAACGGAGCTTATCAACAACTCACGTTGATTATTCTTATGACTAAGCCTAATTAAAATATCCTAGGTCTAAAAATAAATTAGCCCCTAGGTCTAAATTTCCTCATCATTCGTCCCAACAAAAGAAGCATTGGACTCCAATGCTTTTAACAAAGAGGGAAAATCTTGGGACAGAATGTGAGCAGAAATCCAACGAGTCTGATGTGGAAATTGGCCTCGTCGGGCCACAAGATATGAAGTAGAAGTACCTTGGCATGTTTGTCGGGTCTTCGTATCAAATACTGTATCGGCATCAAGTGGAAGCTGAGCATTAGGTACCACATCAACTAGATGAATGATGGTTGGAACTATTTCCAGTGTCGAATCATAGTATGGTTTGAGAAGATCAACATTGACGACATCGTGAATGCCAAGATAAGCTGGAAGGTCCAAGCGAAAGGCATTCTTAGATATTTTTTGAAGAATAGTATAATGCCCATAACGAAGAGGCTTGATTTTGCTATGTGCCTTATCTGCAAATCGTCATTTTTCAAGATGAAACCATACTTTGTCACCAACTTGAAAGGAATGAGGAGTGTGGTGCTTGTCCATCTATTGTTTCTACTTTTGCTAAGTCTTCTAAAGTATTTGAACCACTTTGTCTTGAAGACTCTGCAAATGCTACACAAAAGATTTGGCCTTGTCTTGTTCCTTCTGAATGTGCATTGTTACTGAAGAAGGCAAAGACAAAGGTAACTCATAAGGAGCAAGTGGTTGAAAACCAAAACACACTTCAAATGGAGAGTACCCGGTAGAACTGTGGACGGACCTATTGTAGGCGTGCTCAATGTGAGTGAGGCTTAATTCCCACTTGGCTAGAGTGGAATGATGGTAAATCCTCAAAATCTGCATGAGAGTACGATTAACTACCTCTGTCCCCCATCGGATTGAGGATGATAAGCAGTAGAGAAGTTAAGAGATACTCCCAAAATCTTCCAAAGTGATCACCAAAAGTGACCCACAAAGCATGAGTCATGATCAGAGACAATGCTAGTAGGAAGACCAAAAGAACGCCATACCACCTCAAAGAAGAGTTGGGCAAGATCCTGTGTAGTACTTGTCTTGCGACAAGGAATGAATTTGGCCATTTTGCTGAATCTGTCCACCACAACAAAGACACAATCATGCTTGCGTACTGTCATTGGAAAACCACTCAAGAGATCCATGGAAATACTTTCCCATGGATGAGAAGGTATGGGTAAATGCATGCTCAATCCCAATGTCCTATTGGCTAATTTGGAGTGATTACAGACTGCACATTGTTGCAAGAATCGAAGAACATCTCTTTGCATGTGTGGCCAAAATAAAAACCTCTGAAGATAATAGAGTTTTCTGCCTACCAAAATGTCCCCCATAGAGTGTGGAATGAGCCTCCTTCAGAAGAGACTCCCTGTTCCCATGAGGAACACAAAGTTTTTCCAATTTGTACAACATTCCATCCTGAACATGAAAGTCCTAAAGAGCTCTCAAATTTGAAGAAGAAGGATTGGAAATTTGGTGGAAAACTTTGCCAAAATCTGGATCCAGAGGATATTGTGTAGGACAAGTTTGGAAGCCAAGATGAGAAGTAGTGACAATTGTCAAAACAAGATTAGGAGGACGACTCAAAAAATCAGCCACTGCATTGTTTCGTCCTTTTTTGTACTTGATTACCAAATGGAATTGTTGCAAGTATGATGCCCATTTCATGTGTCTAGATTCCTCAATTTTTGTTTGAGATTGAAGAAACTTAAGGGGCATGTGATTTGTATGAACAATTGTTTCTTTTCCCAAGAGATAATGCCTCCAATACTTGATTGCTTGAACCAAAGCATAGAACTCCTTATCATATGTATAATAGTTCTTCTTGGCCTCTAAAAATATTTTTGAATGATAGGCCACTAGATGGCCATTCTGCATGAGCACAGCTCCAAGTGCAACTTGTGAAGCATCAGTTTCTATCTCAAATGGTTGAGACAAATCAAGAAGAACAAGAACTGGTGTAGTACTCAATTTGTGTTTCAATGTGTCAAAGGCTTTTTTTTATCCTTTGTCCATTGAAATTGAACTTTGATCTTCGTCAAATAGTGTAAAGGTGCAGCAATAGAAGAATATCCTCCAATGAACTTGTGATAGAAATTGGCAAGTCCAAGAAAACTTCTTAACTTTGTGACCGAAGTAGGAGTTGGCCAAGAGAAGATAACTTCAACTTTGGAAGGATCTACTTGCACACCTTTTTCACTAATTACAAATCCAAGATAGGAAATGAATGTTTGCCCAAAGGAAAATTTAGGAAAATTTGCATACAATTGTTTCTTTTGAAGAGTTTGAAGAACCGTTTCCAAGTGTTCCAAATGTTTCTCCCAAGTAGAAGAATATATAAGAATGTCATCCAAATAGATGACTACAAATTGATCTAGACAATCTTTGAATACTTCATTCATTAGTCACATGAATGTAGCTGGAGCATTTGTAAGGCCAAAGGGCATGACAAGCCACTCAAAGAGCCCCATTTTGGTCTTGAATGTTGTTTTCCAAGTGTCTTCCACTTGAATTCTCACTTGATGATACCCACTTTTGAGATAAATCTTGGAGAAGAATTTTGCACCTTGCAATTGGTCCAAGAGATCATCAATGCGAGGAAGTGGATAACGATTCTTGATTGTAATCTTATTGAGTGCCCTGAAATCAATGCATAATTGCCATATGCCATCCTTCTTCAACACAAGCAAGATAGGAGAAGCACAAGGGGAAGTACTGGGTTTTATGAACCCTTTAGTCAACAATGCTTGAATTTGCTTCTTAATTTCTTCCATTTGCACTATTGATTGTCTATACATTGAAGAATTAGGAAGAGAAGATGGGGAACAATCTCAATACTATGATTAATTTGTATTTCAGGAGGAAGACTTGTGGTTTCTTGAAAAACATCAAAAAATGATTGAAGTATTGAATGAACTAAAGAACTCCTATTATTAGTGTGCTTAGGTGCTTGCTTTTCTTCTTGAATTGGTCTGATGAAGATAAGTGCTAATTCCTTTGCTTGATTTACAGCTTTGCGTGCTTGTCTACAACTCAACATCAAATTATGTGGAGTTTGTTGTGTACTTCTGATTATGAAAGTTTTATTATATTTGTGCAAAGTGTATGTATTTTTGTACCCATCATGTATAGACCTCCTATCGTATTGATAGGGTCTTCCAAGCAACAAGACACAACAATCCATTGGAGTTACATTGCACACAACTGAGTCCACAAAAGGACTGAAAGCAAAATTCACAGTGCATGTGTGTGTGATGTTGGATGTAATCCCATTGTCCTTCCATCCCAAAGGATAAGGATGAGGATGGGGATTCATTGGTAACTTCAGTTTGTCAACAATGGACCTCACAATTAAATTTTTCTGTGAGCCGCTATTGATTATACAATCAATCATAAAGGTGTCACTGAGATGGACCGTAGTCACAAAAAAATTCTCATGATCACCTTGTGAAGTATTCATAAGGTTCAATTTGTTTAACCCTACTAATTCCTTATAAGGCTTACGTTCCCCTGTAGCCTCAATGGGACTTTCTTGTGAGTCCTCATTGGAAGGCTTTACAACTAGGGATTATTTCTTCACATTTTGCAACTTAAAACACCTCTTTTGAGTATGCCCTAGTTTTTCACAATAATTACAAATCAAAGGTAATTTAGAAGAAGAATATTTTTGTGAAGAAGAAGAAGGGGAAGATGAAGAAGAATATTTAGCTCGCTTGGAAGGTTGAGGAGAAGACTTCTGATTTCCTTCTGACGTAGAAGAGTGAGTCCCACACGATTGCTCCCTCATTTCATCCTCAGCAAGAAGGGCTTGATTGAAAGCCATGTAAATGTTAACAATCAACTTGTATTTCATCTTCCTATAAATGGGTTCCTGCAAGCCACTTTTGAATTTGTTAACAAGTTGTGCTGCGTTATCCTGAACAGAATTCAAAATCCGCAACTTGTTAAATTGAAAAATATAGTCATGAACACTCATATCAGAGGTTTGTCAAAGATGAAGCCACTTGATTTCAAGCTTAGTGGCATAGTTTGAAGGATAAAAATTATTCTTCAAAACTCTTTGCAATTCATCCCACGTGTCAATGGGATTTTGGGTCTGTAGGCTATCAGTGACAAGGACCTTGGCAATGCCATAAAGCTTCAACTTAGCAAAGTTAACCTGCTGATCCTTTGCTATCTTGGTATACTCAAACCAACTGTCCATGTCCAAAATCCAACTGTTGAGGACCTCGGGATCTCGGGAGCCAGTGTAAATAGGAACCTCACACTGTTGTTGTACTTCAATAGAAGTAACCTTATTAGCCAAAATGCTGACAAGTTGGGTTACTTGAGCCAATTTGTTGGCTAATTCGGAAGCCATTTTCCCCTGAGTGAGCTCCAGCAAAAATTGTCACAAAAAGACAAAATTACAAATGTGCAAAATAAAAAGAGCCCAATGCAATTTGCAAAAATTGCAAATTTAGAACATGTAAAGGGCAAAAAGAAAATTTGCACAATGTATTTAAATTTGACTTGATGGAAAAAAAAAAGGAATGGTTTTTTTTTTTTAATCCTAACCAATGTTCGGGGGAGATAAAAAAAACATAAAACAGGCTTGTTTGTATACTTTATCTGTCCACTATGCAGGATGCGTGGATGGTGCATAGACTGACCACAGTGAATACCGCATGGCAACTGTCCCCAAAAATACTAGGTGATCTGTAGCATGGGGAGAAATAAAAATTAAAACAAATCACTACAACGGTCATTGGATTTTCACGTTGACACCGAAAATCACAAAGCGGTGCCCTCGCCTGCAAACACGATCTCCCCAATAATGATTAGAAACCACCAAATGATAGCGGCACAAAATTCTACGATTGGAACATGGGTCGAGGTCATTTTTTTTTACAGTAGCCTACAGGTCACCTATTTGTATCATGGGTGGGTGTTGGCAATGAAAAGATTTCCCCTTGCACTCCGTCGGGTGTCTTTCTCAGTGCTGGGAAACGTGACGCTAGTCGATCCGAGCAGCATCGTCCCTAACAGGAATGAACCTAGAGATCAAAATACATTTGCAGGCATGCGATCAGGATGGAAGCAGATTCAGCGATGATAGGAGGTTGCAGAAGGTCCTCTCCATCACCAATTAGGCCATGAACATTCGAATGCAAAGTGCATCGAGAAACGATGAAATGTCGATAGTCACACTTCGTCATGTGTGCCCAGTGCAGAATTCTGACTGTGGCAAAGTTTGAACCAAGTATGTTAGGAACAGGCCTACAAAAATCGTAGAAAGTCCCACACAGGCTTTTCCTCATGAGGATTGGTCATTTTTTTTTTTAATTTGGATCACTTATCCTCCGACGCGTGATGACATTCGCTGCAGATAAACAAGTAATTTTGCAAGTTTATCAACAAAAGTTTGTCACTCAAAATGTTGACAAAATATTGTCAACAATTTTTGGCGACAATAAATTATCGTCAGCAATTTTGTGTCGACAGCAATGGAATGGGCAGCAATTTTTCTGCAAGAGTGGTAGCAAAAATTCTGCAATTTTCCCTGAGCTTCAACTGGAACAGGTGGTAGAGTAGAACTATGGAGGTCGAAAATGACCCAAAACCTCCAAAATTCCTAAGCTCTGATACCAATGATATGGAATAATTGAAGCTAACTATTATTTGAAAACATAGGACTTAAATAAGTCCAAAATGTAAACCGTAATCCTAGAAATATTCAACCTCCAAGGATTTACGTAAAAAAATCAAAGAAAGGCTAAAACATAAGCCCTACAAGAACGAAAAGTAAAACACCTAGACTTAGACTATTCAACGGAGCTTATCAACAACTCACGTTGATTATTATTATGACTAAGCCTAATTAAAATATCCTAGGTCTAAAAAGAAATTAGCCCCTAGGTCTAAATTTCCTCATCATGCATGTTCTCTACCAAGATTTCCAAGGGTAGGGGGTGGTTGAACCCTACTCCCGACTTGTCATAGGGCATCTGGTATCTTGGCTGGAAAAGAACATACACTCCTTGCTCATACCTACCTAACCCATATTCATGCCAATTGCATTGGCAAAGATATCTTAAAGCAAATCCTGGATTAGCCAAATAATTGACATCTTCCATAAAGGGGTCTTCATCTTCTTATTCTTTCATGGAAGGTTCAATACCATAATCAAGGCCCCCATACACAAAGTTTGTCTGGTTTGGCGGGTAACCTATAGGAACAACACTGCCAATGGGAAGGTGAGGTCTCCCCATATCCTGCATAGACTCAAGTGTGGGCATTGCAACAACATTCTAGACTAAATACTCCCCCAGGCTCGTATTGGCCATTTCAACAGTGATTGTTGGCGATTGAGGGGGAGATAACAGAAGCCCTTATGAAGTCCACTCCATGTCGGGTGTACTAGGTGTTTCAAATTCCATCCTGTTAGGTTTCTCTTCATTAGAGATGGTTGAGACCAAATGTGGTACTTCTTCCATGGGTTTCTTTCCTTTGTCCTTTATTGTTGCTAGCATAGGTGGCATTGTTGATGAAGGAACAACCGATGAAGATGGACCTGGCTGAGGATCCAAGGGCTTTGATAGTAGGGATGCCTATGAAATTGGACCCTATTTAGATGGATTCAACTAAAAATCCACATGCATTTATGGAAGGGTCGACTATGGCATTATCTGCACCGAATTGCAGTACTTGAAGGGTTCTAGGTTTGCTGGAACTACATGCACTTCCCCTTCAAAAGTGTACTTAAGGCATTGATGAGCTATCGAAGGGACACACTTCATGTCCCTGATCCATTGTCGGCCCAACAAGATGTTATAAGCCATCTCACCCTCCAAGATGTGGCACAATGTAGGAATTGTCTTTTGTCCCACTTGAATGGGTAGGACAATTGTGCCAACTGTCAAACAGATTTCATTGTTAAATGCTCGCAGTGTATAAGTGGAGGCCACTAAGTGAGATGCAGGCAACTTCCAATGCTTCAAATCCACTGTGGTAATGATGTTACTAGATGAGCCAATGTCCACCAACACTATTTTATACGAAATCTTGTTGACCTGTGCGATGACGTGAAGGGGTGGATCTACCATGTCACTAGTTACTGATTTTATTTTGTCATCTTTGAAGGTGATAACTGGCTCAGTACATCTTTGGACATGTACCACAAAATTGTTGAATGCATTTGCCTCATGGGGCTACAATTCGATGGCTTTTAATAGCTCCATTAGAGCTTCTCGATGAGGTGGTGATTGTTGTATAAGCTTATAAATGGAAATCCTAGCCGATGTGGTCCATAATATTTGGGTAAGCTTGCTCCGAATCATGACCACTGGTCTAGGCAGAGGAGAGTGCTATTGGGGTTGTGACATTGTTGGTGCCTCTCCTATGGCTACCATGGGGGCAACTATGCTCTAATGTCTTTTATTCCAAGTTACTATACTAATCATTCCCACATACCCTTACATAGGGCAGTTCTATGTCACTTCATTGACTTGTACATTCTTTGTTTGTGTATCATGAGTTGGCAAGGGATCTTTGAAGACTCCCATCTATTGGTTTCCTGGTGCTACGAGATTGTCCACCGCTAATGTCTTGTTATCAATCAGGTCTTGCACCAAGCCTTTGAATTTCTAACAGGCATTAAGATCATGCCCTCTCTGTCTGTGAAACCTACAATACAATTATTCCCTGTAACCTTTAGGTTTTGGTGCATTGGGATCTATGTGTTGAATTTCGGGTAGGTTGATCAAATTTACCATTGACAAGCGGTCAAATAGGGAGTCTCTGGACTCCATGTAAGGTGTGAATTGTCACTGAAGGCGATGCTGTGAGTTCTACTTTTGCTAATTATTCTCTTGTTCATAATTGTTAGGAGGGACCGCCTGATATTTAGCCTTTTGGGGCTATTTTTCTTATGTAGGCGTAGGTATGTTGATAGCAACTTGATTGATCATGGCAAGTTTTTGTTGTGTGGTCCCTGTCTTGTTGTTGTTCTTAGACCATTCTTTCTTTTTTGGCTTAGCAATTTCACCATCCTGAATTTTGATCTCTTCAATAATTCTGGCTTGCGCCAGGGCTTCTTCTAAAGTGGCATATTACTACAGCTTCAATAGCATAGAGATCGATTTGAAACAACTTTTTGAGAACATTTGTGTAAGGTCAAACATTGGAGGGAGGTAGGGCAGCTTTGAAAGCAAAGTCCTCCATCGGTTCCCATAGGCCACCATAGTTTCTTCCTCATATTTCCTGAGGCTGGCTAGGTCACTTAGTGATGCCTTCTTCTTGGTGTTGAAAGCAAAGCATTCGAGGAATGCATCCACTAACTGATCTAAATTACAAGTGCTATGCTTTAGCAGTTGGGTGAACTAATCTGAGGCAGGACCTACGAACATGGTTATAAATGTTCTTAATAACAAAGCATCATTATCATGAATGCCGAAGCATTGGATCAGGAACCTTATTACATGTTCTTGGGCATCCTCATCCCCTCTAAAGAGTGCCAACTAGGGCAGCTTAAAGTGCTCGAGGTAAGGAGGTGCTGGTACTGACGAATGCACAGGGTGGCTACGGAGTTGGCATAAGGTGGGATTTTGGGTCCCAAAATTTTTGATCTCCATAGACTCTAAGTGCTCTAAGAGTGCTTTATATGCATCGAAAGATTTGATTTCTTCCTCTTGAATTGGTCCCCTCTGCGGGTTGTAGGGAACTTGAGGCCTATAGAGGGGTGGCTGAATAGCAGCCCCTCTGCCTTGATAGGGCATTTCAGCCCGCTCTTCTTCTTGTTCATACTCCTCATAATCTTCTTGAGGAGTTTTTGGGTGAGGCCTATGAACATAGATGGGTGCCCGTGGAGGGTTCCCATCATGGTTTCTAGGAGTGGCCTCTCATTCAAATCTAGGAGGTCTCGAAGGCCAAACTTGGTATGTTCTATTTTGCACCAAAGGATCATGCCTCTCGTGCCTCTCTTCCCTTTGTATTCGAGGGGTTGGGACCCTCTTATGCACATTATTATTGAGTAGCTCATCTGTTTGGAACTGAATGCACTCTTTATTAAGGCGATATAAATTCTCTAGCTGTTGTTGATCTTTCTCAAGCTTCATGATTTGTTCTTGGTGGACGAATGCTATATCAATTTGCTCTGTTGTGTTGCATCTAGGAGGCCTAGATGCTTCACTTGCATGTTTGTCTAGATCATTATGATCCAAGATCTTTATATGTCACTTCCCTCTATCGAGGTTAGCAACATTCCCATAAGGTTCTTGCCTCCCTAAGTGGTCTTGATAAAGAGTAGGTGTGGAAGTGCATCGCTCCCATGTTGTGTAATACCTTTGAGGAATTTCATGGTCTTCCTCATACTCCCCTTCATATATGTGAAAGGGGAGGGCAGAGTTAGCTTGCCTAGGTTTAAGAGCCTTGTGCTCTAGATGTTGCTTGTCATTTCTAACATTGATGCGGGCTAGAGGAGAGATGAAGAAATCATATGGCTCCTCCTTGGGGACCCTAGGTTGTTTTGGCACTTCATTGCATGGTGGGTACTCATATCGAGCATCTAAGGGTGTTTTCTTTTGGACGTACTCTTCCTGGAAGAGTGTGTGCTCAAAGAGGGTGTTCCTTGAAGGGGTGCCTCTATAGTCCCATTTCGTCATAGCACGAAGGGGACTGTTTAATGGGTTTTTCTGAAAAAGTGGTATGACCAAATCTTCGAGGTTGTATCGAAGGCGATCTGCACCCCCTTGTATCTTCTCTATAGCTTCTGCCCATGCTTGGGCTTGGCTACAATTGAATACCATGGTGATGTATCTCTACGAGCTATGTAGGATTTTATATTTTTTTATGATTTTTTGATTTTTATGCTACACTAAACATAAAATATCACACACACACACAAGCAATGATTATCTCTTTTAAAGATTAAAAGTGTGTCCTAAATCTATTTTAGTGTGTTTTGATTTTGTTTTTGAAAACTTTTGTGAAGAAATTTTAAATGCAGTATGATGGATCTTATGACTCCCATAAATGGTCGTCCCTTCGATATACCATTACCAGGCCGATATACCAACCTCTTTATATACCCACCCTTACATGAGGGAAACTATTGGTACGTGAGAGTAGATGGTATGTGGTACGTAGGCGGTACAGAAGGTGAATCACCCTATTTATGACACCTACCATAGAAGATTTATCCTCATGCAATAGGAATCACCCTAGCTACACTTGGTCAACTTTCATCAGGATTTACGTCTAGCAACAGTCATGATCGGGGTAATGGATGCAAATATTCAAGCCAAGGTGATGATGAAATCCATCGTTGGTCTTTCTCAAGGGCTAGGGTTTTACGACCAACTCCTTGGTTTAAATCACCATGTGATGTGTGGGGTTCTTTTTATTTTGCAAAGAAATGAAACATGCAGCCAAAAGAAAACTTTCCCTAAGCAATCCAAAATTTGAAAAACAAAAAATAGAAAACAAAAAATTGACAGAGGTTGTTCAGAACCCCTACCTCTTCTTTGCCTAAAAAGGATGCCTCTGATTTGCTGTTCTGAAATTGCACAGAGTGCTATTCGTCCCTGGGTGACATGAATAACAGAACAGTATTCATTCTAGGGTAGGACGAATTCCTATTCACCCCTGGATGAGATGAATCCCAATTCTATACTCATTGTAGACTAAAATGAATAACAGTCTAGTGTTTGAAAAATAGGTACCTGTAAGCAAAACAAGCAATTTCAGATTAGAAATCTAACCTAAAAAAAATAGAGGATAGAGGTCCCACCATGATCGCCATTGAAAGCACGAGATTCTGGAAACAAAAATGATAAACTAAAATGTGATGTAAACGAAACTAAATATAACGCTTAAAGCCTATGTATTGAAAAATGCATCAAACGAAAGAACATAAATGAATGAGCACAAGATATAAAAGCAATATAAAATACGGCCCTCTTTATTGATATGCTTCAAAGTTGTGTTACAATACGTCTCCTTCCTTTTTATGGGATAGGAGCATTAAATATTGATTCTTTACAACTTGTTTTAGAATTCCTTCTTCTGCATGCCCACATATAATATGGGTGGACAAAAACGTTGCCACCACTTGTGTTGATAAATATCGACCCCTCGCTTCTCCTCTGATATTGAATACCTACGTTCAAAGAAGTAGGAAAAGAGTCAATAGCACCTCTATATGAAAATGAAAACTCATGATTCTGAAAGCTTACTTGTTAGTGAATACAAAAGATAAATAAAACGATGATTTAAATAAATCCAAATGAACTAAAAACTTGATGAAAGAATAAACATATCACTAGAAAAACACTATAAAAGAAGTAGTCTGCAAATTCGTTACAGATTTGTATTCGTTCCGGGGTGAGACGAGTAAACCTGCAACAAACTGAAATTCACTCTGGGGTGAAATGAGTAAACCTGCAATAATGCAGGGGGCGCCTGAGGGCAAGCCACCCATCGGTTGAGACCTTGTTTTGACACCAATCCACTTGGGATGGGTCTGAAACCTGTTGTGATGTATTGTCGGCAAATTGGTGGTATTTTATGGTCAAAATTTGGGTTTTGGGTCTTGATTCGTACTTCCAATAGTCACCCAATAACCTCTCTTTCAAATGAGATATTATGGATGTGAAAGGCACAAATCGTAAGTAGGTATGTAAACTGGCAGCACTTCGTTGCTCCAATGCTCCTTATCTCCCTCCCTTTTGGGTGAGGAAACTCACCATTTTATAGACCCAAGGGGTCTCTTTGAATTAACATGTGGAAGTGTCACTTCACATTCATGCTTTTTCTGTGAAGAGAAGACTTCGTCATTATCAAGGGCTTCTTAACTACCTCTGTGCATGCCTTTGTAACTGCCTCTGCAATTGCCTCTACATGCTCAAAAACACTCACTCACACTCCCATGCAATGAAGGGATAGTTAAGTGGCATATTTGAGTTGCATGTGCCAAGGTTTGAATTTTTGTTGGTCAAACCTGGTATTCGCCCCACCCAGGAGCAAGCGTAAAATACAAATCCGTATTCATCCCTAGGTGGAACGAATAAGGAGTAGAGTGCATGAAAGGTGCTAAAATGATGTCTGACCTTCCAAAAATACTATGAGAGTGGTTAGGACCACTGTTTAACATTTGTGGGTTGCCTTGGGGGTAGTGTGTGTTGATGCAATCAGTGTTTGCGGTCATTTAATCGGATTGGTGCTATTTTGGTGTCTACACCCTCCACCTTCGCCTTCACATTCACCTTTGAATCCCAAGGTTTTCTAGGAAGAAATAAATGAGTATAATCCAGAAGAGTTTTCTGATATCTTAGATGGCATTCATATGATCCCTATGTCCCATCATCTTGAGGAATGTTCCCACATGTCTATTTAATATACTATCAATTTGGACCTTAGTTTAGACAAAGACAATCCCTAAATTATCAAGCTTGGAAAAAATTTATCACCTGACAAATAAGAGCAAGTAATTCCTCTCCTCAAGAGGAAGAAGGAATTTTTGCATGGTCCTATAAATACATAGTCGGTCTTAATCCTAGTTTAGTTATCCATAATCAAACCTTACAACCTGATGCTAAACTAATCAAACAAAAATATAGGAGAATGCAACCTATCATGGCCCTCTTGGTAAAAATTAGGTTGTTTGTTAATATGAGTCAACCATAATTGTAGTCTCATGTCTTCAAGGGCATGTTTTCCCTAGTACATTGCATCCATGCAAATATTAAAACATTATTGTATACTCCCACTCACCGATATTCATGGGCAACCTCATGCGTATAACCCTGGAGTAGAATTTCGATAATACCTGTTCATAAATATTTTGTGCTATCAAATCTTAGCTAGTTTGAAATATTTTTAATTGATTCGTTTAGGGTGACTAAGGTAAGTGAGCAAGTGGATTTCAATAGATTATACCTTCTCCTGGTATCTTCCTATGCCTTCGATACGAGGTGATTTTCACCTGGATTATGTGTAAGAGAAAGCTTCAAAAGTTATCCTTAAATACCTATCCTATGTAGGACATGCCTAGATCATCAAAACAATTAAGGGGAGCAAGGATACAATAGGAATTAAATTACAATAAATTGTGATATATGGGGTGTTTATTTAATACATGTTGCCCTATTGGAGGAATATCATATGACCTAATTTGTATATATTATTCCTCCTACTACATGTTCATCCACGATTTGAGTAATCAGGCAATGACAACTTATAAAGAAAGGACACACTGTCGCGTTGGTTACATCTTGTTCAAAATTCTACCATTAGTGGATCATCCATTACATGACCTTATAGATGGTAGTATCTATTCTTCGAAATTGATGTTGATGATAATGTTGAAAATTACTTTTAATTAAAATAGACTATATCCCACATGTGCTTTACAAATCATGTGGTGGCCTTCAAAAAATAAAAGCCTTCCTTAGGTCTATGACCACGTGGTGATGATCATACTATCTGTGAAGACTATTTGGGATAGGTGTGTTGCTATAAAAACCTGGCTATATGGTCATTGATAGTTTTTTGGTGGTGTACGTGTGGTATTTGTTGGTTTTTTTTGGTACAAAACTTCATGAATCTCTTGGAGTGACCATTGAGATTATCATATGGTTAAAATGATTGTATGACCATAGGGGTATAAAATTAATTATACTTGGAAGGGTTATATGGTTGACCATTGGTTTGAACTTCTCCTATTTATGATTAGCCAAAGATCAAATTGGGTTAACTCTTTCCTTATTACTTTTTCTTTATCACATAATAAGGGGATTAAGTTAAAAGAGCCTTGGAAAATTAAGGAAAAACATAAATGTACCTTAAGAAAAGTTATATTAGTTAAACCCAATTCCTAATATTTTTAGTAAAAGGGAATCTACTTATTATACTTTTGAAAGGGAAAATACAAATTAAGAGTGATCATAACTTTATAGATTATGATGTAAAATTAAGGAAGATTTGTAGAAACCCTAGTATAATCATACGGTTAGACTAATATTATGAGATCAATCATGGAAAAATGTGTGATTAAGATTTTAATATGTTGGATAGATCACAAGGTTAAATTATGATTAAGGTTGTAATATTTTTGGATAGATTACAAGGTCGATTGTGATTAAGGTATAATATGGTATGATAGATTATGGGTTTAGTTTGTAATCTTGTGTGATAGATTACAAGATTGATTGGTGTTCAAGGTATAACCATGTTTTGATAGTCTATAAGGTAACATTTTTTGGTAGGTTACAAAACAAAGAAGATGAAATATTATTTGTTAGTTTAAAGAGGTAAAAATTTGTAGGGACTCTAGCATAACCATATGAATAATCTAGTAAATGGATTATGAGAACTATAAGAATATATGGTGGAAGTTTTCTAAGTGTGAAATATGAATGTGGAAGATTAGATATGATATCTAAGAGTAAGGAATCTCTCCATGGGTGGTAAAATCTTAAATAAATTCCATACTCTATTAGGTTATAATGACACATATGATGGAGAATGAATGTAGGTTTCATTCTCAAGGGAATTATGGGGTTCCCTCTTGGAAACTAATGAAATATCTCCTTAATATGTAACCAATGATATTTCATAAAAATGTAGATATTAGAATTTGTGATATTCTTATTTGTTGATGGCTCAGAGAAGCGAAATGTGGCATTTTCTTAATTGCATCATAATTAAAACAAGAAACAAACTGGTTCCTTTTATTGGATAATGATTTAAAAAGGGATCTATGGGATGCCATTTCTATATTTGTACTTATGATATTTTAAGTTTATGAAATGAGAGGAGAAACATATTTTTGAGGTTGGATTTATTCCTCATGATGGTTCCCAGGGTATATGCTATGCACTTCTATATGTGGTTTGGAAATTATTGTTAAGCATTAATGTTGTATTTACTCTCTGGTATAATGTTATCTAGATAGATCATGTATATTGAATATGAAGAGAGAAGTAAATGCTACCTTCCTTCTAATGTGATGATGCTTTTACATTCATGTGAGATGATTATTAGAATGTAGTATCATGTAATGTTTTGTTAACAAGAAATGTTCTATGGTTAAAGATTACAATTCCTTTGTGTTTTCCAATGAATGGCTATTTTATTATGCTGGAATGATTTACATTGGTAATCAAGTGAAAGTCTTGATATGGGAAAAGTAATATTCATGTGTTTTTTTTATTATACCTGCATGGAATTTTGCTCCAAATTAATGATATTAAGAGGATGGAATGAAATGACACTCTATTGATTATGTAAATAAAATCCTAATAATGAAGAGGGTGAAATAGTTAAACCAAGGGATCATACTTATAATGATGGGATGAATTTTTGGATAGGAGTTGGTCACTCCTATCACAAGAGTTGACACTGACCATGTCATAATTTTCTTAGTTACTTCCTTCCCTACATAGTGTTGATTCAAACATACTTGGTCATAACTTAATATGATATATATATATATATATATAATATAAAAATAAAATAAAATTTCTATATTAGGTTTGGTTGGTAAAGTGCGTTCTTACAAATGGTATCAGAGCCTAGGCTAGTTAGTGGACTCTAGTGATGTGTCTATGCTAGTAAATATATGGGTTTTGATTGTAAACCTATAATGGTTTTTGATGAACTCTAAGAACATAGTAAGGGAAGAATAAGTTCTTAGGAGCTACTAATGTGCAAATATTTTCTCCCATACCTGTATTCACTAGTGAATCCGAATGGAAGGGTGAGGGAATCTACCACCACTTATGGAGTAACCAGGAGACCATTGAGAAAGGATACTTGAAATTTGTAGTACAAATCTAAGCCTCTATTGGAAATATTTAGTAGTTGAGTTGCCATTGATATCAAAAGTTACATGAGGTATTTATAATTGGATGATAAAGAAAGCATGGTATTCAAGACACATATAGAAAGGTTTATTACAAGGCAAGGAAAATATTATAAGAAGGACAAGAAAACATTTAAGAGGGCTTTAGAAGGTAAATTTTAATATCAGAAAGCAAGAGGGCCAAAAGGATTATAATATTTATTTTAAATATTATAATGTAGACACCAAAACCTAGTCATTTATCATCCATCCTAACTGTCCCACCAATTCTTCCCACTATTCATATATATTATATATATTTAATATTAATATTTTATATATATTTAATAAATATATACATTTATATAAGTGAATTAACACCATTCATCCAATTTCATTTAATCCTATCTGTCCATTCACATCAATCCATGTCACACCATAAATATAATATCCACCCTCCGATGTGCTTTTATCTCATCCATGTGATTAGTGTAATTGAAAACCTAGAATGCCCTTGTTTGTATTATAAATAGAGACTAGTTTTATGGCTCAACCACTAAGCAACTTGAGTCTTTAGAATCCTTGAGCAATTTGTATTCTGAGATTCCTTGAGTTTCATCTTCCCTTGGAGTATCCGAGTATTGTTACCTCCATCCTTGCTCGCCATAACCCCCACAACCATTGACCATCACATTACCCATATAGACATGGAAAGAGTAGAATATCTCATGAAGTCTTCTAATTATGTCTTAGAGTCCATTATCAATTCACCTATATAGGATCTTACTTTACAATAGGAGCATGTTTATTTCCAACCACCATCCACCTTTACCCATGTGTATACCAACCATATTTTTGAGGTATCAATTGCACATTCCTTCCATATGTCCATTACTCAATGCTCTTGTGCTCCTAGCACCTCATATACTTCCACTTACACCAATCCCTTGTATGAAGCACATATAAATGTTGCTTCATAAGTTATAGCCTCACAAGTTGCCATACCTAGTGTAACTTATCCCTAAGCCACATCTTATGATCCATTTGCTTCCATGCCACTAGCTTCTAATAGATATATTAGTGAAGTGTGGGAACACCTAAAAAATTTCTTAGAAAATATCAAAACTCTCAAAATCAAGTACAAGTGAACCCCAAGCCTTTACATAACTCTACTTAGACTATCCTTGTTAACCAGGGTCCATCATGGGCACCACAATATTCTGTGGTTTCTATCCATGTTCCCCCACCAAGAAATACCATCACCCATATTATTCTTATTGGGTAGCCTAGCCATAAACCTCATGCATCAACCTCATTTCATAATTCCCCATATTTGCATCATTAGTCTTCCATTCATCAATTTCCATCAAATTCACCTAGCCATCATTACCAATCTCATCATAATTTAGTCACTCCACAAAATTTATCCACTCCACCACAAAATAATAAGGTTATTTAGGGCTTCCATATTCCTAAGGAATACCCTCGAATTAATCCCATGCAAAAACATATAGATCAATTAATACAATATACTCTTGGTTTTTCAAACCAGAAACCAACCTTACGCCAATTGATCAGTCAACCAATTCATCCTTCAGTACCATCCCCACCATATTCGATAGATTTCACGATACCTAAGTTTGACAAATTTAAAGGAACTAAGGATCCCAAAGAACATATGAACACTTTTTTATATGCATGTTTTAGTCCTAGCCCATTAAATCTCAGCCACTATCAACCAGAGTGGCTTCCAATATTGGCCACTAAAGCTTAGAGCGTCCACTGCTAGTCGCTACTATGGATAGTTGCTAGCATTAAAACATAAATTGGCCATGAATGAGTGCCAAAATAATGGATAGTGATAGTAGTTGCATTATTTTCTAGTAATTTTTTGGTATGGATCTCCCAGAGTTCCTCCTGACCACCCCTTCAATGCAAATCTATGATTGATCCTTCCCCCTATGATGGTCATTTGTATTCATATCTGGATCTTGGCTTCTCCAAGAAGCCAAGATCTAGATCTAGATCTAAATCCAGGAGGTATTTATGCATCCTACCACAAAAATAAAAGGATCCCCAAATATCATAATTTTTGTGCAATAGAGCCCTAGCAAACTAGAGAGAGATTCTACACCCCTTTGAGGAGTAGCGAAGTGCTATCCAATTGAGTGATGACTATGAGCCATCCAAGTATTTAGATCAATATGTTCTTTACTACCAAACATTGTACAAACATAGAGGTAACCCTTGGACATCTTCAAACAAGGAAGCGAATGCCACAACCCTATATTCTTGATGTAAAAGCTATAGGTTTATGGCGATTGTCTTTGATAGTGGCCTGTAGCCATGACCACCCTGAGCAATAGCAGCTAGGGTTTGAGGTATTATTTTTTGAGTTTTAGCATAGATCTTTCATTGTTTCTATTTTTTCAATTAATTTTAGCATAGATCTATCTTTATTAATATGTTTCCATAGTGAATTCTAAGTTATCAATGTATTCTTGCTTAGTTTTGCTTCATTATGCTTTTACTATGCTTTTATTTCATTCTTTGTAGATCTACTAATAAATCCTCATCTTGAGATGTATATTCTATTGATCATTTGATGTTGTTTCTTGTATGCAAGTTATAGGTTCTAGGACCATGTTAAAGCATTCAAAGCATCAGATCCCTCCAAGAAAGGGAAGGAGAAGAAGGCATCAGTAAGCGCTTGTACAAGTTCATGTATGAATCTGAGAGTCCTACGAAGTGCACCATCCCCTTTGTAATGGGCCCATATTTGCTTGTAATTAATGTATCAAATGTAGTATCCCTAAGAGGAAATTTTCAAATGAATTAATAAAAGAGATCTCTTGTTTTTTTTACTTCCATTTTCTTTACGCATTTATGGTTCTTTCACTTGATATTATGTTGCAAGTAGATTAGGTGTTTGCTTATTGAGATTGTACATATGGCGATCATGGTGGGACACCCACCTAGTTTTCTATTTTTAGATGGTTTGCTTATGTTTTATGTGTTTTCTATGTATAGTTCTAGCTACTTTGTGTGACAGCATCTAGCAGACAAAGGCCACATTTGAAGACAATGTCCAGCAGTAGTCACCCTAAGCAATAGCGACCAATATAAAATCAACAACAGAGGGCAGCTTGTGCTTCATCGGATGTGGATTTAAGGTTGGGGTAAGTCTCTGTTATTTTTCCTTTCTCTATATGTAATTTGTTTCTAGAATACACTAGGGAAAATATCATTTTAACTAGGAAAACATAGAAAAATATTAAAATAAAAATGCATAAATATTCGTAGTTTTCTTAGTTTTCTTCTAGTCACTACTAGGAATAGTGGACCTCTAGTTTCATATCTGCTCTAGTATCCAACGTTCTAGGTTTTTTTTGTAGATATTACTTGAATGGGGCCCAAGTAGAGGCTATTGTTTCATAAAGTCTTAATGCATTCTCTGAGAGTCATGGAATAATTTAAATATGCATTTTTTTCTAAAAATAAAATGTTTCTTTTTAGGCATATAGGAAAGAGCATAAGTGTTTTTTTATGCATTGTTTTTCCTTATACAAAATCTAAAAATAACATGCACACACCATGATTTATCTAAATGCTAGTGAGTTGGACTTAATCACCATCCACTAGTAGAGTCTAGTGACAATGGCTTTCATCTCCACCCATTGGCTCAAATCCCACATACCCTTTTATATTTGCCAATATCAGATCCAAGAACTAATGTAGCCCAAAAAAATTGCATGTACTTCTATTCAAAGGTTATGACACTGACCAGGTGAGACTGGGTGAGGATTTGGTAGGAACTATGCTCCTTGATTAAGTGTGGGTTTCATCTCCACACTTTGGTGGGTTTACATGATCGAAATTTCTATGTCGGTTGTCGAGATGTGAACATACAGGTGAAATCCACTTGAACAATCTAAGAATATCATAAATGAAATGCAAAACATGATGAAAGTTAGACTTTAGCTATCAAAAAATCTAAAAACACACCAAACCAGTCTAGGAACACCAAGAAAATTTAAAAGAGATAAACACTTGTTTACTTTATTTGTGTATTCTAGAATCTCCATAAAAATATAATTCATAATTATCATGGTCTAAATGCGGAGCAACCACCCTCGATACAACATCGAGGTAAAATTTGATGCTCTACATAATCAAAATCACAATGACATTGAGCCACCCACACACAATATCGGTGATCAAAGTTTAACAACCCTTACGGGCGATAACTCAACCCATGGAGGAACTCCTCAAGAAAACCCAACTAGATATCCATATCTAGGTTCCTCTCGTGGTAGGTATGAGGGGGCTTCAAGGCCACAATCCTCACATAGGCATGAGGGGGCATCAAGGTCCTAATATTTACATAGACATGAGGAGGCCTCAAGGCCTCAATATTCACATAGACATGAGGAGACCTTGAGGTCTCAATATTCACATAGACATGAGGAGACCTCAAGGCCTCAATATTCACATAGGCATGATGAGGCTTCAAGGTCCCAATCCTCACATAAACATGAGGGGACTTCAAGGCCCCAATATTTACATGACATACTCAGGTTAAATAAGCCCACTAAGGGGTAAAACACAAGGGATAATCCCACTCGTAGATCCAGAGCACCTCCTAGCCTCCCTAAATATGGGAGGATACCTGTAGATCATGATCTCATTGGGGCTAATGGGACTCCATGGGATTGACCATGGAAGTCCAAATAGCTTGATGAGTTGGATCGAGTTCTCTCGAGACCATCTCAAAGAAGCATTGCTACTACACATTCCATCTCAAGAATTTCACATAGCCATCAGACAACTAGGTACACTATTAAGCTGGTGGATGCCTCAAAGCACCCTCACAGCATACACACTACCTCCAACCGTGGAGGTATGAAATATAGGTCAGTTTACATAGACCAGGTCACCCTTATAAAAAAGGGCAAAAGCATAGCAGGAACCTCTCTAAGAGACCTATCCATTAAAATCCTTGTACAAAGTTACAAATCCATAGATATTTAGTGGTAAATCAGTCTGACCATGTGTGCAGGCTATATGAGGATGCACAATATAATAAAAATCTACTCCAAGACAAGTAAGAATCACTACACATAGAGAAAGAGTGTTTAGAAGCCCTTGAGCAAGAGGAAGCATAGAAAAATGATGTTTTAACCTACATGAACATCACTTGATAGAGGAACAGATAGATCATGACAATCAAGCAGATAGGTTGGCTTGGGCCAACTTGCACATAGATGGTGAGCATTACCAACCTGATATATGTACCAATTCTTAGCATGAGAGATGCACTATACAAGAAGATAAGTGCACTCACTATACCTCAAAGTATCAATAATGCCTAGATCCATAATAGACATAACATAATAAAGAATAGGCAGGGATGGAATATCAGGAGCAAACATATCCTAAACCTTCATCTGTAGTCATGGGGGATGAATACAAACACCCAAACTAGGTAGACACATGATTACCTCCCTAACCATCATGAGTAAACCTTCAAGAATAGGAGATCATTTCTTCGAATTCATACAAAATACTCACTAAGAGAGTCAAATATCTCGATAAATATGACATGGTGGGGTAAAATCCAAACCTGAGTAAAATACACAATCAACGTCTATGCCATTAAGTATCGAGTCCTGCATATCCTAGGCACTTTGAGATGACTAGGTGAGACAAATTCAAAGGAGAGGAAGATGCGCAAGAGCATGTCATAAATTTTATGAATGCATGCTTCCAACTTGAACATAATGATGCCCTAATTTTAATAACTTTCATCATGACATTATCAAATATAGCAACCAAATTGTTCAACTGACTACCTAAGCACAACATCATCAGCTTTGAGCAATGGGTGAATGCTTTTCTTGGCATCAAGAATAAAGTAAACTTATCTGATCTAGCAAACCTAAAGTAATATGATGATGAGCCAGTTATGGACTATGGGAATAGATGGAGGAAGATAATGGAAAAACTACCATTCTTTGTTCCCACTGTAGAGCTCACACAGATGTTTATAAAGAGTTGCACAAAGTACATCTCATTACTATTACAACTACAATAGTATGAAATATTTGATGAAACCTTGGGTCAAGCCAAGCTAATAGAAGACATCAAGGTTGAATAAGGAGATATTAAGCTCTGAAACAAAAAGGACTGGAACAATAACAACCACGACAAGAATAAATAAAAGTAGGTCAAGCCTACTCAATTCAACTAGGTTGTGTTAAACACGCCAAATGGAAGCAATAGCCAACAACCGTAGAAATATCAGGCTCAGCCCCCACCGACCAATTACAACCCAAAGAACAACCAAAGTCAAAATAAAGAACATCATCCATGTTGCTATTTCATGCCTTTATCAGAGTCAATGCAATCGATATTCAACCAGCTAAGTGAGGCACAAATACTCAGGTTACCTGAGAAACAACATCTTAACCCTAACCATCTCAATCCTAGGGGATATAGGGAAGATCACTATTGCCCATATCATCGACAACATGGGCATGATATTGAAGCATGCATCCATTTCAAGAATGTTGTGCAAAACATTATTAATAAGGGTGAGTTGAAATTTGAAAATCCATTAGCACCCAATAATAGAGACATGGGTAAATTCAAAAACCCTTTTCCTAATAATAAGGCCCCCAGAGATCACAACGCTCAAGTGAACCAAGTCCAAGTTAAACCGCCCACTTAGGGATTCATTAGAATGGTTGAAATAATCGATGTGGCAACAAGAATCCAATGATATGACCAACCAGAGCCTCTAGTGGCTCTTATTAATATCCTGACTACACTTCAATAGAGGTAGGTGCAAAATAATCCTCCAGGTTTGTCAGTGCAACCTATGATAACTGTTCAAAGAAAACTTATGCAAAATATAGAAATGACATTGGCCAAGTTATCAATTTATGAGATCATTCAATAGTCTCCTAAAAATTGTAAGACTCTAATGTAAATATTGAGGTTGATTGAGCTATAGCCCTAGAATCCTGATGCATTCATAAACTTTTTGGGGTAGGTCTAGCAGTGTCAAGAGTCTATGATTCATTTTTATGATCATGAAATAAAGGTAGTACATACTACCATAGCAGACCCACCTCTGCATATCATCATGTCCATCAATGACATACCCTTCAAGTGGGTTTTAATCGACACATGCTCATCGATTAATATAATCATAATAAAGTCTATAGGGCACCTAAAAATCCTTAGGTCAAACATTGTCCTAGCATCCTATACATTAAGAGCTTTCAATGATGCATTGTGCTCCACAATGGGTACATTTGTTCTACCTATAAAGGTAGGGCATAAGACCATCCTTGTGATGTGTCACATGTTGGAAGGGGTAATGTAGTACAACATGCTCCTAGGGAATCCTTGGATAAGGGACATGTAGTGTATTCCCTCATTCTTGCACCAATGCATCAAGTATATGCACGAGGGACAATTACATGTGGTTCCATTGAATGAAGAGCCATTTAAATACATGCATCAAGTTGACTTGTTGGGCTATTTTTTCCTTCCATCAATATATCTATACATTATACCTTCATCCCCTACCACACAACCAGGAAGCAAGTCCAAATCAATATGAAGTGATCCATCCACATCGACACCACCTCCAACTTCCAAAGCTACTAGCACTTCTGAGAAGCCGACAACATCTAAATAAAAATACTCTCAGAAGCTAAAATCACCCTTGGTAGAGGAAGGACCTAAATAAATTCCAACTATAGCAACTATAAAAATCCAATTCCCATGGAGGAGGAAGATTACCAAAACAAAGTTTAGGAGGTACCTCAATTTGCCTAGCCTACCTCATCAATGGTGTCATCTATACCGTAGGTGATAGTTCACTTAGCCAACATAGGTTTAAGTGAGTATCTTATGTAGAACATGATTTTCATGCCCATTATCGATTCTGCACAAGATATAGGATGACCAAGAGTCCCAAACATGACAATAAGGATAGTGGTTCCATTTGGAATTTCCCCTAACTAGATTAATTTTATCTATTTTGGTTTAGACTATGCAAATAATGCTTCTAATTTGGAAGAGGATGAGGATGAACCATTCACCACAAATATTCATTACTTGTCCAATCATGAGTTTTCTCTAAGATAATTTTAATACAACCATTGGTATGGCTATGATTTGGGTCTATATGAGCAAGGGTAATGAAGCCCACTACAACAATGGTATCAATTACCTAGTTATAGCTTTGGCCTTGGATATCACATATGAAGCCATGATGATTTATTGGTAGCAGCTCTGGATAGACTAAGCTTAGGGTTCAAGATATATCATGGCCAACGATGGAAGAATATATCATGATACCAACCTAATTTTGCTACTTAATCCCACCCACCTATGTCAAGTCACATATATTTAGGATGTTGAGTCCCTAAGTAGGCCAGTTTAGTCTCGTCGGCCTAGGAGTGACAGGAGAAAAATAATTCTAAGATGTTTTTGTAATGTATTTATGACACCGTCTGGATGGATTGATGAGCATTTTTGCTCTGTTATTATGCCTACATTTGCGCTATTATTTGGCAATAACTCTTGCATGATATGTCGCTAGTTTCTCCTACTATAAGGACTCTCACCTGTTGGCTTATGTATGTCCTCACCTCGCTATCGGTGGTAAGCACTGCGTTGGCTATGAAGAGCCTTATTTGGAAGTTGCTCTATCTGGTTGCTCCTTGGACATGTTTCGCTAAGGTTGTAACTTTTTGGCAGTGTCCCCAGGCTTGTATTCAAAGAACGAGAAAAAGAAAAAAAAATTCCTTCAGGACTTGGATCTGATACCAGATGTAGTGAACCCAATAGATAAAGATTGATTATAATGCTAGAATAATAAAAAGGAATCGCTTTTATTAAGGAATCGTTGTTGTATTGTATGGGGAACCCAACAATTAATTAATATTTATATTCTTCGATGCCTCAAATATATCAATTGAAATGCCTATTTTTAGGAGTGTGAAGGTGTGATAAAAGGTCACAACCTTTGTGAAAGAGAGAGTGATTAAATAATTAACTAATAATGTTATTAGTGTGGTGGTTAGGAGTAGAATCCTAACAAAATACATTGAATGGAATCCCTATCAACCAAACAAAATTTTCTTGAGTGATAGATGCATGGCTATGGTCAATATAGGACCACTCTATGAGTATCATATAGATTTCTCTCTCAAAGAAATCCCATCAGGAATCATCCTATGGGAGGATGAGCTAGGCTATGGTTATGAGATAGAAGAGAATGAGTATGTCGCAAGTGAGTCTGAATGTGAAACTAGATTGGCCTATCATGGGACTCAGTATTTATAGTGCCTCATCTGGTCAAATGACACAAAATGTAGATACATCATAAACGAGAGTGGCTATGAGTTAGAGGACTCAATTGAGATGGCCTACCTTGGGCCTAGACATGCATGCCACATCGTAGGGCCAATGGAAGTAGACAATAGATTCTTTATAAGTGGTAGTAATTATGACGATGAGACTGAACTGGCCTACTTAGGGACTCAGCATCCAAGTCACCATCTAGTTCTAGTGGGTAGGAATAAGAGGTTCTTCATAGATGATAGTGACTATGAAGATGATACCAAAATGGCTTATCTTGGGCCTCGGTACTTACGTCATCTCATGGAGCTAGTTGAAATGGAAGAATTATATCGTACAATGTTTCCTAGCCCTCGTATCTTGATTAGACCAACACATCTAGATGAAATTTATCGCATGGTCAACCCCAATTCACCTACATTTAGAGAGTTTCTTCAAAAAAATGATCCCTTATTCTTATTTGTTCATAGACCAGATCTTGATATCCCCATATCCCCAAAGCTTCATCTTGTATATTTAAGGTAAATAATTAATTCAGAGTTTCACCCATGCGGTCTTGGATATTTCATCCCATCCATCAACATGATATCCATTGATTTGACCACTCCACTCCATAACCCAACTGATCCATCTAAACCATTGTATCTTAATTTAGATGCTATTGATTGGGATCATGTTGATTCACCCTTGGAGCCTGAGGATTTCTTTCCTAATGAAGAAATGCTATAACCATTTCATTTTGCACTAGGTTGTGCACATGATATTTATCACATTTGTTTTGACCATGATTAAATTGAACCTTTAAACCCAACAAATGACTTCCATTTAATCCCCACTTCTCAGCAACTTGAGGAAGGGTCACATATGGAAATAGAGGAGAATTTTGAAGTGGACATCAGTGATGATCTGTTAGGATCCTATCCTAACACCATTTTGTAATTCTCATTTACTTATGTAATGACCCACTTCCAACATGGGGGATCCCATTATGATATTATTTTGTAATACTTTGTAATGTATGTGGCAAGTAGGATTCCTAGCCAAGTGGAACCATCTCATGTAACTATTTTTATCAAGATTATATCTGATGGTAGGTAGGATATTCTAGCTCGAGTGGCATTTTTCATGTAAGCCAAATCTTGAGCCTTTAGGTAGGGTTGCATGAAGTTTTTATTTAAAACATATGAAGCCCTGTATGAATTCATATTTTTGCAAACTAATGAAATATTGAAGGAGGTTGCCCCCTTGAAGAGGCCTATGATTATATGTTATTGTGATATTGTTTTGTTTCTACATTTGATTTTTGCATAGTTTTATTGAGTTATTTGATGTATTTGAGTTATTTTTTAGTATTTTGTGTGTGTGCTTATTTTTAATAGTGAGATCCTAACAAGTGGTATCAGAGCGCTTTCCAGGGTCGAGTTCTACTACAACTAAGATGATTTTTGCCAGCCATTCTGTCTATTAGGTATAAATTTTTATGTATTTTTTTGTTTCTATTTTTCCTTTATTAAAAAAATCCAAAAAAATACAGTCCTTTTTTTGACCAAAAATCCAGAAAACACAAAAAAAAATAGTCTCTATTTCAATAGTTGTGTAGGTTAGAAACATTGTGCTAGGGGTTTTAAAATATCATGAAGGAGCTATCATTATTAGCTAATCTAGATATTCCATAAAATGTCTAGTGAAGTGAGGGGTGATCAGGATCCAATACCCAGGCCTTAGACAACACTCGTGCATGGACTTGAGATCCCACATATCTTTGGGTGTATCAGGAGACAATCTAGGTTTAAACAAAATTTTATCCATTAGGAAGATTTTTGACCTTGTATTATCCATAGTCCATGGGACACATCATCCTGGACGATCACCCTCTTGTACTGTCAAAGAGGCAAATAGTGTGCTCAAGGGTATGTATGGAATCCTCCTTGGATAGTGGCCTAAAATATTGGTTCGAACACTATTGTTCATCACTGTGGTATAAAAAAGGGCCTAAGGATATTACATAATCCCTTACTTAGTGTACCATAGTTCTACAAAACATAACTTCCACCTACAAATCAACACCATCCCTATTCTGCTAACCTGCATTCACAACCCCAAAAGTGAGCATAAAGAGAAGGCATTCCTTATCACAAAAAATAAACTTGCATGCACCAATAGTCATGAAAAATTTTGCAAGTGTCTACAATATCCCATGGTCAAAAACAAAATTTTTAGGACAGTGACATAAATAGTCAGGTTAGTAACAGATATAGTCAGGTCGACAATAACATCCCTTTATAATAGTCCAAAATTACACTTCTAGTGTCAAAAATAGTACTGTCAATGTCAGAGAATCCCTAGGGTCAGTGACAGGATCCTTGTCAGTAACCACAATACAGGTGACAAAGGAAGAACTATGATAGCAATAGGGTGATTAGGGTGTAGACTACAGGTCAGAGACAGTTGATCCCAGACCCCAACTTTTGAACTGTAACTCCAAATCAAAAACCAACAACACCAGCAACATAGAAAAAAAAAGAAATATTGAAATTTTATTAAAACAAGGATATCTCTTTATACATAGCTCAGATTGACTCAAAAATTTATCAAATAATTCTAAACTCTATTTCAGACAAAATTGTCCTTGGCAGCCCCTGGTCAAATTTTGCACTGATTTTCTAAAAATAAATTTTTTTGATTTTTCTTGCTAAGGCCATAACTTTTCAACGGTAAATCAAATTGATCCAAATTTTTGGGAATATAAGCTACTTTTTATTCTGCACCAAATACCCTCAAGTATTCACTGGTGAAATTTTAATTCCAAGTGGAAGAAATTACCTTGACATCGACTTGCAACCAATAGATCACAAAAAGTCAAGAAATTCAGTATATCTCCTCATTGAGTGCTCAGATCAAACATCCACCAAAGTGGACCCTATTTTAAAATCAGTGTTGCAATCCATTTCCCAAATTAAATTTTGGATCCTTAATAAAAATAGCAACTCCTGAAATCCCACATCTATTTTTAGTAATTGAGTAAAAGAGTGCTCACAATGGCAAGCAACACTCATGGATAAAAGGAGCTAGAAATTACCACAATATTGGTTGATATGCAAAAAGTCCTTGACTACTTGACCACTACAAACAAATCCATAATATAAGAGATTCAGGAGCTCTAAACAGATAAGGATACCACTAGAATTTGCTTAGAAAAATAACTTACAACGATGGAGATATAAATGCAAGGTACTCTCACATCTGAACACCAAACTGAAAACTCTGAACAAGGTCGAAGAAGGAAAACAAAATACTGAAGAAGGGGAACTGAAGACACTCACTATAACCATGATCTGACCTTCAAAATGCCTAAATTGTATTTTCCTAAGTTTAGTGGAAAGGGTTTCAATGGGTGGTTATGTCGGGTTGATCAATTCTTTAGACTCCACAATGTCCCTAAATATCATCGGGTTCAGATGGCTTCCTTCAACTTAGAATCTGAAGCCTTAAATTGGTTCCAATGGCTATGAGACACTACCCATGATCTATCTTAGGAGGACTATGGGTCCCAACTACTCACTCGATTTGGCCCTAATGACTATGAAGACTTTACAGGAGCATTGACAAAGCTGAAACAAACTACCACAGTTTGTGATTACCAAACACAAATTGAAAAGTTGGCCAATAAAACAAGGGGCTTGAATGAGGGATTTTTAATGAGTTGTTTTGTGAGTGGGTTGAAATATGATCTCCAGGTTGAAGTCAAGATGTTTAAACCACAAACCATGATGGAGGCTATCAGTTTAGCCTGATTGGCCAAATCTAAACTCTCAGCTCAACGGTGGACACCACAATTTTCTCAAGCTTGACCTCCCTTTCCTCCTTGGTTCTAAAATAATACTGATAATAAACCTCCTGATCCTAAGAGAATGACTACAGCTGATATGGATGCGTGTTGTGCCCAAGGGCTATGTTATAATTGTGATGAAAATTTTGTGAAGGGGCATAGATGTGCAAATAAGATATTTTTCTTAATAGATGCAGAGGAACCCGATAGCAGTGACCATAGTGATGAGGAGAGTGACACAGTTGAAGCACCAACTCAATAGGAAGAGGAAAACCAAGACCCTCAAGCAAAATTTTATGTCCATGCTCTTGCTGAGGTTACCACTCCAAAAACCATAAGATTTATGGGTTTTTTCAAAGTCCAATGACTTACTATTATTATTGATTTAGGTAGTACACACAACTTTATTGATCCTTAAGTTTCTAAGTAGACCAATTACTATATACACACATGCAATTCCTTTGAATTCATGGTGGTAAATGGAGGTACTTTACCTTGTAAAGGTAAATGTATCATTTTTAAAATAAACATGGGGGATTATGAACTCAAATAAGACATGTTTACCCTCCAATTCAAAGGATGTGATATTGTGTTGGGATCCCAATGGTTGAGCACCTTGGGCACTATCAAATGGAACTTTGCAGAACTATGCATGCAGTTTTCACAACATGGATAAACACACACCCTCTGTGGTGCCAAAATAGGCCCTTCCCAAATTGTTAGTTCTAATCATATGGATAAATTATTGAAAAAGTCATCTCACGGGGTCATTGCACAAATATTTTCAATTCAACCAAGAACTTCCATAGTGGATCAAATTCCAACATATTTACAACTTGTTCTAACCAAGCATGATGGTATTTTTTTAGAACCTACTATCTTGCTACCTCATCACTCACATGACCATGTTATTCCATTACTACCAGGTAATGCACCACCCAACATCAGACCGTATCGGTATCTTGATGCTCTCAAATTTGAAATCGAGAAGATGGTATAGGAATTGCTCAAAGTTGGTGTCATTTGATCAAGTACCAGCCCTTACTCTTATCCAATTTTTCTAGTTCACAAGAAGGATGGCTCGTGGTTATTGTGTATATAATACCGTGAGCTCAAAAAAATTACCATCAAGGATAAATTCCCCATTTTGGTAGTGGATGAATTGCTGTATGACTTACATGGAGCTATGTACTTATCCAAGTTAGTCCTTCATTATGGCTACCATCAAATTAGGCTTAAGGATGAGGATATCCCCAAAACTACATTTTGTGCTCATGAATGTCACTATGAGTTCTTGGTAATACAATTTGGTCTAAAAAATTCTCCTTCCAGATTTTAGAGCTTGATGAACAACATCTTTCACCCTATCCTACGAAAGTTCATCCTAGTTTTCTTTGATGATATCTTGTTTTATAGTCGCTCGTGGGAAGAACACCTTATCTAGGTGGATCAGAAATTACAACTATTGGCACAGCATAAACATTTTGCTAAGTGGTACAATTGTTCCTTTGGTATAAATGACATGGAGTATCTAGGATACATTATCTCCAAATATGGCATCAAGGTTGACCCCAAGAAGATTCAGGTAGTTTGATACTGACCAAAATCGCACACTCTCAAGGGGCTTCAGGGATTATTAGGGCTTACAGATTACTACCACAAATTTATTTGTAATTATGGTAAAATAGAATCCCCCCTCACATCCATGTTAAATAAGGACTATTTTACTTTGACAGGGCTCACTGACCAAGCTTTCCTCGAATTGAATTATGATATCACCACAACACCAATTTTAGCCATGCCAAATTTTTCTAAGCATTTCATCATCGAAAGGGATGCTTTCAGTCATGGCATCAGGGTCATGTTGATGCATGAAGGGAGACCCTTGGCTTTCACTAGTAAGGCACTCTCTGATCGTAACTTGGTAAAATCTACATATGCCAAAGATATGTTGGTCATATTACATGTTGTAACTCATTGGTGACCATATCTCATTGGGCACCATTTCTCCATTAAAATAGACCATCAGAGTCTCAAATACTTTTTGGAACAATGGGTTTCTACCCAAGAACAATAAAAATGGGTTTCTAAACTCATGGGATATGATTATGATATCACCTATAAAAAGGTCAAAGAGAATATTTTGGCTGATACTTTCTCTCATAAATTTGAGACCCTTAGTATATTATGTGTCATTTTCTCACCTGTTCCTCAATGGATAGATTCCTTACGATAGGAGTTACTTCAGGATGAAAACTTGAAAGCTTTGGTGGCATCGATCTGTGATGATCCTAATTTATTCCTAGACTACAATTGGTATGACCATGACCTGCGTTATCACCAACACCTTGTTCTTCCTCGCACATCCCCACTTCATGAGATTTTCATGAAGGAACTACATACTGCTCCCTCTGTAGGCCATTCAAGATTTCTTAAAACATATGAATGCCTCAAGCACACATTATTCTATAAAGGTATGAAATAGGACATCCATGATTTTTTAGTAGCTTGTGATACCTATCAATGGATGAAAGGTGAAATGGTATGTTCTTCGAGTACTCTTCAATACTTTCCCATTCTAGATCAGGTTTGGACTGATATTTCCATGGATTTTATAGAAGGGTTACCTAAATTTGGTGGTAAGTCTATTATTATTATGGTGGTGGATCGCCTTTCAAATAATGCTCATTTTTGTTCCCTTGGCCATCCTTACACAACCTCCACCATTACCCAAATATTTCTAGATTCTATTTTTTGCCTTCATGGTATGCCCACCTCCATTGTGTTTGATCGAGACCCAACCTTCACTAGTCATTTATGGCAAGAATTGTTTAAGTTGTAGGGAACTCAACTCAAAATGAGTTCAGCCTATCATCCACAAAGGGATGGTCAAACTGAGATTGTCAACAAATGTTTGGAGACCTATATTCGTTGCTTTGCATCAGATCATTCTACTTAATGTGTGAAGTGGCTTTCTTTGGCCAAATGGTGGTACAACACTTCCTATCATACAAAAACCAAACTCACCCCTTTTGAGGTTATTTATGGGTGTCCTCCACTCACACCTTCTTCATACATTCCATGCAGCTCTAAGGTCTATGCAGTTGATACTACTCTTAGCCAACATACCGATGTTATCCGCTAGTTGAAGCAAAATTTAGACATGGCCCAGAATTGGATGCATTAATAGGTTGACTAGCATCATTATGAGCATATCTTTGATGTGGGTGACATGGTCTTCATTTTCTTGCAACCATACAAACAATAATATTTACAACTTTGTCGATGCTAGAAACTTGCTACAAAATACTATGGACCCTACCAAGTTCTTCAACGGATTGGTTCCACTGCTTACAAATTGTCTCTTTTGGCCAACTCCAAGCTCCATCCTATTTTCCATGTTTCCTCTCTCAAAAAATTTATGGGCAAACAGGTATAGGTTCAGTTAGCATTACCAAAAATATATGAAGAACGGTCCATATCACTCAAACCTAAAAAATTATTGGATCATCGAACCCGCACTCTCCACAATTGTACCATCATAGAAGTTCTTTTTTAGTGGTGTGGGATTCATCCAGAAGATGCTACATGGGAGTCTCTCCATAAGCTCTAGCACCAATTACTTTGAGGACAAAGCTTTTCTAAGGGGAAGGACATGTTATGATCCTATCCTAACACCATTTTGTAATTTTCATTTACTTATGTAATGACCCACTTCCAACATGGGGGATCCCATTATGATATTATTTTGTAATACTTTGTAATGTATGTGGAAATTAGGATTCCTAGCCAAGTGGAACCATCTCATGTAACCGTTTTTATCAAGATTGTAATCGATGGTAGGTAGGATATTCTATCTCGAGTGGCATTTTGTATGTAAGCCAACTCTTGAGCCTTTAGGTAGGGTTGAATGAAGTTTTTCTTTAAAAGCTATGAATCCATGTACGAATTCATATTTTTGCAAGCTAATGAAATATTGAAGGAGGTTTCCCCCTCGAAGATGCCTATGATTCTATGTTATTATGAGATTGTTCCATTTTTGCATTTGATTTCTGCATAGTGTTATTGAGTTATTTGATGTATTTTTA
This sequence comes from Wollemia nobilis, assembly GCA_028583015.1. Taxonomy (NCBI): domain Eukaryota; kingdom Viridiplantae; phylum Streptophyta; class Pinopsida; order Araucariales; family Araucariaceae; genus Wollemia; species Wollemia nobilis. The sequence goes on from JAQPPZ010003182.1 coordinate 466,661, forward strand.
GTTATTTTTTAGTATTTTGTGTGAGTGTACTTATTTTTAATAGTGATATCCTAACATGATCCTTATAATCCAAAGAAAATTAAGTTTGGATAAAGCTTATCTCCAAAATAATAGGCCATCATTATTCATCTATTGAAAGAGATATATAGTCTCTTTTCTTGGACCTACAAGGATATATCGGGACTAGATCTGAATTTTGTTGTCCACAACCTTTCACTAGACCCCGCAAAGAATTTAGTCAAGAAAAATCTCAGAAATATGAATCCAACTATCACCTTGATGGTGAAGAATGAACTGTAGAAGCTATTAGATGTAGTCTTTATTGTTCCCATCGACTATCCATAATGGATATCAAACATGGTGCCTATAAGAAAACCTGATGGAAGAACATGCATTTGCATGGTTTTTAGGGATCTCAATAAGGCAACACCAAAGGATTCATTCTTGTTGCCTAACATATATGCTCTTGTAGATGCAACTATAGGTCATGATATTCTCTCCTTCATAGATGGTTTTTTCTTGTTATAATAAGATTCAAATTAAACCTAAAGACCAGCACAAAACTGCATTCACTACTCCATGGGGGATATTTTACTACAAAGTAATGCCATTTGGTCTTAAAAATTCCAGTGCCACATATCAGTAGGCCATGACATACAATTTCTATGACTACATGTATAAGATCTTAGAAGACTCTATCAATGACTTACTGGCCAAGTCATTGTTATGTGAAGAGCATGTTGATATTCTAAGGAAGGTTTTTGATCGCCTGATTGAGCACAATTTTAGGTTGAATCCCAAAAAATGTTTCTTTGGCGTAACTTCTATAAAACTCTTAATATTCATTGTTTATAAATTAGGTATCAAATTAGACCCAACAAAGGTAAAGGATATCCTAGAAATGGCCCTACCCACTAACATCGAAGAGCTGAGAAGCTTACAGGGCAAAGTAATGTCCATAAAGTGATTCATCACACAACTATCGGATAATTGTCAACCCATGAATCGACTAATACACAATGGGATCTCATTCCATTGGGACAAAGAATATCAAAAATCCTTTGTTGAAATCAAGAAGTACATGAAAACACCACTAGTACTAGCTCCACCAAGGCAAAACATGCCATTCCTGCTATACATATTTGCTACCAATTTTTCTTTGGGCACCATGTTGGCTCAAAAGAATGTACAAGACAAAGAAAAAGCGATATATTATATCACCTGCACCTTGGTAAGTTATGAGCTAGGGTACACATACGTAGAAAAGCTATGCTTAACGGTGGTCTTTGCAACCAAGAAATTTCACTACATGTTGAGCCATACAACGTATGTGATATCGAAACAAAATCCTTTGTAGTTAATGATGAGCAAGACATATCATAATACATGTATTGTAAATTCGATCATGCTATTGACAAAATTTGAATTGGAATTCATAAGCAAAATTCCATCAAGGGATAAGTCATAGCTGATCAGCTAGTAGAGGTGCCTCTTCAGAATAGTGGACCTCTCACCATAGAACTTCATGACGATGTAGTCTTTGAATTATTGGAAGCACCTAAACCCAAGTAACCTAAAAATAAAGCTAACATGACTTTGTTCTTTGATTTTTTGAAGTGTGAGCAAGGAGGTGGTGCAGGGATTATGTTTTTCACACTGTAAGGCACTCCAATGCCCTTTTAATTTAAGCTAGATATCCCTTGCATGAATAACAACACCAAATACAAGGCCCTAATATTGGATGTCCTAAAAACCATCGCTATGAAGATCAAAAGGCTAAATATATTCGATGACTCCCTTCTCATATTCAACCTAGTTAAGGGACTATTTCAATGTAGGTATCAAATATTAAAAGCTTATAAAGAGCTAGTTTATACTTATCTAGCCCAACTAGAATGGTACAACATCAAGGAAATATCTTGCACATCAAATAGATTTGTAGACACTATGACATATTCGGTATCCTTGATCCCTCAAAATCTATCTACTAATTTCACTACCATTCATGTGAAAATGCTCTCACAATCAGTGATGTAGTGTGAGGCTTTTGACAACAAAGAATCAGTCAACATGATTCATATAGAACCAAACCATGAGTGGTTCTATAAAACCAGATACTTTCTAAAGAAGGTGCCTTGGGGGTCCTTTATCTCACAGGGGGTCCTAGAAGGAATGGTACCAAAATTCACCACAAGGTTGTTTCTTAATTTGCATTTGTGCACATCGAATCGTAGGAGAAACAAGTCATCTTATCTATTAAGGTTGTAGCTTATCAGGATTGGTTATTCCAATTACAATAATTTCTTAAGCTTGGAATTATCCCACATGGACTATCACATGTAGAAAAATGAGCATTCAAACAAAAAGTGACAAGATATGTCTTGCTAAGAGGTATATTGTATCATCAGAGCCATAATGGAGTCCTCCTACGTTACCATGAACTCCAAGAATCAGCTTGGGCAATTTCAAAAGATCATAATGGTACATGCAGTGGCCACTTCAGTGGCATGGACATCATTAAATGTATCCTTCAAATGGGCTATTATTGGCCTACCATGGAAAGTGATTACTATGACTATTTTAGGAAATATGTTAAATTTCAGCATCATGAAAATCTAACGCACCTACTATTTGAGGCCTTACAACCTAATTATGCAACTTAGCAATTTTCTTAGTGGGGTTTCAACCTAATTGGAAATATCTCTCCCCCATATTTGGGCTGACACACATTTATCTTAACAGCAATTGAGTACTTCACCAAATGGGTAGAAGTGGTCCCCTTAACATCAATGATAGGACCATGAATTACGGAGTTCATACTTCACAATATCATCTATCACTTTGGGGTCCCCTTCAAGATAATCTCAAATAATGGTTCATCATTCAAGAATAAAAATGTGCAAGCTCTAACATCCAAATACAACATTCAACATAGTTTTACAACACCATATTATCTACAAGAAAATGGGTAAGTAGAAGCCTCAACCAAAATAATCATAGCCATCCTTAAGAATATGGTAAAAGAAAATCATAAGGATTGGAATCTGCAATTACCCCTTGCATTATGGGCTTGCATCTTAAAGACCTTTTGTCACTTCACAAAAATACCCAAAGGCATCTTAAAGCCCTTTGGTTACTTCACAAAAAGACCCAAAGGCATATTAAAGCACTTTGGTCACTTCAAAAAAGGCCCCAAATGCATCTTAGAGCCCTTTCGTCACTTCACAAAAATCCCCAAACGCATCTTAGAGCCTTTTGGTCACTTCACAAAAATCCCCAAAGGCATCTTAGAGCCCTTTGGTCACTTCAAAAAATTTGCAAAGGCATCTTAGAGCCCTTTGGTCACTTCACAAAAAATCCCAAAGGTATCTTAGAGCCCTTTGGTCACTTCACAAAGTGCCCCAAAGGCATCTTAAATCCCTTTGATCACTTCACAAAAAGCCCCAAAGGCATCTTAAAGCCCTTTGGTCACTTCACAAAAATCCCCAAAGGCATATTAAAGACCTTTGGTCACTTCACAAAAATCCCCAAAGGCATCTTAAAGCCCTTTGGTCACTTCATAAAAAGCCCCAAAGGCATCTTAAAGCCCTTTGGTCACTTCACAAAAATACCCAAAGGAATATTAAAGCCCTTTGGTCACTTCACAAAAAGGCCCAAAGGCATATTAAAGCCCTTTGGTCACTTAAAAAAAATCCCCAAAGGCATCTTAAATCCCTTTGGTCACTTCACAAAAATCCCCAAAGGCATCTTAAAGCCTTATTGGTCACTTCACAAAAAGCCCCAAAGGCATCTTAAAGCCCTTTGGTCACTTCACAAAAAGCCCCAAAGGCATCTTAAAAGTCCTTAGGTCACTTCACACAAAACCACAAAGGCACCTTAACCCCTTTGGTAAAAAACAAAATACAAAAGCACAAAAACAATTTAAAAAACAAAAATTCAAAAACATTTAGAATAATTAAAATTCCAAAAAATAATGGAAAATACCAAAAATAAAAAAACAATAAAATTCAAAAAAAATTGTGGAAATACAAAAATATTTTCTTCTCTATTGTACAAGGCATTGGGGTGCCTTTCAAATGCCCCATTTTTTAATGCAAAATCATTAACTTACCAAAAAAAATCATAACATTTGTGGAAATACAAAAACATTTGCATTTTGCATTCATGTAATTACATTGCATTTATGCATGACCATCCATTGCACTTGCATTATATTGATTGTGTTTGCAATCTTACAAATGAAACCATGTTTTGTACCTCAATCATGCATCTTCAAAATCCATCATCATCCATAACCCATGTGAGTAACTATATTTTTCAACACAACCCCTCCTATTACTATAAGGGATATACTAGGGTTTTCCGGTCACTCATCCATACCTAGTGATTTTATCAAATTTAGTAGAAAGCTATATTCACTAGAAGAAGATGAGATCTAGTTTTGATCGTACCTAGCATATATCATAATATTATCACTAATAAAAACACTAAAATCCTAGTTGGAACAAGGGAAATATGAACACTACAAAGTGGTACTAGGCATCCTAAGCGAAAGGTTTTTACTTTCTCATCTTGTGATGCACATGGTATAGGATTTTAATCATTGGAAAAAGGCAAAGCTTCCCCCTACCCAAAGAAATCCCTTGCTTTTATCAAAAAAAGCAAAAATCCAGAAACAAAGCATAATAAATAGCGATTATCATCACTACAAAAATCCCTTGCTCAAAAGAAAACTAATTTCAAAATAAATAGTGATTTTCATCACTAAGCATGAGAAAGTATCCCAAATAAATAAAGGGGGTGAAGAGCTTGAATCCTTGGTGAAATGGACAAAAGACGAACATTTGATCTAATAACACATTAAAGACATGTTATTCTGGAAAATGTATTTTATTCATGATAAGAATTGCATAGGTTACAAATGGCGGAATTCCCCTTTATCCTTTCTTTTCTCAAATGTTACATAGACCTGATGCCTTCCTTTTACATTCCTCAATGTAGATGGGATTGCGTACAACCATGGTATTGTAGTTTTTTTTGTTTCCCTCCTTAGTTCTATGATAAACCTGTAAAAATGGGTTAGTGGGTTGGGGGCTTGCCTCAGTCAAGCCCCATAGTAAGAAAGATAAATCGACTCATAAAACATGATAAAAACTGAAATAAATGATGTAGAATATCATAAAAACACCAAATAAAGTTTACCTCCAAGATTTGGGTTGATTTGGGACCTATAGACCCAATTCGCCACTCGAGGAGCGAATTGGTGTCGAATTCATGGGGCAAGGGGAAAATTCGACTGTAACTACTATTCTTCATAAATACTTTAGTAAAGAGATTCCTTTGCTATTGTACAATTGATTTATTGGTTCAGATTAGTGTTTATGTGCTTCTATACGTATTTTGGTAGAATTTCTTTACTTTGGACATAAGTGGAGAGAGAGATAAATGAAGTTTTGGCCCACTATTTAAAATAAAACCCAAGGTGTAGGGGGGTATTTAGGAGAACTAAGCCCTAGGGTGAGATCCCATGAAGGTTAATTTTGGGTTTTTGAGGTGGTATCCTCACATTACCTTGAGGAAATATCTCGTCCTCTCATATGTGTGAGGAGAGATTAGGGTTAACTAGGATAAGTCAACTCTAGGTTAGGTCTAGGGTTAGGTTAGGTTTTCCTAAGAAATATCCTAACTAACCTAGTGTACACACATGTGGGAGGGAAAAATTAGGGATAATTAGAGATTAAGAACCTAATTAACCTTTTTAGCCCTAAAAATGAACTTAAGTGAAGTCACTTTAAAATTAGATTTAAAAATTGACTCAATTAATACTTTTGCCAATTAATAGCCCCATGGGGGCCTCAATTAAGCATAAAAGAGTCTTGTATCACCTTAGGAGGATGGTGGATGGTTTTTAGGTATTTTATTAGGGCATTGGACCTAAAAACTAGTGAAGTGGTGTGTGGAAGTCTACGTAATTCTACGATGAGAAATCTATGCATGTCTACGGTAGTCTATGCATGTCTACGCATATCTACTATAGTCTATGCATGTCTAGGAGGACCTAAAATAGCCTAAATTGGTCTAAAATAGCCTAGGTATATCTAGGATCACCTATGTAAACCTAAAAGTGTCCAAAAGGATCTACAAGTATGTAGGTATAGCAATGTGCAACTTTTGGATGTCTAAATTTTACCCCTTTTTGTACTATACTATGTGAAATATAGTTTAATACAAAAATGTGAATGGTTTGTGTAGAGAAAAAGGGATAGGAATAGAATGGAATCCAACCAAATGCATGGAGTCGCTCGAAGCATGACCATACAACATTTATCGATAGCCAAGGAGAAGGAGAAGAAGAGAAGAAGAGAAGGAGAAAGAAATAAAATGAAATAGAAACAATGTCGATGAATGGAGATGGATGATTGTGGATGCAATGTAGTGATTTTGTTGAGCCTGTATGAAATTTTTGATGTCATACTAGTTGCTTGGGTGAGGCAAATTTTGACTGCTTTGCTTTTGTGACCAGTTCAGTGTGGTCTAAAAGTACGAATAAAACATATGTCTATTCAAATCTTTGCTATCAATTGATTGATGAGCACATGATGACAATTGTCAAACCATTTGAACTAAAGGGACATTTGGATTATTAAAATGTGTCATTCATGATGCATCATGAATGTCAAAAACCCTTTTCCAAATGTTGCACTAGGATTACGTCAAATGTATCATTCATTCTGTATTTGACATACATGAATGCTAGATTGACTTCTCCATAGAAATGCATAGCTCTCATGATATAACAAATATTTGGTTGGGATTGAGATTATTTCATAAGATAATATTTAGAAAAAAAATTCATAGATAGATGTGATATCCATGCTTTTGGATGTTCGGTTGGTTGGTTGCATGCAAAGCTAACTTTGGATATGAATACCCCCTCAAGCGAGGAATCAACAATGAGGCGAATGGAATGTGGTGATGTGGTTATGCAGTGATTGATAGAATACCAATGCATGATGAAAATGATAAAAAAGTAGATTAGAGGAAATTTTGGGAGATTTCCTAGGGGTTTAGAAGAAATTTGTATGATTTCCTAGGGTTTTGGAAGGCATTTGGATGGTTTTGAGGGTCATAAGCTCAATTTGCGGGGCGGGGGATGAATTGAATCCTGATTCATGAGGTGGGGGGCAAATTGGACATAAATCACAGGGTGAGGGTGGAATTGGACCTAAATCATGAGGTAGGGGGTGAATTGCACCTAAATCATGGGGTAGAGGGTGACTTAGGGTTTTAGGTATATTTAAGGTAATTTTTTATTTAAAATGGCTCATTTTGATGGTGAGAACATTGGAGAGCAAGTAGGAGGAGCATTCGGCATTGCGTGGAGATTGTGATTGATGATTTCTAGTGAGAGTATGATGAGATGACAATGTGGATCTAGAAGCATGCATAGGGATCCACTGGTAAGTGCTTTTATTTACCTTATTTTGTTTTTTTAATTTTCCATAGAAATGTGAATTAGGGGGGAGGAGATTTTCATTTTGTTTTTTAAATTTTTTGTAAATTTTAATTAAAATCAGAATACATAGTGTAAAATTAGCCAAATGGGTACCTAAAAATGTAATTTATTTTTAGGTTTGACTTGTTTTCACGTAAGTTTTATTGGGTGACAGGTAAAGTAGTCTTACAATTTGACCGTCCTTTTTTGGAGTGATGGTGTATTGTTTTTATAATGTGGTTGAATTTTATCTGTAAAAGTAGGAAATGGGTATCTAGTTTTGTGACTATTATTTTTTTTCTGCCTTTGTTTGATGTGTTTTCTAAATGTGTGGTTTTAAGGTGTAAATTAGAAAACTTTGACTGTTAAGTTTTCCATCGTAGATACAGCATTTTTAGAAATAGTTAACACTTTCACCGTAGAAGGGAAAAATGGGTGTCTAGAAATATTATTTATTTTGGTATATGATTTCATTTGGCATGTGTTTGATTTACGTGCCAATAAATGGGTAGTGTTGAATTTGAATTTGGCTATTGGGAGCCTGATTTGCACTTTTTTTAATATTTGTTTGAATTTTTATTGCGAAGTGGGTAAATGGGTGTTCAAAAATGTGACCGTGTTTTTGATATTATGTGTTTTGGTGTATGTTTCATTTAGATGTATTTGTGGTAACATTGACATCATACTTCATGCTTATTTGTGTACTATTTTTGAAATTTATCGATATTTTCACCATGAAGTGGGCAAATGGGTATTCAAAAATGTACTTCTTTCTATATGTTTGATGGATTGACTTAATTTTGAATTTTGTGCCATAATGGGTTGTGGATAATTTTGTAATTGACTATTGGGAGCCAAATATGTACTATTTCTTGCATCTATTCAAATTTTTACCATGAAATAGCAAAATGGGTATCCAAATATGTGATTGTTTTGTTGATATGTTTTGATATGTAAATTGTGCATTGTGTTATGTCTCAAAGTGCATGTTAAATAAAATATTTTAATTTGTATGTTGGATTCATGTGATGATTTAGTTTTATTGGATTGCATAATTTTGTTGATGGCTAATGTATATTCGATTGTGTTTGTTTGTGGATGAATGGGTGAAAATGCTCAAGCCTCGTCACCATGTATGTAATATGAAGGGTGATTTTAACACACTGATGAACAATATCGATGATCTGGAGTGGTTGGATGTTGTGTGGGTGAGATATGTTTAGGAATGCAAGAGCATTCATGTAAACAAGGCTTACATATCTACATTATGTGAGCAGTGGGATGCAGATCGTAATACTTTTCACCCACAAGGGAAATGACAATTACACTAAAGGACATATACAAGATTTATAAGCTACCTATCGAGGGTGTTCCAGTTAGAGCAGTGGTAGATGAAACTAAGAATGTTGTGTTGGAACATTTCTTTGGTGAGGGGTGGAGGGATATAGATATTGAAAATGTGGATTATGAGTGGTTATGGCTGAAGGAGAAGATATCGAAGCACCAGTGTGGAGTGATGATGATGATCTCTACCTATGCTTTACCTGAAACTTTTGAGGTACTTTTTACTTGGAACATGTTGGATGTGGTGAGCGACATGGTATAACGAAGTGTTGTGTTTTCATGGGCACCTGCACTGCTAGCCCAAGTATATAGATATTTGCATCATGTGGTGTGTGTCAAACAAACGGATTTGAGTTGGACTCCTCTGCTACATGTATGGGCATGGAAGCACATATCCATTGAGAGGTCATCGTTATTGCCTCATCTTGCCCATGTTGAGGGTAAAGAGTATTTACCCTATGCTTTGAGATGGAGGATAGATATAGAGAAAGGAATTAAGATGTCACATGAGGGTGATCCTTTGGTGTGGAGGGTCAAGTTCAGAGAGATGACACCTAATGATATTAAGTGGAGGCCTTGGTTGGGTGGGATGATCTAGGAGGAGGATGATGAGCATATGAGGTTAGATATCTCTAGAAAGTAGTAGGCATGAGAGGGTGACTTGGATACTAGTTGTAGAGTCTACAAAGAAGTCATTGTGTGAGGCTACTCTGATGGTATGTGGGATTTAAATCCCTAATTATATCCAAGTGGTGTCCCATTTTGGATCATGATCATGAGTACGGGCACCTTCACAACATAGCCAGTGTAGTGCTACTTTGATAGATAAGATGAGTGCCATGACTGAGGTATGAGGTCCACCTATCAGAGTTCAGGCTTCAAGGGCCAGGGAAAAGTCTAGTAGAGCTACAAAGGTTTAGGCGAGCCATGAGGGGAGTGGGGAGACTCTAAGTGGTAGTTAGGGTTGGTCATGATTGTATCCTATAGCATTTTGGATGGCAGATGATGGGCGTGATCTTGATTTGTAGCCTACGGGTATTTTTTTGATAGATGACATATATATACCTTTTGGTTTTGGCTGTTATATATACATATGTTGTTATTATGGTTTTGAATGTGTTCTCTTTATGATTGCATAGATAGCATAGCATAATTTATAGGTATGTATGATGAATTGATATACATGTGTTATATGGTTTAGCTTTATGATTGTATTGTGGTATAAATATACTGTAGAATAGTATGCATTATTGTATTTCAAATGTAATGTAATGTGAAATGTAATTTGTAATGAACATATGTAGTAGAAATTCATTGATGTAATGTGAGAGAGTGTATGTAGGATAAATGTATTGATGTAATGTTTTATGTGATGCATGTAGTGTAAATGCATTGATGTAATATATAATAAATCTATGTAACATATATGCATGGAAGCATGTATGGGAAGGCTGAAATGTGCAAAGGAAGCACTTGTATTGTTGCATGTACCTATGTGAATGTGATCCATTCCATGATATCATAAATGTAGGATGGTATAAGGCATCTGTAATGGCTTTGACCAATGTAGTTTTGGCAATAAAATCTTAGACCCAAAACTATGTAAGTGTTTGTAACAACTTATAGCTAATATGACTAGTTAAAAGTCTATCATGGACCTGTGTGTATAAATGAGTGAGGTTCATTTATCCATTTTGAGGGAGATAGGAGTAACCCGTTGTAGACATGGATGAACTAGCTGGCTCATACATAAGAAAACAATAATTTGTATAAAAGCGGGTAGCTAATGTGATAGATATATCACCACATGTAAGACTATTCCATTGGTAGGTATGCTCTTGGAGCCTATTGCTAGCGATGGAAATCATCCCATGGTGTTATGTTAAACCTAAGGACCAAAGATGATGAAGCATAACATTGATGCTATCTGGAGGCTTTTCATTTTGTTTTTTTTCCCTCATCTATTGTTTACCTATTTATTGTAGTGTTCTTTTTCTTGTCTCTTTTATTTTATCTTTTTATTTTATCTTTTGTCTTTTGTTTTTTTTTTGTATGGGCATTGGCTTTTGTTTTTTGCCTCATTGTTTTACTTTTTCTTATGCTTATCCATTTTTATCCCCAAGTCATATGTTGACCATGCAAGTGATAGGACGAACAAGAGAAACCGTTCGATAGATGGTGACATCTACTTAAGGTGTCATTCTCCCTAGAATCAAAATTCGTTTAATGTGTAACCTATTGTGAATGGTCCATGAGAGAAGTTGAATCAGCCTAAAGAACCATACAGAGTATGTAAAACTTGTCAGCTAGAGGTGACATTTGATTGATGGAACTAAGGAGTAGTAAAACCTAGACATGACACCTATCTATACCCTAATCCTAAAAATGGGGAATGGACATCCAGGTGGTGATACTAACAAGTGCATGTATTACTCCTATTGAAGGTGCATTTTGGAAGAGAATATATAGACTATAAAATAAATTAACATGAAAAACATATGGATATATGCAATGGAGGTAATATAAATGATGCAAGTGGGGGAATGCAATATCTACAAGAGGAATATTATGAAGTGTAGGTGGATAAGTTTGAAAAACTTACCTATATATGAGTATGGTGTATCATAATGACAAAAATCATGATTCTATAATAATGGTTGCCCCAACGTGCGGGGTGTGTGTGTAGTAGGTGAATAACCTGTGAGCTATACAAATATGTAATAATCACAAAAATAAAGAGGATGTGAGAGTAGAATGTACAGATGGAATAAGTAATAATAAATAGGCCTTGGGTAACTAGTAATATGGTGGTATTACCAACAACGAATGAATATAGAAGAGAGAAAGTAGGTCAACATAAGTATGTAGCTGCTCGAAGCATGACCATACAACTATGCAAAGAAGTAAAGAGTAAAAGAAGAAAGAAGGAATAAGATGAGAGCTACTAATGAGTAAAGTGGTGTGGGTCAGGTTAGGAGCGGGATGGTGAAGTGATGGAGCAGGATGGTGAAGTGATGGTATAGCTGGGACTTCTATGGTTGGTGTAGTTGAATATATTGTGAATATAGCGAGCTGGCACTATCAAGGTTTCAAGTGATGGTAAATTTCTAGGGATGATACGATGTGGAGGACTCAATAATTAGCTAAATGGGATGGAGCATTTAGGTGATGGAGTTTGATTACCATGCAACATGTTGTGCACTAGGTTCTCAAATGATAAGCATTCTTCAATTTCATGAACTGGTTGATGATGATAAATATAATATTGTCTCTCATGGTAATTACATGGTTTAGGATACGAGGGGTCTATGGGCTGAATCTTAGGTAAGTCAAGAAGGCCTAGATGCATAAGGTGATAAAATATTTTTGATAATGGAGTGAATAGAATAGGCATAGGGTAAATGTAAGGTTCCGTTGGAGGTGAATAGGGGGTGGATGAAGGGAGCTCCAATGGTGGAGGTTCAGGTTGAGAGTCCTATGTGAGTTAGATTCGAGGTTTCGGAATGGATTTGCGTGGAGGCAAGGATGCACGATTCATGGGGTATTGGTGTGGATGAATGTGGTAATGATAACGGATCATCTATAGCTCAAGAGCCTCGATATGGGAAAGGAGATGTTGTATATCATAGTGTGGAGGTGATAGTATCAAAGAAGGTGGTGATCGAGATCTCAATGTGTATGGAGTGGCCTGGTATGTATGAGAAGATGAATGCGATTGTGATGATGAGGAAGAATAGTGGAATGATATTTGGGATTGTGAGGCTTGCTAAAATTGTAAGCCTCATAGTGATGAGGGTCGTTTCTAGAGGATAGGTGGCATAGGATATGGATTTGGATGATGGTGTGCACAGGCCTATAGGGCTTGGGCATAAGATGACTCCCCGCTGGGGAGTGGGATCAGTAGGCATGAAGGATGGGTCAGATGAGGAGTGTATCCTCTGTTAGGAGGGTATTAAGCTCCTAGAGGATGGTGGGGGGAATTAGTTGGTGAATAGGGGTTCTTGGTATCTTTAGACAGATGAGAGGGAGACCCTTGTGTTAGGGGATGGGATATTTCCTCCTTTTCATCAAAAGAGGTTAGCGAGACCTAGATATCATAAAAATGGGGTTAGTAAGATGAACATCTATGGCAAGGGGAAAGGCATCAAGGTGGAGTGCAATGGTTTGAATGTGAGGAATGTGAATACCACCTAGTATGAAGGGTGACTGGTGGTCGGGCTAGATCAGCCAATGTGATTGATGCAGGAGGTGGCAGTGGAGGGTCCTACATGATGATGTGTGTGGATGTTGTTGTATCTCATTGCTGATGGTGTGGTTGTAGATGATGTAAATCCTACAAGAAGGAAAAAAAATACCAATAGCATAAAAATGACATAAAATGGGAAAGTACATGCAAAATATTTAAAGTAAAAAGACATGCATTTATCATGATGTGCCTAGTGGGTGATGTGTTTGTGCATAACAATATTTAATACTTGTGATAGTGAATGCTTGTGTGTGTTAGACATTGAATGTACGAAGGTGAAAAATGTTAATAGGCTCAGGTTCATTAAGGACTGTTAGATTAACCAAATGATAGACACCTAAACCATATTTATGTGTGATGATGAATGGGCCCAACCAGTTTGGGGTAAACTTGTCTCACTGTTTGCGAGGCTGAATTGTGATATGTTGGTTTTATTTGAGAACCAAATTGCCAATTTGGAATTTGCATTGATGTACATTACTATTTTAGGTATGGTGAAGATGATCTTGGTAGACTCATATGTGCTCGATGGCATGGATGTGACGTTCATCGAGGAGTGTAAGCTAATCTAGGTGGGATTGATAGGTAGTGTCATCATCAATAAATTCTTTCATGGATATCCTTAGGTAAGGTATCTCAAGCTCAAGGGACATGATAGCTTCAGTCCCATAGACAAGTGAAAATAGGGTTGCCCCAGTGAGGGTACAAATGCTTGTACGGTATACCCACAAGGTGATGGGTATTTGGTTGTACCAGTTGTAATGTGATTCTTCTACAATTTTGCATAGGATGGAGCAAATTATTTTTTTGTGGCCTTTGCCTAGACATTAACCTATGGATAGTATGGGGTAGATAAACTATGTTAAATATTGAACTTGCTGCAAAGAGCTTGGATGGTTTTGTTTTTGAAGTATTTCCCATTGTCAGAGATTATTTGGGAAGAGGTTTCGAAGTGACATATGATATGATCTATTGTGAATGTCGCTATCTTTGCTCCTATGGTTTGGACAAGTGGGATGGCTTCGACCTACTTTGTAAAGTATTATGTGGTAGTGATGATGAACTTATGATTACCTAAGGAGGTAGGGGTAATTTTTCCAATAAGATCTAGGTCCCATTGGGAGAAAGGCCACATGGATTGAATAGGTTGGAGAACTTGAGATGGAATATGTGTGAGGTTTGTGTGTTTTTGGCACTTGATACAATGCCTCACATACTCACAACAATCATGTTCCATTTTTGTCCAATAGTATCCCATGTGAAGGATGTGTTTCATGATTGCCATGCCACTGAAGTGACCACCACAAGTACCATCATGGGTTTCTTGTACAACCCACTAAGATTAATGAGGTTCTAATAAATGTAAGAGCATGCCATCATAACTACGATGATAGAAGATATCCCCTAGCAATGTGTAGTGGATTGCTCTTTGTTTAAATTCTTGGCGCTGAGCATATGGTAAGTCGCATGGTAGGACTACTAATTTAATATAATATTTGATCTACGCAAACCATGGGTCATGTGGTTTAGTATCGACCACATGAATATCACAATCATCTTTAGGAGACATGGGTGATATGGCAAATTGAGTGAGTTTATTAATGGTCATGGATGTGATTATTGATGTTGGATTTTGTAGGATTAGTGATCCTAAGGATGCCATTGTATACGCAAAATGGTTTGAGGATCGTGGAGTAGCTTCAATGTCTTACCATTTGAATTGGTAGAGGAGTTGTTGTGCAATGTGCTTATATTATTGGAGGACTAGGTAATTGCATTGCTAGAACTCTTGCACTTGGTTTACTATCAGCAGGGAATCATCTATGATATGGAGGCATTTGATATGCATGGAATGTGCCTGTTTCAATCCAAGGATTAGGGCTTCATATTTTGTGTTGTTTTTTATACAAGGGAAGTCCAACTTGAATGAAAATGGGAGTGGTTCACCTTTAGGTGTGAAGAATACAATGTTTGCACCCCCAAAATTCATGCATCTGGAGCCATCAAAGAATAGGGTGAGGTCAGCCTATGTCTTTGGTTCAACATATTCTTCGTCTTTTGTTACATGGAAGATGGATTCATTAGGGAGTTAAATGATGAGAGGTTGGTCATTGAACAAGGGAGTTTCTACAAGTTTGTCTACTATGACTTGCCTTTTAAAGGATTTTTATGAAATTAATTTGAGATTGAATTCGGTTAGAAGCATGATCCACTTAGTTGTTCGGGAATTGTGATAGTTTTTTTTCATCATGTAACGGAGAGGATTATCTCAAGCGATGACAAAGGTTGTATGGTTGAGCATATAATGGTGTAGTTTCTATGTGGCAAATACTACAACTAAGCATAGTTTCTCCATGTACCCGTATCTAGCTTCATAGCTAAATAACATGCAACTTATGTAGTAGATGTCTTGCTCTTTGTCAAGTGCATTATTTTGGGCTAGAAGTGTACCTAGCATGAAATCTATAACATAAATGTACAATATAAGCAGTAGCTATGGATGTAGGGGTGACATAATTGGTGGTGATGTAAGGTAGATTTTGATGTCGCATGAAATCTATAACATAAATGTACAATATAAGCAGTAGCTATGGATGTAGGGGTGACATAATTGGTGGTGATGTAAGGTAGATTTTGATGTCATCAAAATATTGTTGGCATTTATGATCCCATTTGAAATTTAATCCCTTTTGTAAAAGGTGGTTGAATGGTTTGCACTTATCTAACAGTTGTGCTATGAATTAGTGAATAGAAGTGATTTTGCCCTGGAGGCTGCATAATTGTTTCAGGATAGTCGATGGGGGCATCTCGATGACGGATTTTACTTTACTAGGATTGACTTCAACGCCTCATTGGGAGACAATGAATCCTAAATTTTTTTCTGAAGTGACACCAAAGATACACTTATTTGGGTTAAGGTGGACGTTGTGTTCTAACAAGTGATTAAATATCTGGCAAAGATCTTCAAGGTGCTTCGAGCATTTCTTGGATTTAGCAATGAGGTCATCTACATAATATTCCATGGTTTTATGCATGTAATCATAGAAAATGTAGGTCATTGCACACTGCTAGGTTGCCCCAATATTTTTAAGGCCAAATGGCATGACCTTGTAATAGAACATCCCCCAAGGGGTTGTGAATGATGTCTTGTGTTGATCAGTAGGGTTGATTATGATTTGGTTATAACTTGAGAATCCATCCATGAGGGATATCATCTCATGGCTTGTGATGGAATTGATGAGTGAGTCAATGTTAGGTAGGGGGAAGTTATCTTTGGGACAAGCTTTGTTTAAGTTGTGAAAGCCTTTGTAGATGCGAACTTCACTGAATGGCTTGGGTACGAGGACCATGTTGGAGTTCCATTCAGAATAGTCTATGGGTACTATAAATTCTAGATCTAAGAGCTTTTGGAGCTCATTTTTTACTAATAATACAATGGTTGGGTGCATGCATCTTAACTATTGCCTTACTGGCTTGGCATTTTGATTAAGTGTGAGGTTGTGAACTACTATGGTAGGATTGAGTATTGGCATATATTTGTATGACCATGCAAAGACTTGGATATACTTGTGAAGAAATTTTGTGAATAAAATGCACTCCTCAGGTGAGAGGTTAGCAGCTAATTTAACTTTAGGAGAGGTTTTGGGATAATAACCTATATCAACATCAATGGTTTCCTCGATAAGCATGTGGGAACCATCACATAATTCTTCTAGAATTGGAATAAGATGGAGCTCATCGGTGGCCTCGATAAATTTATATTTGTCATCTAGGTAAATGGTCATGTGGTACACCTACGGTATGTGAGGTAGTGGAGACGATGAAGGGGCATTTGTAGCATGCAAGACATGTGGCGAGAGTAGGATATCTTAGGGCACTGGTATGGGCGAGATGTGCGTGAGATCGATGAAGTTGGGGTTTGGTGTATCATCTCATATTGGGTGGTGTGTGTATCATAGTGGAGAGAAAATATCCACCTCAACCATATTAACTAATGTTGTGGGAGATGTGGGTTGTGAAGAGTTTGGTGATGATGTCTCGACAATTTGCGAGTGTCCAAAAAGGCTTAAAGGAGGGTGCAGGATGACTGGTGGATATCATGGTCGAGTGGCAGCTCATTGAATTTACCAATGTATAGGTAGGAAGGGACCTAAATATGTTGATGATGGTGGTGGGGATATCATTATCTATCCGAGGGAATGAACATTAAATGATAGGGCCACAAATTGTCTTGTCAATTCATCAACACAACATGAAGATGTGTTGTCAATATCAGGTGATTATTTCAATAAATCACATGGTATTGTAATGGTAGATTGGGGTGACAGAGTGTATTATAGGATGTCCATGTCAATTTACTCTTCCAAAGTGTGCATTAGAAAAGGATAAGGACTCAGGTAAAGATCTTGAAGTTTATCCTCTAATGTATGGACAACGGTTGGACGATAACCTAAGCTAGATTTATCGATAGGGGATTGGACATGAGGGTTAATGGGTGTACATAGCCCTTGCTCATAATGACCTAGTCAAAATCCATGCTAGTGGAAATACTAAAGGTAGCTTAAGTAAAACTAAGGATTAGCCAGATGATCAATTGTACCACAAAAACTATATTGTGATGGTGGAGATACTACGAGTGGGAGCGAGGAATCGACTCCAATGTAGATGAAGTTGGTATCATTATCAAGATATCATAGTTGTATGATGGTTCCAATAGTAAATACTAAGGCTAAGGGGTGGCCAAAGTCTCACGTGTATTGGATGGTAGATG
The DNA here is from genome assembly GCA_028583015.1 of Wollemia nobilis. Taxonomy (NCBI): domain Eukaryota; kingdom Viridiplantae; phylum Streptophyta; class Pinopsida; order Araucariales; family Araucariaceae; genus Wollemia; species Wollemia nobilis. Next base: position 484,517 of record JAQPPZ010003182.1, read on the forward strand.
GACGTACATGGATATCACGCACATTGTAATCCCATGGACATGAGTTTGTCATAAAAATAGATATGTGCGGTGTTGCATGCTTTGGTGGAGGAGGTTGGGAATCCAAATTAGATGATGATGGTAAAGTCTAAGACTCTCTAATGGTAGCAATGAAAGGATGTATAATTTGGTCATATAATAGATACGGTTGTTGCTTCCACTCATGGCATTCGACTGCAGTAGTTGGTATAGGATGATTGGCCTATGGAAATTGTGAAGGAGTAGGAGTAGGTACTGGACTACATGGGGAAGTGACTTACCTATACCATGGATGAAAAGGAAGAGGGGATGTGCACGGTGTAGGGAGGATAGGTACTTTCATAGGGTAGTATTATTGAGGTGGAGTGAGAGGGTGCAATATGGGTGGCGATGGCGGTTATAGCATCGGGGGTGATTTTGTAGAGTATGAAGTTTGGGATGGTCATGGTGGCCATAAAATAAGATGTGAGAATGGTATGGTAGTAGGGTTATTCACTAAATATGATGGTATTAAAGGTGCTAATACTAAAGCATTTTTTTTTGATGAATATTGGGATAACAAGGTGGATGCACGAGAGGATGTCGATGCTTTGACTAACTAATGGGAAGAAATCAGGAAGAGTTGCATGGATGAGAAGGAAGGTGCAGGTGAGAGATCTACAATATTAGAGAGCTTAAAGGGGTCTTCATCAGCCAGGATGCAATGGACAAGTCCATTATGGATGTAATTAAGACAATGGTGTAGCGTGGAAGGGACACATTGCATATCCTTGATCCATGGGTGACCAAGGAGGATGTTGTACTGCATCTCCCCTTAGATTATGTGGAAGAGGATGGAAATGGTATGGACACCTACTTAGATAGGTAGGACTATGGATCCTACTATAGGTCTCATAGAGCCATCAAACACACGTAATTCAAGCGAAGGTGTGGTAAAGTGGGCTAGTGGAATATGTAAACTATGTAGGGCTACCATATATATGATACTAATGGATGAGCCTATATCAATGAGGACCCGCTTTTATGTGATTTCATTAGTAGTGGCTTGTATGTGGAGAGGGGGATCCACTCCTCCTACAATTTTTGTTATCTCATGGTCATGGAAACTAATGGATGGTTGGAGGCATCATGGGATGTTCCCTACAAAGTTTACAAATGCATTTGTATCATGCGTTTCTAAATATATAGAATGTAAAATGTCATTCAACACCTATCAGTGGGGTTGGGATTGTTGTAAGAGGTCAAAAATGGATAATCATGTGGGGGCATTGCATAATTTATGGGTGAGGCTACCACAAATAATGATTACATTTTGGGGTGGATGTGGTATAGTGCTAGGATTTTGGGAGACTTGTGGCAATGTGAATTGGGCAGGTGTGGAGACAATAGGTGTGGTTTGATGCGATGGATATCATTGGTTTTGCATGGTAATATTTATCATGCTGACCACACCACATGATGGAGGGTCACATTGGACACTATTCACTTGGTGAGGTGGTCTTGGAGGATTGGTTGGGGGTCTTTGGGGATTGGTTCCTCTATGGTCATGTAGAGGATTCTGAAATATCCCTAGGTTTTAGTTTTATAGGGCTAAAGGGTTTGATACCTGAATGATACTCCTATCGATTAGGTCTTGAACTTGAGCACAGAAAGAGTGGCAAGACTCGATGTCATAGCCATGTTATCTATGGTACGAACAATAGGATTGCTCATTGTATCCATGAGGCTTAGGTATGTTTGGATCTAATGGTCAAATCTTGGGTAGAAGGAGATGTCCACCCTCATGTAACCTATGGAAAAGGGCTAGTAAGGGTTCAAAAAGTGGTGTAATATTATGTTGTGGACCTTGTGGATGCATGCTATGAGACTACTGAGGCCTAGGTGGGGAAAGTGCATTGGTCTAAAATACTCGTTGTTATATAAGGTGGTGGGCTTGGTGTGGGTGCTAGGGTAGAAAATGCCACTTGGGTTGTTTGTGGAGACCAAGTATTAGGTTGGTTGGGTGTGTTTCTATTAAAATAGAATTTTGACTATATTTAGGCTTTGATCTTAACTTAATTTTATCGGATTGGACTTTAATGTCTTTGATAACATTTTTTTATGAAATGTCTTCCTCAAAGGTGTGGATTTGGTGAAGTTGTAGAGAGGTATAAATGTGTTTGTTGTAACTATTGGACAATAGTATCACTATCTCCATGGTAGGGAGGCTATGGGTGATATCATGGATGATTTCTCTCCATATAGATACAAACTCGGTGATAGGTTCATTGTCAGCTTGTTGTAAGGCATAGACATCTGAAAAGGTTATCTTCTTCTTGATATTAATGGAGAAGTCTTCTAAAAATGTGTTTTCTAATTGATCAAAGGCATAAAGGCTATGTCATGGTAGCATGTTATACCAGTCTAAGGTTTTTCCTACCAGGGAGAGGGAGAAGGTATGCAACATAATGAGATTTCTACTATGAAGCAAGTAGCAAGCTAAGTGATAGTTACTAACATCCCCTCTAGGGTCTTCCTTACCTTTATACTTATCAAACTTCAAGATCTCAAAGTAGTAGAGGTAAGATGGAATAAGGACATATGGATGAATCGACTCATTGCAGAGTTCATTGTAGGATGGTTTTTGTGGCCTATAGCTTGCGATGCATAGGTTTAACATCTTGACTTCATCTTGTAAGAGTTGAATTTTATGTGTTAAGGGCATGGAGGATTATGCTAGGGTTTTTTGAGCCTGAGAGTGTGGCAGATAGTGGGATTGTTGTTGTTATTCCATGTATTGTGGAGGGAATTGTTCTAGTTGGTATTTGTATGATGTTTATTGAATGACATATTATGTAGGGGCTAGTGGAATACTAGGCTATGGAACAAATGTTTTTTGGAGGTAGTAATATTATGATTGGGATGTGTGTTGTTGTGGTAGGGGTTCCTTTTGGGTAGGAGCCTACTATAATGGATGGGTCGTAGGAGGTAATACCATGAAGAAGAAGGTGTAAAAAATTTAGCCCCAGTAGGTGAGAGTGGGGGTATCGATGCCACTAGGGCTAGGGATGGTTGAGGTAAGGTGTCAAAATCTAGGATTTATATTTGTCCTAGAGTATGGACAGTGGCGAAGTTAAACTATGTGGAATAACCTAGGGAAGTGGGTATATAGGCTATGGGTTTTGATATGTATTTTGGGGGAGGATTAGAGGTAGGCACTTGGAAATGACGAGGAGGTATCTTGAAGGTCACTAAAGATGAGGGTATAGTAAAGGGTTGGGTATTTTATACTATGGGCACCTGAGATACAGATGGGAATGTAGTAGATAAATATGGGTAAGCTTCCAAAGTAGGAGCTTGGGAAGAGGAGGTGGTTCTTATGCCCACTCTCGAATGAATTTGAGTTGTTGGTTGTTTCTATTGAAATTTGGTGTCTTGGATTTGAATAGGTTTCTATGATAAGTTCTCAACCATTGTGAAAAATGGCTACTGATATGATGATGGTTGGGATGCTTGTGAAGAGTATGGGTATGATATTTGAGGGGTGTTTGTTTTTCTTGTATATGATGTTGTTGTTGCACAATTTGGAATGTTGGCCTCTAGGTAAATGTGGCAGAATAGGAGGGGTCAAAAATCATTCCTACTATAGGGGTGAATGATGTGACCTCTGGGTGAGTATGGTTCAAGAGATGAGTCATTATAAAAAATGGATTGATATAGAATCTAGAAAAAAGGGTATGCAAAGGTATGGGAAGTAGGTGTGACCACATCATCTATGGTAAATAATGGATGATGTTGTCTTGACACCATGTAGGTCATGTGGTCGCAAAATATAGTGAGTGGATTAGGTGAGGATGGGGATGAAAGAAGTGGATAATCTTCTACAAGTGAAGTAGAAAGGGCTTCACTCAAAGTGGATATCTCATCCTAAGTTGTCGTGTGTATACTATACATAAAATCTTGTGAGTAAATCAAGTGTGTGTATGGCCTTCCCCTTCATGATCAAAAGAGTAGGAGGGGTCTGACTAGAAGAAGTGGTAGGTGCTTCCTCTATAAGGCATGCTTACTTGTGCGTTCGACTGTAGGTGAAAATAGGTATGGTAGCATGTGCCATGTTGTGAATGTTTAGGACTATGTAGGAATTAGAGTGTGTATTACTAAATGTGATATGTGAAGGGTCTTGGGATTAAACCTGTATGGTGTAGACTCGACTATATCTAATTTTAGACACCTAAAACATGTCATGTCAAGGGCGACTACTCATATGGTCACCTTTGCAGACCATGTGAAAGACCTTTGGACAAATCCAAGGTATAGCAGTGGTTTTTACCACTCAATTGGGCATCTTTGCCTAGTCAGTTCTAGTCATGGCTGACACTCGTGGTTAGAAGTGCTAACCATGACTGACACCCGCGGTTCCCAATTTGCCAATTGGGGATCACAGGTAAAACCTATGGTTAAGAAAATCCTGCATGCTAATCATGGTTGAAACCTATGGTTAGCATTGTAACAAACTCGGGTGACCATAGTCGAGTCAAATCAATTACAATAGCTGAATTGCAATGGTTTTCAATGCGGTTTGGGCTAGAAAGCATCCAAAATCTTCCTCCCAACTACAAATTATTGTTATTGGCTTCTCCATAAAGCTAGTGCAAGGATTTTGGGAGTCTACTTAAGACCCAATTTTCAAAGAGCAACGATCCTGAAGAATAGCTCAATTGCACATAGCGGAGCCCTGTCGGATTGGAGAGCAATTTCACATCCCCTTCATGAGTAATGAAGTGTTGTCCAATTGATCAATGACAATTGTGCATGCAAAAATGGAGATATCAAGAGCTTGAGGAGTAATCTTAACAACTGACATACCTCCATTGCTAATTCCATTGAATTCAACCACCAATCTATTCCAAAAAACACATGCGACCCTTGACCATCAATTCCTTGGAGGATTTAAGAGTTTTTGGCCCTAGTTTTGAGAGAAATAATACTTTCATCTTAACCATGGTTTTCAACCATGGTTAATAGTTCCAACCACACCTCAGACCTGTAGCTAGGGTTTAATGCTCTCATTCCTCCATTTCAGTAGTAGATTTCCATTTTCAATGATGCAAATAGCTTAATCTAGCATAGATCTACATTTTAGCAAACATTTGACCGATTAATTTAGGAATTAGAGGTATATTTGCTTCACCTTTCCTTGCATTTGTTAATATAGATTAGTTTCATGTAATTCAAGTTTTCTAATGGTTAAATGGGATGTTTCTTAGCTAGATTCATGCTTCTTTACATGCTATATTATAATTTCCTCATTTCTTGCATAGATTTATAGTTTTACATTCTTTCTTTAGTTCGTGCTATTATTTATGCAATATTCCTTTCAAAGCCTCATCAAGAGAGGCCTCCTTTGTTACTAATTGCTTCTTATTGTTTCTTGATCACAGGGAACAAATTCAAAGGAGACAAAGCATACAATTCCTTCCTCAACGCGAAGAAGAGGGTCATCGACACCCTAGAGCAGTTCATGTCACCCTAAAAGGCACTTGGAAATCACACCTACCCTTAAGAGGGAAAAAATTACACACTCCTATTGTAATATTGTATCAAGATGATTATCCCTAAGAGGGATGTACTTGTAATTTGATTTTGAATTTGAATATAATGGAATAAAGTGTGTTTTATTGATTCATCTATTGTCAATTTCTTGTTCTTGTACCCATGTTATTATTTTATCAATTATTACAATAGGACGCCTTAGGTGTGAGCCTTTTTGGTGGTTACAAAAGGTGATCATGGTGGAAACCCCAAAAATTTCATGATCACTGATGTTTTTCTCTATTTTTTTGTTGTAGGTGCTAACCGTAGTTCACACCTGCGGTTCACAGTGCTAACCATGGTTCACACCTGTGGTTCATAGTGCTAACTATGGTTCACACCTATGGTTCATAGTTCTAACCATAGTTCACACCTGTGGTTCACAGTCGCAGCCGTGCTTGACAGATGTGGTCAACAGAGAATAGAAAAATAGCAAAATCAGACATCACTAGAAGACTTGGACCTGAGGTAGGAGCATTTTCCATCTCTATATTTTTCTATCTGTGTTTTTACAAAAGCATAATGCAATAGATGGATGCTAATTAGGAAAACATTGCAAAAAGTAAAATGATAAAATCTTAGATGTTTTTTAGTTTTCCACTAGTCGCTACTAGGAATAACAGATCTCTTATTGTATTCTGCCCTAGTCTCTAGCAGACTAGGATATTGATTGTTTATATTTTGCATGTATGAGGTCCAATCAGTGGCCATTTTCATCATAGATAGTTGCATTCTCTGAATATCATCTAGTGTAATTGTGCATTATTTAAAAATAAAATGTTCTTTTGAAAATCATGTAGGAGAATCATGTGAATGTTGTTTTATGCATTTTATTTTCATGCAAAGTAAAAATAACCCCACACACCACATTTTATTTAAACATCAATGGATTTGGGCTCTCACATCAAACCCATTTGATTGAGACCAATAGTGGATGTCATTACCACTTGGTTGGCTCATTTGAAATTGTATTATCGAGACCCGCTCGTGGCCAAGGTCAACCTAAGAACTGTCCTATCTGTGCAAAATAGCATGCACTCATATTTGAAATGGTGTATCACTATGCATGGTGTGTTGGGTGAGGGTTGGTAGTACCTATGCTACCTCATTGAGTATGGACTTCACTACCATATTCAGCTTGTGCGAGTATATAGGTGAAAACCTTTGAACAAATTGAGTATAACATCAACTTTTGAAAAACATGATAAGATTTTAGAGTATATTCACAACAAATAAAATGCACTAAACTAGTTTTAGGACACACATTTAATCCTTAAAAAGAGAATCATATTGTCTACTTTGTGTGCTGCATTATTGTTAGGGTAATTAACATACGATCTTTGATCTAGGACCAAACCCTAATGTTAGGGTAATTAACATAAGATCCTTGATCTAGGGCCAAACATCTAATTTTTTATTTTGCATCCAACGGTTCAAGAATCATGCAAATCGGAGCTATAACGAATATTTTATTTTGGTTTTATGATTACTCTATTTTTGACCCCGAAAACTGATAAAAACTGCACTAAAATGGTCATAAAATGGTCTAGACAACTCCGAAAAATTGCCAAATTTGTTTTTTTATATTATTTGTACCCTTGTGCACCTCTCACAAAATTTTTGGATCCTAACTCTTCGTGGTTCAAAATATCCCATAAATTCCTAAAAGTGAGAATTTCTCCATGAGCCCTAGTTGGCCATTTATTTCAAAATACAAAATTTTGACCTGAAAATCATATTTTTGAGTTACAGCTCATTTTTATCAGCTCATCGCACTGATCGTTTTGATATATAACACTTTTAACCTTTTTTGGAAGCCAATTTTTTTTTTGTGGCCGGGGTACCCCCCATGGTGAGCAAGACCTCCAATCTAGAGAGGGAATCAGGTTCCATAACCACTGAACATAGTCAAATCAGTCCAAAGGACATGGTCATCCTTGAATGGAATCCTAGGTCTTATCATAGCATCAATACCATCCATAGGGGGTCAAACCTTCATGATATCCCCATTAGGGAAGCACCCATAGGTCCTACAAGAAATCTTCCTGACTAGAACACCTTGATAGAATTCTATATAAGGAATAATCCACATACTAAGGAGCCTAGCAGTTCAATCCCATAGGTTCACATCCCAGCTTGCTCTATACATCAATAATAAAGTGATCATGAACATACACCATGGCCTAGCTTGGGTGAGCAAACCACCCCATCGGGCCGAGCAAGCCTTCCCCCTACTCCTCGTAGGGAGCCTTTTGTGCAACCTGAATATCCAGAGATTACATCTGAGCCTGAGTATGCATCATTTCTCATATATGAGGAAGAGGACCCAAGTCATCCTCCTATTCCTTGAGAAGAGTACATGGGGCACCCACATTGCGACTCTACTTCATCAAATTATACAAAGCCCACTCATAACTCAAAATATCAAGTCAATAAAACCTTTAAGGAGCATGGAAAACAAGTACTAAATCCTACTAGGGGGAAAAAAGACATGATAAACCCATCTGTAATTCAAATACGAGGGTACATAGCCCCCATACAACTGAACAATGGGATCATACACATCAGGCACTCAAGCCACAACTTGACCAACAACATACGGATCAACTCGAGTTGGATCAACAACAATTAAATCAACAATGGGTGGACTCGCCACGAGCACACCTATGAAGGTTGTATCAATGAAATATATGAGAACAACAAATGATACAACAAGAGCAAGTGCAAAATACATTACGTAAAGTGGCACTTACGCCTAGCAACCAGAGGATGCAACAATGCATAAGACGCCCAATACATTCTTAGAATATTTCACTGAGGCCATGCAAAAATCATGTTCAACATCATAGGTTGGTATCTGATTATCATCATGAACCTCATACTCCTCAACAGTACCAAGATCAATACGATGAGGAATCATATGTAAAGTCCCAATGGGAACATCAAGATGAAGTGGATGCTTACCCTGAATCTAATTATGATGAGGTGCCTAATGATTATACTTATCATCCACCTCAACATCAAAAGTGACCTCCTATGCCTAATCGAGGGCAACAAGATGAAGATCACATCATTTCATCAAGGGCATACAAAATGCTAGTTGATCAGATAAATGCATGCGAAAAGCAAAATCAAATATTGTTTTATCAAAAACCCATGCTAAAACAACTTAGAAATCAAACTTTGCATCCCTTAGTGTCATCACCGATGTACCCAACAAATTTCAAGATGCCTACACTTGAAAAGTTCAAAGATGATGAAGATGCAGAAGAGCACATGACAAGCTTCATCCATATGTGCTTTTATTTTCAAGACAATGACCCCTTGATGTTGAGAAATTTTGTGACAACATTAGTTGGGGATGATTTAGAATAGTATAATCATTTACCACATCATATCATATACACCTTTGAGCAATTGGCTGATGAATTCTTGCAATATTTTGCCTATAGTGCTAAGGAAATGATAAACTTGACTGACTTGGTTAGCTTGCATCAACTTGATGATGAGCCAATCATTGAGTATGGCAATAAATGGAGGAAGGTGATGTCAAAGTTGCCTTTTGATTTACCCATAGTAGAGCTCATTAGAATGTTTACAAGAAGGTTTTTGAAACATATCTCACTTCTCTTGCAATTACAACAATATCGAACACTCGAGGAGGCCTTAGCACAGGCCCAGGTCATTGAAGACATCAATATATAGGAGAGTGCTATTCAACTCCATAAAAAGGAATGGCAAAACAAGAATATTATAGGTGGCAATGTGCAATGAAATGTGACCCCAATAAATCAAGTTGTTTTGAGTATCCCTAGATCCTCAAACCAGGGTGCACCGCCTCCACCTGTTAGTCTTATAATGACACTGAGAGGGGGGTGAATC